>CM053765.1:43016229-43113153 GCA_028658305.1 Pachyuromys duprasi | reverse complement strand
TTTTTTAAAAAAGTCTCCCATCCAAAAAAAGTCCAGGGCAAGATAGTTTCAGCACAAAATTCTACCAGACCTTCAAAGGAGAGCTAATTCCATTTCTCTTCAAAGTATTCCACAAAATAGAAACAGAAGGAACACTACGAAACTCATTCTATAAAGCCACTGTAACATTGGTTCCTAAACCTCTCAAAGACCCAACAAAGAAAGAGAATTTCTGGCCAATCTCACTTAGGAACATTGATGCAAAAATCCTCAATAAAATAACTTGCAAACCTAATACAAGAATACATCAAAGATATCATCCACTATGACCAAGTAGGCTTCATCCCAGGTATGCAGGGATGGTTCAATATATGGAAATCCATCAATGTGATCCACCATATAAACAAACCAAATGAGAAAACCCACATGATCATCTCCTTAGATCCTGAAAAGGCATTTGACAAAATCCAATATCCATTTATGTTTAAAGTCTTAGAGAGATCAGGGATACAAAACACATACCTGAACATAGTAAAGGCAATATACAGCAAGCCTGTAGCCAACATCAAACTAAATGAAGAGAAACTTAAATAAATCCCACTGAAATCAGGGACAAGACAAGGCTTCCCACTCTCTCCATATCTCTTCAACATAGTTCTTGAAGTTCTTGTTAGAGCAATAAGACAATTAAAGGAGATCAAGGGGATACAAATTGGAAAGGAAGAAGTCAAAGTATCACTATTTGTAGATGATATGATAGTGTACCTGACTGACCTCCAAAATTCTACCAGAGAACTCCTACAGCTGATAAAAACCTTCAGCAATGTGGCTGGATATAAAATTAACTCAAAAAAGTCAGAGCTATCCTGTATATAAAATACAAAAGGACTGACAAAGAAATTAGGGAAACAACACCCTTCACAATACCCACAAAGGACATAAAGTACCTTGGTGTGACCCTAACCAAGAATGTCACAGATGTGTATGAAAAAAATTTCAAGTCTCTGAAGAAAGAATTAGAAGACGATATCAGAAAATGGAAAGATCTCCCATGCTCATGGCTTGGCAAGATTAACATAGTAAAAATGGCCATCTTACCAAAAGCAATCTACAGATTCAATGCAATTCCAATCAAAATACCAACACAATTCTTTACAGACCTTGAAAGAAAAATTCTCAACTTCATATGGAATAACAAGAACCCAGAATTGCTAAAACAATCCTTTACAATAAAAGATCTTCTGGAGGTATCTCCATCCTTGATCTCAAGCTGTACTATAGAGCAACAGTAATAAAAACGCATGGTACTGGCATAGAAACCTTCTGGTGGGTCAACGGATCAAATAGAAGACCCTGAAATAAATCCACACAATTATGAACCGCTGATCTTTGACAAAGATGCCAAAACCATTCAATGGAAAAAAAGATAGCGTCTTCAACAAATGGTGCTGGGCTAACTGGATTTCTACATGTAGAAAAATGCAAATAGATGAATACTTATCACCTACACAAAACTAAAGTCCAGTGAATCAAAGACCTCAATATAAAACCAGACACACTAAACCTGTTAGAAGAAAAAATGGGAAAGAGCCTTGAACTCATTGGTACAGGAGATAACTTCATCAACAGAACACCAATAGCACAGGCTCTAAGAGCAACAATCAATAAATGGGACCTCATGAAACTGAAAAGCTTCTGTAAAGCAAAGGACACTGTCATCAGAACAAATCGACAACCTACAGACTGGGAAAGGATCTTCACCAACCCTGTATCTGACAGAGGGCTAATATCCAAAATACATAAAGAACACAAGAAGTTAAACAGCAACAAATCAAGTAATCAAATTTTAAAATGGGGTACAGAGCTAAACAGAATTCTCCATAGCAGAATATCGAATGACTGAAAAACACTTAAAGAAATGCTCAACATCCTTAGTCATCAGGGAAATGCAAATCAAAACAATCCTGAGATTTCACCTTACACCCATCGGAATGGCCAAGATCAAAAACTCAAGTGTCAACACATGCAGGAGAGGATGTGGAGAATGGAGAACTCTCCTCCACTGTTGGTGGAAATGTAAACTTGTACAACATTTGGAAATCATTCTGGCGCTTTCTCAGATAATTACAAATAGCGCTTCCTCAAGATCCAGCTATACCACTCCTAGGCCTATGTCCAAAAGATGCTCAAGTACACAATAATAACATTTGCTCAACCATGTTTTAGCAGCTTTACTTGTAATAGCCAGAATCTGGAAACAACCCAGATGAGGAATGGATACAGAAATTGTGGTATGTTTCCACAATGGAATATTACTCAACAATAAAAGACAAGGACATCAGAAGAAGGAGAAAACAGGGAACAGGACAGGAGCCTGCCACAGAGGGCCTCTGAAAGCCTCTACCCAGAAGGGTATCAAAGCAGATGCTGAGACTTATGGCGAAACTTTGGGCAGAGTGCAGGGAATCTTATGAAAGAAGTGGGAAATAGTAAGACCTGGAGAGGATAGGAGCTCCACAATGAGAGCAACAGAACCAAAAAACAGAACCTGGGCACAGGGGTCTTTCCTGAGACTGATACTCCAACCAAGGACCATTCATGGAGATAACCTAGAACCCCTGCACAGATGTAGCTCATGGAAGTTCAGTGTCCAAGTGGGTTCCATAGTAACGGGAACAGGAACTGTCTCTGACATAAACTGAGTGGCCTGCTCTTTGATCACCTCCCTCTGAGGTCAGAGCAGCCTTACCAGGACATAGAGGAAGACACTCCTGATGAGACCTGATAGAATAGGATCAGATGGAAGGGGAGGAAGACCTCCCCTATCAGTGGACTGGGATAGGGGCATTTGTGGAGAAGGGGGACGGATGATGGGATTGGGAGGGGATGAGGGAGGGAGCTACAGGAGGCATAAAAAGTGAATAAACTGTAATTAATAAAAATTAAAATTAAAAAAGAATGAAATAAACAATTGTACTGTCAATATTTCTGTCAAATCAATGATGAATTTTTTACTTTTCTTAATGCATGAAAGAAATAGCATTAACAAAAATTCTGCATATTGCTGGGACTTAATGTCTGTTACAAATTTCAGTTTGGTATTATAACATTCTACTATTATCTGTCAGTCTATAGTATTGACTAAGGACCCTTCTATGCCAAGCACTGAGTAAATGAAAAATATTCCACACTATAGTATATTGTGTCTCAAAGGTTTATAATACTGAAACCTCTTTAATGAAAAACTGCAGTGTAGCTCGTATGAATATTAGCACAGTGATGAAGAGATATTTAGTCCTCAAATTTTATAGTTCTTTTTTATAGTAATAATTATTGGTAATATATTAAAAAATTATTTCTGTGCTCTAAAGTACAGTATTTAGTAGCACAAAAAATACAGAGGAACTCACATAGTAAGAGATATCTCAGTGGATAAGAGCATTGTTCCTCTTGCAGAAGCCCTGTGTTCAATTTCCAGCACCCATATGATGGCTTGCAACAATAGTAGTCCCATGAGATCCATTTCCCTCCTCTTGTGTGCACCTGTATATGCAGACAAAACACTTATATACATTAAGTACATAAATAAATGAATCTTTGTGGAAAAAAGAAAAGATCGCCACATGTTGATAGCAGCTTTGCCTTTCAGGTGCAGAAGCATACCATTCTTTATCACTATACTGTTGGTACTGCTTACCAACAACACTTGCCTGACCCATGGACATAGGAAGTCCCACTATGCCCACCAAAGAACCAAAGAAATTCCACACACTTATTTTTTAATTGTTTTATTTATTTATTTTTATATTAATCACAGTTTATATACTTTGTATCCCAGTCATAGCCCCCTTCCTCATTCCCTCCCACTCTCCCCATCCTTCCCTCATCTCCTCCCTGCCCCCCTCCAAGTCCACTGATAGGGGAGGACCTCCTCCCCTTCCATTTGACCCTAGCTTATCAGGTCTCTTCAGGGCTGGCTACAATGTCCTCTTCTGGGGTCTAGCAAGACTGCTTCTCCCAAGGGGGTGGGAGGGTCAAAGAGCCAGCCATTGAGTTCATGACAGAAATAGACCCTGTTCCCCTTACTAGGGTACCCACTTGGATACTGAGCTACCATGGGCTATATCCAAGCAGGGATTCTAGGTTATATCCAAACATGGTCCTTGGTTGGAGAAACAGTCTCATAAAAGACCCCTGTGCCCTGATCCATTTGGTCTTTGTGGAGCTCTTGTCCTCGCCAAGTCTTAATAACTCCCCCTTCTTTCATATGATCCCCTGCACTCTGCCGAAGGTTTGGTTGTGAATCTTAATATCTGCTTTGATACATTGCAAGGTAGAGTCTTTCAGAGGTCCTCTGTGGCAGGCTCCTGTCCTGTTCCTTGTTTTCACCTACATTCAATGTCCATCCCATTTGTCTATCTAAGTGAGGGTTGATTATCTTACCCCGCGTCCTCTTTCTTGTTTATCTTCTTTAGGTGTATAGATTTCAGTATGTTTATCCTATCTTATAGGTCTATATAAGTGAGTATTTACCATGTGTTTCTTTCTGCTTTTGGGATCCCTTACTCAGGATGATCGTTTCCAGGTCCCACCATTTGCCTGCAAATGTCATGATTTCCTCGTTTTTAATTGCTGAGTAGTATTCCATTGTGTAAAATTACCATAATTTCTGTATCCATTCCTCAACTGAGGGACATATGTGAAAGCTTACCAATTTGAATTTATCAAACACAGTTAAATTTTTAGTCTTTTTACACAAGATGTTATTTGAGTAGGCATCACACTGCTTTTTTTTATTCAACTTATTATTTGTATCTCAGCTATTTCCTGAAAGGATTTAGGACAGCTTAAAATATTAAAATATGATAGACCACTAGAAGTCTAAAACTGAGCTCAGGAAACAGCCCAGAGTAATGAATAAACATGGAAAGATTGAAAATGAGTTTCTATGAGAGGACACTAAATTTAGCTTCAGTGGAGTTTATGTTCTAATTCTTTCATAGATTCAAAGACTATATGTAATACCTGTTGCATAAACTGGTAGGGATCTACCAAGACCTGTTGTTCCTTTTCTTCTGTGGTGGAATACTAACTGAGCAAAATTTGAGGAGTATGCTATTTAAAGACATCTTTCTTTTAATTATGTGTATGTGCCTCTGTCAGGGTATATGCATGTGAGTGCCAGTCCTCTGAAGTTCAGAAGAGAAATCTGGAGTTGGAGATACAGACATTTGGGAGCTAGCCACTGTGGGTTCTGGGAACCAAACTAGGGTCCCCTGCAAGAACAGTAAGCATACTTTACTTATGACCCATCTCTCTAGCCCAGGGACTGAATTTTGTTTACTCCCTTGTGGTGCAGACAGTCAGAGTAACTATCCTCCCACCAACCAGATGTGAGCATAAGTGGTGTGGAGCTTTCCTGTTTCATCTGTTTAAGAGAGATGCTATGGTCCTAATGTCAGTTTTCCTCCTTCCCGCTCACTAGTATGGCAAGGAGAAGAGTGTGCTGGAGTTATATGTTAACATGGAGGAATCTCCCTCTACCCAGATCCATGATAAACCAAAAAGGACAGAAACTGTCACCTCTTAGGAAATCCAGGGCACCCAACTTGACATTTTTCAAACACTTCAAGAAGATCAGCTAAAATAAAATCTGTACACATAAAGAAGCTAAGCAAGAAGGAGGACCCTGGGTAAGATAATCAATCCTCACTCAGAAAGACAAATGGGATGGACATTGGAAGAAGGAAAAAAAGGAAACAGGAAAGGAGCCTATCACAGAGGGCCTCTGAAAGACTCTACCCAGCAGTATGTCAAAGCAGATGCTGAGACTCATACCCAAACTTTGGGCAGAGTGCAGGGAATTTTATGAAAGAAGGGGGAGATAGTAAGACCTGGAGAGGACAGGAGCTCCACAAGGAGAGCAACAGAACCAAAATATCTGGGCACAGGGGTCTTTTCTGAGACTGATACTCCAACCAAGGACCATTCGTAGAGATAACCTAGAACCCCTGCACAGATGTAGCCCATGGCATCTCAGTGTCCAAGTGGGTTTCATAATAAGGAGAACAGGGACTGTCTCTAACATGAACTCAGTAGCTGTCTCTTTTATCACCTTCCCCTAAGAGGTGGGAGAGCAGTCTTGCCAGGACACAGAGGAGGACAATGCAGCCAGTCCTGATGAGACCTGATAAGCAAGGATCAGATGGAAGGGGAGGAGGATCTCCCTTATCAGTGGACTTGGATGGAGATGAAGGAGGGAGGGTGGGGTTATGAGGGGATGAGGGAGGGGGCTACAGCTGGATACAAAATGAATAAACTGTAATTAATATAAAAATTAAAATGAAAAAAACATTAAAAAGAGGTAACTTTAAGCCAAGTCAGTTATCCATATCAAACAAATATAAATGGGTATCAAAAAAAATGAAGTATGAGGTCACAGCTGGTATTTAAGAAGTGCTCTCCTTAAAGATGTAATAATTGTGTTTTATCTGACACCTAACTCCTGTTATAGCACAACTGAGCATTGCAGAAGCTTCCTAGCAGACTGGTACCACTTCTTTAGACGGCTTTCCAGGATACCTCTTATAAGATCCCTGTGGGTCAGAGTGAGTGTCCAAAAATTGTCACATCAGATCAACTTGGTCCTGGATAAATGTGAAGTTGGTAATAGCACATATGTTCTTTTCTTTTTTATATGTTATACCTGCCCCTGTGTGTCCTTAATCTGCAGGCTGAATCCTGACTTTGGACATAGACTGCCTTTCCCATCACAGCCATTCCTTAATTTTCCCTAAAATTTATTGGTCTTATGCTACCATATGTTCAGACTCTTCCTATGGAATAAATTCTGGTTGGATAATCTAATATCAAATAATGTTACTATAAATCTTGGTAATGTGTCCCCCTACCCAGTATTTTATTTAAACTATAAATTGATTTTAAATTCCACACACTACAGATTCAAACATATCACAGTGAACACTTGAAAATTATAGCATGTTGGCCATTGCAGTGGAAGTTTGGATTCAATGGGAACTAGTAAAACCAGATCATTATTATTACTGGCTTCAAGATCCCATTATGGCATTTTTAATTATATGGCAGCTTTAGATAAGCCTTGTCCTTTTATGAGATTCTTGGGAGATTTTATTGAGACTCTGAATGGCCTTAATGTTATAGAACTGTCTGGGCTGACTTCTGACATCCTAAAAAAATGTAAGTAAAAAAAATAATATTCCATTTCTCTATTTTACTATGCAATGTAGACTTAACCTTTTTAAAATAAAATCTTTATTGATAAATATTTCACATTACATATCAATTCCCTATCCACACAATTCAGAGGGTTTAGAGCAGCATAGTCGTAGGACTGGGAAGCCTTTGCCACTTTGTATCTTAGTACATTTTTGACAGTTTCATACATAGATAAAAAGTATTGTGATCATATTACCTCAAACATCCTCTAACCTCCTCCTTCTCCAACTGATACCAATCTTCTTCCTAAGCAGTGCCCCTCCTCCATTCATGTCTGATTTTGGGGGTGTAGGAGGCCTCATTCCCACATCCTTGTGCAGCCTGGTTCCCAGAACCCAGACTATGGGTTACCAGGGAATGAAGAAATGACATACAGGTAGGTACAGGGAATTTGGGATTGGGTGCTCTTTGTGGTCTATTGGAGAAGCCCTCTTCTGCCTTCCTCATCCAGCACTCTACCACTCTCCCCCAAAAAAGAAGAGTATATTTATTATTTACAGCTGAACAAAGAAGTAAAGTTATTAAATACAGGTAAACAAGGAGGCAGTGTTGTTATGTACAGCTAAACAAGGGAGGCAAGTAGTAGTCTCTGCAGGGGAGGAGTATTCAGACTGTAAACATCTGGGACATTTGGACAGGGTGGGCATTCTCTGCACACACTGTAAACATTCACACTCAGACCCAAGGAAGGCTTTTCCAAACCCCTGAGACTCGTTCAAGAAAAGCTTTGCCATTTTTGTGAAGCATTGAGGACCCTAACATGATTGGGCCATTGTTCGTTTTCTCTGAAGACTCCATTCATTCCCTACAGGGGGCTGTGTGCAGGTAGCCGCAGTTGCTGTCTATGTGCTCATTACTGCAACAACCGTGGCATGCCCAGAAGACAGTATTTCAGAGTACTGATTCTCACCCTCTGGGTCTTACAGTCTTCCCACACCCGCTTCTTTCTTTCTTTCTTTTTTTATTTATTACAATTTATACATTTTCTATCCCAGCTGTAGCACCCTCCCTCACACCCTCTAAATCCCACCCTCCCTCCCTTTTCTCTTCCCATGCTGCTCCCCCAGCACACTGATAGGGGAGGTTCTCCTCCCTTTCCATCTGACCCTAGCCTATCAGGTCTCATCAGGACTGGCTGCATTGTCTACCTCTGTAGCCTGGCAAGGCTGCTTCCCCCTCAGGGGGGAGGTGATAAAAGAGATAGCCACTGAGTTCATGTCAGAGACAGTCCCTTTTCATACTGTTAGGAAACCTACTTGGATACTGAGCTGCCATGGGCTACATCTGTGCAAGTGTTCTAGGTTATCTCCATGCATGGTCCTTGGTTGGAGTATCAGTCTCAGAAAAGATACTGTGCCCAGAATTTTTAATTCTGTTGCTCTCCTTGTGGAGCTCCTACCCCCTTCAGGTCTTTCTATCTCCCCCTTCTTTCATAAGATTCCCTGTACTCTGCCCAAAGTTTGGCTGTGAGTCTCAGCATCTGCTTTGATAAACCGCTGGAGAGAATCTTTCAGAGGCCTTCTGTGGTAGGCTCCTGCCCTGTTCCCTAGTTTCTCCCTCTTCCGATGTCTGTCCCATTTGCCTTTCTGAATGAGGATTGATCATCTTACCCAGGGTCCTCCTTCTTGCTTAGCTTTTTAGTATGATTATCCTATATTATATGCCTAATATCCACTTATAAATAAGTATATACCCTGTGTGTCTTTCTGCTTCTGGGATACCTCACTCAGGATGATCTTCTCTAGTTTCCACCATTAGCCTACAAATTTCATGATTTCCTTGTTTTTAATTGCTGCTTAGTAATCCATTGTGTAAATGTACCACAATTTCTGTATACATTCCCCAATTGAGGGACATCTGGGTTGTTTCCAGATTCTGGCTATTACCAATAAAGCTGCTAAAACATGTCCTTGTTGTGTACTTGAGCATATTTTGGATATATGCCCAGGAGTGATATAGCTGGATCTTGAAGTACCACTATTCCTAATTGTCTGAGAAAGCACCAGATTGATTTCCAAATGGTTGTACAAGTTTACATTCCCACCAGCAGTGGAGGAGGGTCCCCTTTCTCCACACCCTCTCCAGCACGTGTTGTCGCTTGAGTTTTTGATCTTAGCCATTCTGATGGTTGTAAGGTGAAATTTCTGGGTCGTTTTGATTTGCATTTCCCTGATGACTAAGGACATTGAACATTTCTTTAAAGTGTTTCTCTGCCATTCGATATTCTGCCATTGAGAACTCTGCCATTGAGTAACTGTTTAGCTCTGTACCCCATTTTTTAATTGGATTACTTGATTTGTTGCTATTTAACTTCTTGTGTTCTTTATATATTCTGGATATTAGTCCTCTGTCAGATATAGGGTTGGTGAAGATCCTTTCCCATTCTGTAGCTTGTCATTTTGTTCTGATGACAGGCCACACCCTCTTCTGAGGCATTCCCTGGACTGTGAAAGGGGTAATCTAGATACTATATTTAGAGTGAAGCACTCAACAGTCACCTATTCTCATCTGTTTGATCAATTATGTGTATCTACGTTAGTAGTTGCATAAGATTAAAAAGAACAGATTTTCTGATTGAGGATAAGAGAGTTCTAGTCTACAGGTAAAAATAAAAAGTTTAGAAGGCAATTTGACACATATCCATTTAATAAAACATCAATGATATAGTTCCTAGAGCCTGTGATCTCCCAAGCCACAGATCTTTTTATCATGCTTACAGTACTTGTCATGGATTCTGTCCCATTGAAGCATGCCTAAAACCCAATCTTAAAGCCGTTGGTTGCCACCACCACCAAACAGCCACTATTACACCAGTGGGCATAGTCTGCCTTGTAGGTCAGATACAGCACACAAAGTCCACAGCAGAATAAAACCAGTAGTTGATTTTCTCCCACAGATACCTGCTTAGCATCTTCTAGCACTATAACCATTAGCTACGGAGAGAGAAGTTGACAGCTCAATTTCAGTTTGTTTTCCCTGTGTTCCTGCAACCAAAGTATGTCATGTCTTCATCAACAGAGTCTTACCATCTAGTGCTGGTGGGAAGCCAAGCTCAATGGCAGTAGCCCATTTGGGGGGATTTCTAGGACTTCTCTGACCAGCAACTGGAAGGGAAATATCTCACACGTGAAATGGGAATTTTCAGTTAGTAGCCTCTAACTCCGGGGGCCACATTCTCTACTAATGTAGAATACTCCATGCAAACATTACCTGCCACAACCTCACAGAGATAGTATCTTTCTAAATCAGTTCTGAACCTCTGGGTTGCCACTCCCAAAACACCACCAGAAAACACAGGTACTTACATTTCAGTTCATAACTGTAGCAAAATTGCAGTGATGTTATGAAGTAGCAACAAAAATAGTTTTATTGCTAGAGATCACTACAATATGAGGGAGTGTATTAAAGGGCCGAAACATTAAGAAAGTTGAGAAGCACTGCCCTAGAAAAAGACTTAAATGGACTTGGGGCAGAGATGTACGCTATATTGCATTTAACTTCCGAACATATTGCAATTGCTTTGCATAAATATGAAATTATTTCTCTTGGTATGTAAAGGTATTCACGTACAACCAATAACACATAAATCCTGCCCTAGAGACCTAATGCAAACTATTATAATTTCAAAATTTCTGAAGAATATGCATCAGGTTTGGATATGTTTTTTAAGACCCTGAAAACAATGGCCAGCCAAGTAATTCCAGCTCCATTTGCAAGTATAGAAAGAAAATAGGCCGGTTTGGGAATGAGGAAAGGAGAAAGAATTTGGTGGTTAGCCTTACATTCTGCTAAACAGCCCATTGCCTCACAGGTACAGCGATACTTTCAGCAATGGGCCATTCCACTATACTTACCTACAAGGATTCTGCTGTCTGTGGACTTCCACAGAACACCTGAGAGTGTGAAGGAGGATTCCCCTATTGCTTATATACTGATTTCAGGGTCACTCTTGTTGCAATGGCTTTGAGGGCTTAGGTAATCCCGTGCCCTATGCCGGAACTGGCTTCTTTCAGTGCACTCACCTTAACGGCCTGGAGCACCCTGGGACACATGTAACCACCAATGCATCTCTAAATGAGTCCTCGTCTGAGCCCTTGTCAATAACACCATAGCATTCTGTTACCTCAGTCCTGGGAGAGCTAAGCTGTAGACTCTCAGAATCAAAGAACAGCACCCCCAATATCGTCTTCTCCCTCATTCTCCTTCCTCTCCTCCTCATTGTTCTTCACATTATTCTAAGAATTACATGGTTTTCACACTGGTGATAGAAATCATAAAGGGATGCTTAGCTCTAAAATCTCTTGAATACTTTAGACAGTACTCTTTTAAATCAGCTGGGGAATTGCTTCATTAAATTTTCTTTGCTCCTGGTAAACAAAGCTTAGATTTTAGTTTGAAGGCCAGGTCTCCACAACCACCAGGCAACAGAAATCCAATAGTTGCCAAGATGACTTTAGTTAGGGTTTGTCTGTAAATAATACCCCTTTCCAAATAACCTGACTTCCATTTCTGCAAAATAGACACAACTTTGCTTG
Source organism: Pachyuromys duprasi (assembly GCA_028658305.1). NCBI lineage: Eukaryota > Metazoa > Chordata > Mammalia > Rodentia > Muridae > Pachyuromys > Pachyuromys duprasi. The sequence continues at coordinate 43,101,382 of CM053765.1, read as the reverse complement.
TGTTTGTTTTCCTTTCTAAGCTACGTTGTCTGGAATGAGCTCCAGCATTTGGCTTGTAAAGCACCTGTTTTGCCAGTGAGTTGATAACACCTCTGCTCATTCCAATGAATGCTATCTGCTACACAAACCCAGCAAACACACTCCACCTTGCTCCTCTACTTGGAAGCAGTCTGTATACCTCCAGCTCATTTCTACGGTAACTTGTTGAGTTGCTTCATTTAGAAGAACTGCTTGGCAAAGTTGCAATTTTTCTTTTACACAATAAGTGAAAACTTTCATCATATATTGCTACACTGGGAGCTGCTAAAAAGAAAAGTGCTATCTCAGGATAGAAAAGGGGAAGCTCTCTAAGCATCCAGAAATCTTTAACTATGGACCCTGTGGTCACATTAACTGTGTGCCTTGCCATCACTTTCTTCTCTTGGAGATATGCATCACCTTCATGTGCAGATAATGCGTTTGGGGCTGCATTATTTACATTATACTTACCACATCCCAACAATGAAAAGGTATGCATAATATTATCTGTCTCTTCTTGTGAGTTGGTTATAATTAAAATAAAGCAACAATTCTTTAAGAGAAGATGGGGTGAGCTAGACACCAGACCTAATTCTAACCTGAATCTTTCATGAAATTCCATTCTGCTGTGTTTGGATTTGGGTTAGTATGTGACACTAGATTCTCAAAATTCTCAGGTTGAAATTGTACAGTAAGGAGTTAATTATTCAGGCCCTGGTTTGCTCAGACCCTGTGTTTAGGAGGACTTGTTCTCGATCTGTGCCAGGAAAAAGTGAACATGGAATATCTTGCCTTATTGCATTGTCTTCATTCCTGGGGCCTTATGCTACCTTGTTTACCCAGATAGCATGCACAACAGGTGTGGCTTACAGTGAATGCCGATTTTTCTAGGCTGTCTATATTGCTTTGAAAGGGAGGAAGCTAGGATAACAGACATTTCAAGTGGCCAATATCAATCAAATGGGTACCTCATAAGTATGTGGTTCTCTCCGGTAAAACTGGCCATCAAGGTTCTAGTGAAATTCACTGATTGTCACACTCCACACAAATTGTTTTGTGTCATTGCTAGGAGACTTACGCAACTTCTGTGCCTGTCCCTCGAGGAGTACACCAGCAAGCCCACACTGACTTACTTTGGGACATGTATATTTTCCCTTTGTTAATGCTGACCTGAGTTCTTTCATTGTTAAAAAAAGAAAAAGAAGAATATATATATAGATAGATAGAGAGAGAGAGAGAGAGAGAGAGAGAGCCACAGCTTGATATGAAGGATCTCTCAACCATGTGTCAAGTCTAAGGATGGCTTTACAGCTCCCAAATATAGAAGTGGTTGAAAGAGGTTCCCTAGAAGAACTTGTTCCTAAATATTTATGGCAGAGAAATATTTGGGGCTATCCAACAGAAACATAGATGTTAAAAGGTCCACTCATAATTGTCTCTGAAGTGGAAGTTTCTGGTTTCTTTGAAGACTTAGTTGAGTGATATTTTGCTAGAAGCTGTCTTGTGAGAGGGTACGTGATGTTTTGCCATGAGCTGTCTTGTACCAGGGGTATGAGTTTGGTCAGCTGAAAATGTCCTTGGGTAAACTCTGAGGACAGGAAATATATAGAAGCCACAGACAGCGACATGTCACTTTTGTATGGCTGTCACTGTGCTGGCCTTTGTACTTCTGTCACTTGACTTTACAGAGAGAAATGCTCCAGAGAACTTCTCCAGGCTTGTGGCTTTCACTGACTTGTCCCATTCTCCTGAATCGTACCAATTCATGTTATTGTTTTTGTGTTCTCCTTTGGGCTGGACTGCTGGCATCCAGACAATGAAGAGTGGATTCATTCCACAGAACTACTTCTAAAAAGGTCTACAGCCCTTTTTACTTAACAACCTTCTCTCTCCCCTACTTGTGGTCAGTGGATGGAAAGGAGGTGCACACGTTTAAGAACCCTAAATAAAGCAGGTTAGGTGATGAATCTAAGCCTGCATGTCCCTTTGGATTCACTCTACTTTTACATTGGCCTTGTTGGAAAACAAATGAAAGATCTGCTGCCCAACGCAGATGTTCTCATGTCAATATTGGTCCAGCAAAACATTTTGGCACAGGCCCTTTTTCTCTGCAAAGTACAGATCAACACACTCCAGGGCTCTCAAAATGCAGCAGCTCATTGGCTTGCAAAGCAGAGAATGAACGCTATGACATTACTCCAATTATTTTGCAAAGCAACTAATACACTACTAATAAACAAACTAATCATTTCCTAAAAATTTGACCAACATTTATTTATAAAGAAGATAAATGACTGTGGGTCAGTCAGGCAATGGTAGTGCATGCCTTTAATCCCAGTACTAGGGAGGCAGAGGCAGGTGGATCTATATGAGTTTGAGGCCAGCCTCATCTACAGAGTGAGGCCCAGGACAGCCAGAGAAGACCTGTCTTGAAAAGCCAGAAAAAATATCTGTGGGTCATTTTCTAAGTACAATTCATAGAGATATTCAAGTACTGATTGCATGGACATTTCCCTGTGGAATTCCCATTAGGTACACACTTGCAGAGAGTATATCTTTATTCTTACATGAATGCCAGGGATAGTGGTTTGTTTTGCTAAAATAATATAACAATTGTTGTCTGGGTCTGTATAGATAACTCAGTTGGGAAAGTGCTGCCTTGTTACCTCAGTTTGAGACATTATAACCACGTTAAAAAATAAAAGATAAAAAGCAGAGAAAAAGAAAGAAGATAAATGAAGGAAAGTAAAGAAAAGAAACTTCCTATATATTAGAAACTCTAAAATCCAAAGCTTTCAGGTTCTGAGTTTTTGTCATAGCTGTGGTTTTGTTTTTAGTTTTTGTTGTTGTTGGTTTGGTTTGGTTTTGGTTGTCTTTTGTTTTTTTAACTAAAATAACTACACCAGCATCTACTGCATTTGAAGTTGTTAAAAATGCCTAAACAGCTCTACTGTTTCTAAAATCTCTTCTTACATGTTGCAAATGTCTGTTAACTTTAATACTAAATCTCTCTATTCCTCTCACAGTCCTCTGACTTCTATCTGTTTCTTAGCCCAAAATTTCTTAAGATGGTTTTGTATGATGCACATTTTAAAAATCCCTAAGTCACTAACAAACGAATCCACCATCACCTCCCAATCAGGACAAAGCATAAAAACGCCATTTGGTCTAGCACATCTCACAAAACCCTGCTACTTTAGCTTAGGCAGTCCAATTCCACAAGTGGGAGTACAGGCTGGCCAACCCATGCCTGGAGCATTCTGTCAACACGGTCTTATGCCAGCCAAAACCAAGACAAGTGTTTCACACAGAAAAGTTACAGTAGCTTTCCCAAATGGAAAGGTGTGTTTGGATTTCATTTTAAAATTATGAGTAAAGGGCACAACAAAGAATCTCCAAAACCTCACATTTCTTCCAAATTCTTCTATCAAAGTTTAATATTAGCTAATCATTTGCTAGCCTAGAAACGCTGGCAGCATTAAGAATTGCCCCAACTGAGCCATGCATAGAGAAGCAACAAACAACATGTGTGCTTGGGAAGCTTGTGAGCTTGTTTTATGAACTCAGTAAGAATCAGCAGCTAAGCCAATCTATAGCCCCATTACCACTTAATAAACTTACATTTAAAAAGCAATAAACCTGATGCTGGAAAAGAAACTGCCTCTTTCTGTGGAACAGTTTCTGAAGATGCACAGGTGTAGAACCTCATCAGCTAATTTGCCTATAATCAGTTGAAGCAATACTTCCCTTGAATAAAAATGGAAAAGTTAAGGTGCCTGCAAGATACAACCCTCAATTCTTTTAAATGAAGGTGAAGAAAAACGTTTGCACTTTTTTAAATGCTACTTGGTTTGTTGTTGTTATTGCTTTACTTTTTTTGAGATTAATATAATTACAATATTTTTCCCTTCCCTTTCCTCCCTTCAAACACTTCTATATACTGCTCCTTGCTCTCTTTGAAATTCACAGCCTCTTTTTTCAGTAATTGTTATCGCAAGCATATGTGTATGTTCATATGTATTCCTGAATGTAAACTGCTTGATCTCTATAATGCTACTCATACGTATGCTTCCAGGACTGACCATTTGGTATTAGATAACTGAGTAGTGTGCTCTTCCCTGGGGAAGGTGATTTCTCACACTCTCAGTATTTCTTAGTTGCCTGAAATTCTTTGCCTATGGTTGAGGTTTTCCTGCATCCACTTTGGTATTCTATTGACGCCCTTTCACAGCTCACATTTGGGCAGTCATGCTGGTGATACTTTACAGGTAAAGCTTCTGACGTTACTAAGAGACACAGAATCACAGGAAACAACCCGGTCTTCTGGCTGTCACAATCCTTCCGCTCTTTCTTCCACAATGTTCCCTAAGCCTCGAGTACAGGAATGTTTTATAAACGTATCCGTCGGGACAGGGCTCCACAGTCCTGCATTTTTATTGGTTGTGGTTTTCTGTAGTGGTCTTCATCTATTACAAAAAGAAATGTCCTAGATGGGGAGGAAGGAGTATACTTATCTATGGGCATAGGACAAATGTTTAAGTTGTTAGGGATTGTGCTGATTTAGTAAAGTAGTGATTGCAAATGTCCACTACCAGGCACAGTCTCCTCTTGTTGAGCAGGTCTTAAATCCAATTAGAGATCTGTTGGTCACAGCCAAGGTGTGAATGCCTCTATTTCACCCATAAGGGTTGTTATATCAATCTGGTAGTTGATATAAGTTCACAGACACCATAGATCAGTAAGACTGTTGGTTGTCTCCCACCTTTGGAAACTTGCCTGGTGAGTCAGTTTCAGCTCAGAGGTCTCTGGACCTTGTGTAATGGTGCCTTCAGAAGCATTAGGGACTTACTTCACACCTCTGAGTGGCAACCAAGGGCAACAGAAACAGCCTACGTATTTTGGGAGTTACCATTAGAAAGCCCCAGCCAGCAACACAAAAGAAGGCTTCTTGTATCTGATATCAGAGTTTTTGTTAGATGGTCTTTGGCTCTTAGGGAAAGCATTGACAGCCCCAAATGATAAAATTTCACTAAAACTATACATGTATATTAAACATAGAATTACATGTGCTATAGATCATTGAATAAATAGTTCACTGTACTATTTCTTATGACTCTTTCAGACACCCTTTATTGCTATGTTATCCTCTCTTCTCATTCCGTATCTACTCTTTCTTCCTCCTTGCTCCCGAAAGAACCTTTTTCCCTTTGGATTTAGGAATATAAGAAAAGCAGAGGTCACTGGTAATTACGTGTTTGGAGTGGCAAGAGCTATTGCCATCACAGTTATTGTTGAGAAGGGTGTTGCTACATAGCCTTTGGAGGTTTTTCTCTTTTTTTATCATTGATTCTTTGTGAATTTCACATCATATGCACCCAAGTCTCACTCATCTCTCCACCCTCTCATATCCACCCTTCTCCCTTTCCAACTCCCCCCAAAATAAACACACACACACAATATATATATATATATATATATATATATATATATATATATATATATATATATATATATATAACAACAAAGACCATAAAAACATCTCGTCATGGAAACTATAGTGTGTCACAGTGTGTCCCACAGTAAATCTCTGTCCACACATCTTCATTTGCAAATGTTCATGGCAATGAGTCATTGGTCTAGTTTGAGATCTCTGGCTTCTATGCCACCATCAACATTGGATCCTCATTGAGACTTCTCCCAGTCGTTCTGTTATTGTCCTGTGTCATGGAGATCCTGCAGCTTTGGATCAGCAGGACTGGCCTTTCACGAGTCCCACCTGTTTGCAGATGATATGGATTTGGGGATGAGCCAACTCGGAACCCTGTATCAGGGCCTGGTAGGTAGCTGAGCTGGTCAGCACACCAGCTGTCCCTTAACTGCACCACCAGGATGAGCTCTTCAGCACTGCCGCAGCTAGGCAACCCAAGGCTACCATCGGCAGGAGACGCAATCAGCTCTCCTGCTCCCAGGCACTCAGGGCCTGCTCACCCATGCCCCTGCCAGCTCAGCCTGCTTCTCTGCACTGCTCAGGCGAGGTGCAGGGCCCACCCCCCAGAGTGCTGCAGCCAGTGAGGGGCAGGACCTGCTGTCCCGCTCTCATGACTCCAGGACCAGTTCTCCCGACTACTGCAGGCAGTAAGGTGTGAAGCAGGAAGGGCATCATCCCCACGCCCATTTCACCTCACGGCAGATGAGCAGAGGGACCAGCTCTTCTGCGCTCTTTTCTCCCTGTCGCTCTTAGGGCTAGCTCACCTGCTCCCCCGCTCCACCAGGGTCAGCTCTGCTGTGTTGTCCAGGCGAGGTGCAGGGCTCACTCTCCTGAGTGCTGCAGCAAGTGAGGGACAAGGCTACCTCACCTGTGCCCATGACCCTGTGGGCAGCTTCCCCGACTGCTGCAGGTGGCAAAGGCATCACCTCTGTGCCCATGCCACCCCACGGCAGTCAAATAGTGAGGTCCCTTCTCCACACTCAAGCCCCCAGGGCTAGCTCTACTGTGCTGCCTGGGTTAGGTGCAGGACCCCTCTCTCCAGTGTTGCAACTGGTGAGAGGTGGGACCCTCCCTCCAGAGTCAGTGAAGGGTGGGGCCGTTTGTGCGGAGCACAGCCCCGGTTAGCTGCAGCTATCCCAACCAGGAACATGCCCATGTTTTCTAGTTGTAATAGGAGCCACAGACATTGACACTGATCTCTGCTGCTGCATAGCCACAGGCCCAGACATAGCCCTTACCAGCAGCTCATGCTGGGATGCCATGATGGCCCCAGGTCATGGGGCTGGCTGGCCACTCAAATCAGGCTACTTCTCTCCACCCTCAAGTCTACAGTTCCACCTCTCTTCATAATGCTCAAACTGTTTCACTTCTCTCTCTCTCTCTCTCTCTCTCTCTCTCTCTCTCTCTCTCTCTCTCTCTCTCTCTCTCTCTCTCTCTCCCTCTCTCTCTCTCCTATCTGCCCACCACATACTGTCACATTGTAGTGGTTCCTTCTGCAGGCTGACCATGTACCTAGTGGTCCTCTGGGTAGTATCTTCCATCTGCCTGTGCTGTGTGCCAGAGGGCAGATCTGTGGATGGCCTGGGGGTCTGCAGGTCTCTCTGTTTGTGTTCCTTTTCCCACACTGCACTGTATGATGATGGTAGGTGAAGCTGTTTCTATGGCCTGCCTGAGCTATGGGGCAGAGGGCAGGTCTGTGGGTGTCTTTCTCCTCCCTGCTGTACTGCCTGGATTTAATTTGATTTTGTGTGTGTGTGTGTGTGTTAGGTATAAAATAGCTTTAGCCACCAAGCCAGGCATCGAGCTAGCATGAACAAAGAACGTCCATCTGCTCTGCCCCTGACTGATATAAGAATACCACCACCAAGAAGATGTCTCTTTGCCCATGGCCCGAGGGTGCTACAAAGGACTGAAATCACAGTAGAGCTCATATAAAGCAGTGAAACAATAAAACATTTAGATAAATGCCCACTATTCTCAGAGTACTATGGCAGGTCATAATATATCTACTTGTGTAAATATTACACAATAAATATTAAAATGGGTTGTAATTACAGTATGTTAAGTAGAAAACGTCTAGGCATGGCATTCAAATAGGATTTAGCATGTATGTATCATATTCATATGAAAATATTAGTAAAAATATACAAAATAGTAGTACATTATATTTAGTGGAGAATATAAATTTGGGAGAAGGTGGTGATTGATCTCATTTGTCGATCTGGTTCAATTCATAATGAATTAAGAGAGACACCTCTGGGAAACTATGTTTGAGTATTTCCTGGAAAAATTAAGTGAGGAGGAAAAGAACCACCCCCAGAATGAACAGCCCCTTCCAGAAACTTTCTAGATGGAATTAGGCCTGAGAAAAGGGTAGTGCTCAGACCAACGGGGGTCTTACAGAGACTCAGACATCAACTAAGGAGCATGCAGGGTCTGGACCTAGGCTGCCCTGCACATATGTGGCCTATGGACGGCTTGATCTTCATATGGGGTATCTGGTGAGTGGGGCAGGGGACAGTTTCTAACTTGGACTCTATTGCTTGCTTTCGGATCACCTTTCCCTGCCAGGGCTGCCTTGCGTGGCCTCAGTGGATGAGAATATGCTCAGCCCCAATGTGACTTGATGTGCTGGGGAGAGTTGATATGGGTGAGAGGGGAGCTCCCATTTTTCTGGGGAGAAAAAAGAGGGGAAGGGGGAAGGAAGAAACAGGAGCTGGAAGGAGAGAGGGAAGGGTCACCCTTGGGATGGAAAGTAAATAAACTGAAATTTTTAAAAAACAATAATAATAAAGGTTTATACTATCTCTTTCAAAAGAGAGAGAGAACTTTTTTTTCTGTCTTACTGGGTTCTCAGACTCCCCAGCATGCATACAAACATTGTTGGAATTCCCAGGCTGTATTGCATTAGGCAATTTAATAAGTCTCCTTTGTATATTTCTTTGTATATATTCATTCTATCGGTTATGTGCCTCTACAGAGACTTGATTTACTTGGGCAGTGGCATTTTGTTTTTCTCACATTCGTTTTAGTTAAGGTTTTGCTGCTGTGAAGAGAAACTATGACCACAGCAACTTTTATACAGGTAACATTTAATTGGGGCTGGCTTACTGTTCAGAGGTCTAGTCCACTGTCATCATGGTGGAAAACATGGTGTCGTGCAGATAAACATGGTGCCACAGTGGTGGTGGAAAGCTCCACATCTGGACCCACAGACAGTAGGAAAATAGAGACAGACAGTGGGCCTGGCTTGAGTGTGTAAGACTGTCAAAGCCTGCCCCTAGAGACACACTTCCTACAAGAAGACCACACCTATTCCAACAAGGCCACACCTCCTAATAGTGCCGCTCCCTACGGGCCTACAGGGGTCATTTTCAATCAAAGGACCACAGCATGCTAATCCTTCTGATAAAATAAGGAATATGTCAAAATTTTAATATGTACTCCAGTTTGTTTTCTCATTCTATGGCTAAAATTTTGAGACAACATTCCTGCAGTAGACCGTATGGGCATTGCAGTTGGATAACAACAAAACACTGAGAAATGAGATTTTGTGAGGGCCATTATCCTGATATTTATTGGAGAAACTGGGGTTATCTCTTCGAGGTTCCTAGTCTTCTTAATAAGATAACTTTAGAAATATATTTGCAGTTCAGTATCTAAGAGGGTTCCCCAATAATAGGCACAAGTACCGTCTCTGACATAAACTCATGGGCTGGCTCTTTGATCACCTCCACCTGAGGAGAGAGCAGCTTTACCAGGCCACAGAGGAAGAAAAAGAAGCCAGTCCTGATGAGACCTGATAGACTAGGGTCAGATGGAAGGGGAGGAGGACCTCCCCTATCATTGGACTGGGGGAGGGGCATAGGAGAAGAAGAGGGAGAGAGAGTGGGGTTAAGAGGGAATGGGAAGGGGGATACAGCTGGCATACAAAGTGAATAAACTGTAATTAATAAAATAAATTAAAAAAAGAAATTTGAGAACAATTTTCTAAACATTTAAGAGAAAAACAACAGGATGGGCAAACTGTAAATTTCAGCAGCTGCTGGGAACAGAGAAAGCAAAAGGAGAGAAAGCCATGCCTTTTTTAAAAAAGCTTTTGATATTGTAATATAATTACATCATTTCCCTCTTTCCTTCCTTCCCTTTTTCTCCCTGCAAGCCCTTCCATATACCCCCTCTTTGCTTTCATTTAAATTCGGAGCACACCAATTGGTTATCCTATACCAAATGGTCATCCCTAAAAACATACACATACAAGGATCATTATACAGACTGAGCTGGTTGCATTATGTACTTATGAATAATTAATTAATTATGAAACAACAATTAATTAAAAAAAGAGTCAATGCCTTTTAACTGAGGAGCCAAGAAAGCCAATATGTTTAGCAATGGAAATCAGCAAGTGACTATGTATCACACAATCAGCCACATGGCATAAGAGAGCAGGGGGATCTTCAGAGAAAAAAATGAGAAATCCCAGATTGTCAAGGAAAACACCTTTAGTTTTGCCCACTATCCACAAGAAGAAAAGAAAGGAAAAAGGAAAGTTACACTTTTCAACCACAATGCTACATAATGGAAGCTCTGCAAGCCATTGCACCAAAGGAGGGATTTTGTGAAGGGTAAGTATATCTCTTAGGAAATAATTGTTCCTCCTCTTTGCTTAGCATGTCTTTGGATATGTTGGATTTTCTAGGGAGTAGACTCCTAGCTATGTGATTGATAGGCCCAGGAAACAATAATATGTGATGTTCTAACCTTTGAAGACCATCAGAATGTCGTGTCTCCAACAAAGGCCAAAGACATTCTGTTCTTCTGATGGGAGGCCTAAAGAGTTGTGAAGCTGGTGGTATCTTTCTAGTGTTATCAGTAAAATGGAGGTGGAGTCCAAAGCCATGAGGAAGGAATCTATTCTCAATCCTCTCCAAGGCTACTCATCTCTGTAACATTGACGGAGAGTTAAGAGCATGATCATATATGCAGGTACACAAAACCAACAGAGCTGTGAGAAACAGTGTACAGGTGGCACTGGCTACAGCCCAGGGATTCCTTGGTAAGAGATGAGAGTAATAAGATAGCTGTGCAAGTGATGGCCTCCTCCTCCTCCTCCTCCTCCTCTTCCTCTTCTTCTTCTCCCTCCTTTTCCTCCTCCTCTTGTGCTTATTCTTCCTGTTCTTTGTGACAAAGTCTTATTCTGTAGCCCTAACTTGTCTCAAACTTAGGACAAGCTTCTTCCCCCAGCTTCCTCAGAGATGGAAGTGAGCAGGTGCTACCATGCCTGGAGTTTCTAATTAGTGTTCTCAATTATGCCTGCATGTGAGAATCATGTGAGAAGCTCCTTGGAAACTCCCACCCAGGCTCTAGCTAGTCCATCAGCATCAGAATCCTCGGGGATGAGACTGGATGATTCTTGTGCACTTCCGTGTTGAAAGGATCTGCTCTGAAAAGTGGCTGTGGCAAGGTCAAACATTGCATTCAACCCGAATCCAGCAGTGGGGGCTTCCATTGCCTCTGGAACAGCCCCTCTAGTACTCAATCTGACAAGATACCTTTGGTAATAGCCTATCTCCTAGGATCCTTCAAGCCAAACTTTAGAGACTACTTGTGAAAACATGTGCAGGTATATAAGTTAATGTCTTTACCATGACTCTCTCCTGTCCCGCAGATTTCTGAAAACACATAAAACAAACTGAAACCATCTTCCATATAGCAACTCTGAAATAACTAAATACAGCCGAAAGATAGCCCTGTGACTATTCAGCAGTTTAAGCCAAAGTGAGAACATATTTAGAAGTAGAGATCAAAAGGGAATAATCCCAAGCAGTTGGGCCTGGTGGACATCAGTGGGAGCTATCAAAGACATTGCCGTTCATTAATCTCATAAATACTGTCCTAGTCTACTTCCTTTTGTTGCAACTAAATGCCACAGATGGGTTTTTTTGTAAGAAACAGACTTGTTTGTCTTGCAGTTCTGGTGGCTAGGTGCCAATAGTAACATCTGATAAAATAAGTGGCTTCTGCTGCATGGTAATACTAAAGATAGCAACACATAGTAAGCAGAAGAAGTGTGTCATCTGAGTCTTTTTATCTCAGAAAGTCACTAATGTGATCACGAAGGCCTCATTCTCATGACTTCATAAAATCTTAGTTACCCCACTTTGTGGGATTTGACCCCACTCCCTAAACCATCTATATTTAGGCATTAAGTTTCTAACAAATGATGTTCTGGGGTCATAGTCAAACCATCACAGTTACTAATTACCTGTGGCATTGCCTGACACTTCTAGATGCCAGGGACATAGCATCAAAAGAGAAAAATGCATTTCCTCTTCTCAAATGCTACAAGGTTTCACTGCATTACCTGGGGCTGTCACCTAAGCCATAGTCCCTGCTGATGACCCCATTGGTTGCATGTCTTTGTCAAGGTCCATGGAGTCTTGCAATTAATGTATCTGTCTTAAACCTATGATATAATTTTTTTCTTATTGTATACCTTTTATTGTGTATCTTCTGGCGTTACCAGGGATTCCATTTCAAAATGTTCGGGCTTAGTCTGATGGCTTCTTTCTGTATTTTAGCACTAGTTGTGCCTCATGTGGGCATTTGTTGCAAAGCGTGTTATTGGTACAAAGGTACATTCAGGTAAATGAGCTACATAAGACAAATTGAAAGCAATTCCCAGCCCCATAGGTGTGGATAGCTCTATTTATCAACCTGATTCTTTACTCCAGGGAGCCAACTCAGTGTCCTCTTATCTAGACTGGCGCATCCCAGCGGCCCAAGTTCTAGTCAACAAGAGAAATACTTCTGAAAAAGACACACAAACATTCCAAGGTACCTTACAAAACATGATGGAAGGGAACAAGATGAGGTGGGAAAAAATTACATGTCCATCTTAACTCTAAAGATGTGCCTAGTGCCAGATGAGAGTTAAAATAGTCTATGAAGTAGAAAGAACTCATAGGGCAATAGGTGAGTGTACCCTGTGGGGAACAACGGCCAAACACAATGAGGAAGGCAGGGTGACAGGGGATGGTGTAACTGCTTCACTATATATAAGTCTAAATTATACCTGGAATCTAATAGAAAAACGTAGCTATTTTATATTAATCACAAGTCACAGTAAGAAATTGTATTGTTGCATGCATTTTTCCCAATTTTCCACCATCATGACAAAGAGAAAAAGTACCCCTGTGAAATTCTTTCCATGTTTGACCCAATTTTCCTAGCAGAGCAAGGTCATTTACAAGCATCTCTTGAAAGGCTCTGAATTATTCAACCTTAACCACAGTTGTGATCAAAGAGTGGCCCTCTGGTATTACTGGACCAGACAAAAAGTCTACATTGAACCCTCCCATGGTAAAATTTGCCTAGAGTGATATTTTGCCTCAAGCCCTTCCTTCAGCCACTCCTCAAGTTCAGAGGTTGAGTCTTAGGCTGTCAGATAGCTTCTGATAATTTGGGGAAGAATAATGACAACTAAAGTGCACAGAAGTCTTGTTTCTCCGACTTCCAAAAGAAAACATGATGTGGTGTTGTCTTCACATGGAACAGAATACCTGCCAATAACCCAATATTCTACCTGTATTTAAACCAGGTCATTGCATCATATCAGAATTCATTTCTGTTCCTGCTCCCTCCTCACCAACTTACCTAAGCTTTCAATATGACACAATGACATGGCTATCATCCTAGAAAACTGCAGAGCAGCATCTGCTGCTCTCAGAGTCAGGCTGTCCACAGTGTCATGAGTCTGTGACATTACATTTTTGTCTTATTTGACTAGGATTATGAGGTTTTTGGAGAGCAAAGAGTATGTTAACAAGCATGTTAAAGCTACAGTAAATGAAACTTTAACTTGAAGTACAAGTCGTAGTATTTGCTGAACCATAGACATTAGCTTTCTGTAACCTCACTTGGAGTTATTAATATTATATTGCCACCACTGTGGTTTTAGGATTACCATTGCAAAGTAATGTGTGATGGTGGAATTGCCTAGAAGCTATGTGGTGGGCAATTACACAATGCAGTGCATGGAACTGAGCTAATGTACTGAAATCTAGTTCTTATTTGATTATTTTTTTTCCTTTTTATTAATTCCACTGCCTTATTTCAATTTTTAGGTTAAATACAATAGTCTGTATCATATGTGGGCTCTTTCTAAGCCTCTGTAAAGGGAAAGAGTGTGAGAGTGCAGTAGAGTTACATTGACTTTATTATTCAGAGGTACAGCAGAAAGCACAGCAAAAGTCTATCACACTGAGCTCTTGTCATTCTTCATCCCTACTTCTCGTAAATCGGTGGTCACACTAAGTTTAACTAACAGGGAACTGTGCTGATAGATGATAATAGATCGACAGATAGATAGATAGATAGATAGATAGATAGATAGATAGATAGATAAATAGATGCATGATGGTAAGTAGGTATATAGATAGATTGATTGATTGATGATAGGTAGGTAGGTGATAGATAGATGATAGAGAGAGAGAGAGAGAGAGAGAGACAGATGCTAGATTGTTACAGTCTTTGTCAGAGTCTACATATACTCTCATCCTTCATGTAAAAGTCAACTAGAAATATTTTTTTCATAACAGGAAAAGCTGTAAAAGACAATCATTAATTACTTACTCTTTTATGCTCTTACTATATATGCAAATTAAGATATATTCATACACACTAAAAGGATGATAGTTGTAAAAATTGGAGCAATACATTGATTTCTCTAGGCACCAGTCCCTGCTGCTTACCATGCAGTAACTTACATCTCGGAGTCAATCTTCTATGTTTGCATGCTAGAGTTTAAGTAGACAGAGGGAAAGTCTAGGTTGGCAGCCAGTCTGCCTGGGCCTTCATCCTGATGGAGCAACTCACTGTGTGGTTTGAGGAACACCACATAGGGTTTTAAATTAAGCACCGTATACACACCCGTAATCCCAGTATTCAGGCATCTGTGGCAGGAGCTCGAGTTAAAAACTAGCCTAGGCTACATAGTAATAACAACAAAATGACAGTGTGGTGTTTTCTCATAGTACTATTGTGCATTCTAAATGAGTTTTTGTCTATAGCATGCTTAGAACATGGTCAAGGGTTGTGCAGAAGCTCATTCAAGTGCTGCCTGTTACTCACTATAAGCAATAAAAATGGTCTCTGGCTATATAAACGAATATATTTAAAGGAAATACTTTTTAAGAGAAATATTTAAAGGAAATCACATAGTTTCATAATTAAAAGCTGGAACACATAAAATGGGCAGAGGCACAAACATATAAGGCAGATAAACACAAACATAAGATGAAAACAGACAGACACACACATACATACACACACATACACACACACACACACAGGTGGGCATTGATTTCGGCTGCTCCAGTCTCTACTACATGACATGCTCTTATAACATAGGGCAAGACATCAACCACAGCTTTCAGCTCCTAAACAGGGCTCTGCCCTCCCAGCAAGACTCAGAACTGTGGAAGGCTTCCAAATCAGAAAGAGCCTTTGAACACAGAGTAGAGAAATGCAAGGTCAAGCCAAGTAGGAGTCTAGTGTGTTGAGCTGCCTGGAAGAGAGTTTTCTGGGTTGTAGGAACCAGCAAGGAAGAAAATGAAGAATGAGTGAGATCAAGAAAGCAAGGTCAGCTGCATCCTGGGAGATCAGGCCTGAAGCACAGAAGCATCAGAGAGATGTTAGAAGCCAGCACTTGGCTAGCAGCCAGCAGGGCTGCAGCAAAGCCAACCTGGAAAGCAGCAGAAGACATCCCAGGATCGGAGGCAGGGATCCCCTTCTCTACTAGAGGGTCTCAGACATTTTGGTCTTTATAACCTTAAGAAACACTGAATATATCTGATGACTTTCACGTAGGTGAGTTATATCTATGGATTCTGACCATATTGGGAATTAAACTGAAAAAAATAACTTATGGTAATTCGTTTCAAAAAAAAAAACTTGCTACATGCTAGGGTGAAAAGCAGGTGTTTTAGCTTTGTGAATGTGTGTTATGTTGTGTATATAGGGTGTTGTATGTGTGTTCATGTGTGTTTGCCTACATGAGTGAGAGCATACATATTCTATAGCACTCATGAGAAGGCCAGAAGACAACCTCACAGGTTGTTCCTCACCTTTCACCTTGTTTGAGACGAAGCCTTCCTTGCTTACCACTGCTTACGGCAAACGAGATAGCCCATGAGGTTCCAGGGATTTGCCTTCTGCATCTGCTATCTTCCTGTAGGACCAATGAGTTACACAAACGCGTGTGGCATTGCACCTAGATTTTACACATGTTCGGAGAATCTGACCTCAGGCTATTAGTCTTGTGCAGCAAGGTCGTTAACCACTGAGCCATCTCCTCAGCTCAGTAACAGATGTTCATTATTATCACTGTCCTCCCCAAAGACACACCAGGTGAGTGGCTTTAATGGAGACTTGCAGATCTGAGTTGTGGGAAACCTCACATCTGCCTGTATGTTCAATGGGTTGAAATGGTATGACCCGCGTATCTTACAGTAAACTCCAAATTTTAGAGAACAAGTGACATGAAGGATAACATGATAGTATCATTATGAAAAGAATTTTGACTTTGCAGGCCCAAGAAAGCTGATTGGAGTACTAACAGCACCAACCATTACTAACCTTTAGAGTTAAAAAAACAAATACTGACTTTACCATGAACTACAAATGGCAAGCTGTGATTATAAGTATAAGAATATACTATCACCCTATATTTATTAATACTTTGTTGTTGCAAATATATCATATATATGATCTATATGAATATCATATATGATATGTATGGATATCATATATGATATATATCATATATATGAATCATATATTTATGCTATTTGATGCTTAGTACAGGCCTGTGAGGCATTGTTTCTATTTTTATAAGAAAGAACTCCAAAGTTCAGAGAGGTTATTTAATACACTTAGTGTCACACAGCTTTTAGGTAGAGAGCTTAAAATAATGTTACCATTACTGTCCCATATTTAAAACCAGCTTTAATCATCAGGAAGTGTAAGCACTGCCATAACATTCTCTATTTGCTACCTGGAAATGCAAGGTCTAGAGTACAGCAAATGATTTGCCTTAGATCTATAAACAGAAGTGAAATGGGTCTGGGACCAGACTTGTTGATTCTACTTTGGGCAACAGCAACTATGAAAGTCTGGGTGAGAGCTGAAAACCCCATGTAATTCTTCAGATGAAGACTGGAATTCTAAATCTATATGGTAGGTGAGTGGCTACTTGGTAGATCCAGGCAGAAGATGGATTTGTTCATCTCCCCTTAATCTTTTCAACATATTATGAGTTTTAACAGGCATCAACAACTGAATTAACAGGAAACCATGAGGAAGGGTCTCCAACTAGCTCCTGGGCAGCAGCTTGCTGTAATCTGGTCCCCAGAGACCTCTGTGGATGAAGCCACACACTTGGTGGGAGGGGGAGTGGAAGAAGTAAGGAATGGAAGGTCAGCGATGACTGAGCAAACTTAAAGGAGACAGCCATCTTCTCATCTTGGGAGTTCTAAGGGGGAACATCTCCAAGAAGGCTGATCCAGAAGTTAGCAGCATAGATCTGGCTTCCTGTCCTCATTTCACTCTGCCACATTCAGAATGAGAATTTTCCTGGTGGCCTCAAAATAGCTGTTTAGTTCCAGTTGTCACATAGAGACATTACTGTAAAGGCTGGCTCCTCTGTTGCCTCTTTATAACAGAGGCCAAGCCTAAACACATCAATTCTTTGAGAGTATCATATAATCATAACATTTCTCCCTTCCCTGTCCTCCCACCTTCCCTTCCATGTATCTTTACCTACTCTCCTTCAAACTCGTGGCCTTTCTTCATTAATTACTATCACATGCATTTATGTAATGTATATAGAGATATATTCTTAAATATAACCTGCTGGGTCTGGGTAGTGTTACTTGTAGATATACAGAGTTGATTTGATTTTTCTAAAGCCCACCTCTAGACCTCACACATCTCACTAATCTTGCCTTTGCATGAGTGCGAACAAAAAGATGCCGGACTCAAAGGCCAACAAACTTATAAGATCTGCCGCTAGAAGTAATCACAGAGCCGCTGCGCCTGACACATAAAGCCAAGTTGTCACCCAAGAAGTACTCATTACATCTTTAATTTTAAATATATATTTTACACAGTTTATTTTTTATTGGGGGAGGGATATGTGGTTGATTTTAAACAGTACCACATGGAAAGAAAGAGTACCTAAACCTACATGAGAGCCACGCTTTCTGGATATAGAACTAAGAAATGTACATGACTGGTTTGATATAATGGAGCTAAGTAATTGTTAATTTACTAAATGTAACATGTTAATTTTTTCGGTGTCTTCCATATAAAAGTTGTCACTGAACAACGCTCCAGAGGCCCATTAAAATCACTGAATGCAAGCAAATTCAATTAGTGCTCACTTGCAAGGCTGAGCGTGCTATTCATATTAGGTCTGTAGATGTGGTAATGCAAGCATTAAGGAGTGCCCAAAAGCAATTTGCAGAATAAATGGCCAGGCATGGGGCAACTAAGAATGGAGAAAGAAATTAGATGAATTATTATGAAAGGAAAACCATCAAAACAAAGCTAATGGTGGCATCCTAGAGCCAGCCCCTGGGAGGGCCATAAGCCACTCAGACCCTTAAGTAGAGAAATCACCATCATCTCGACTATAAATCACCAATAGCTCTAAACAGCTTTCAGTTAAAACCCTCTTCATTCCTGGGGTCAGCGAATTTAGTGTCTTTGGTTGGAACTAATTGCCTCTACTTTTAATACATATGTATACATGGTTTTTCAAAAGATGTTAGCTTGTGTGGCTTCGGACACATCTGAGGAAATCTTTGTGGATCAGTTCTTCTTAGTAACTGAGTAAGAAGTGTACCACATGCTGGCACACCAAAGTCACTTTGATATAATTCAAAAGAACACCTATTATCCTTCCGTTGAGAAAATCTCAAATAGATGGAAGCAATCCATGGCAGATTTTAGTTCATTATGATTTTCTCACCCAGCAAACCTCTGAAGATAAACACAGCAATTGACACCGAGAAAGTCAGATACCACAACAAAGTGTCTGAAGGATTTGACCTTCCCTCCCATGCCCAACAGACTGCGGAGACACACGCACATCTGAAGACACTCTCCTACCTGAGGCTGAGCTGATTTCCATTACCTCACATGACTCGTATGTTCTGACCAAATGCAGAGGACAGATGATTTTCTTGTTCTTTTAAGATTCCCTGCCCTTGAGAGGGGATAGGACCTGTAAATTGCATCTTAGTTACAGACAGACCATGGCAAGAGCATGGAATGGCCCTCCTGAAGCAAGGCCATGCCCAGTTGCCCCTTGCTAACAGATTTGCAATAGTCTCTTATATGTCTCTCCTCTACATATGCCAATAGCCATGTGCTACCAGGCACTATAATGGGGACCATGGTAAGAAGGAATAAGAGACAGCCTCTGGAATCTGTGAAGAGCCTCTGAAAAGGTCTGCAAATGTGAGAACCTTTAGTCTCTTGGCTACAAAGGTGAGAAATTTCTCAGTGCCCGAGTAGACTTGAAGCTGACCACTGCCCTGGCCTTAACTGCATCATTTTAGAAGACCCAGATTTGTCTTGTTTGCCCTCCTAATCCACAGAAGGTGTGAGTCAGTAAACTGGCCTCTGCTTGCAGTAATTTGTTACACAGCAATGCAAGAATAAAACACTGCACACTTGGAGAAAGCAAGACTTTGGTTTCCAGAGAATGCCAAACACGCACAATCAGAACCACATAGTAGCTCACTGTCTTCTATCCCATTTCCTCTTTCTCAGAGCCTTCCTGCCTCTTACTTGCTAATCTAAGCAACACATTTCTGACTTCCTTCTCCTCTGCCTTCTGCCTCTCACATGCCACCATTCTTTTTAGCTAATGGGAAACCATTTCTTGCAATGAAACAAAATTTATTAAACTGGGCCTAAATGGCTTGATAAAATTTATGCAGCACCAAAGTGAACCAATTTATTTCTCATTCAGACACATCATTTTCATTGTCCTTACATCCATTAATATGGCATCCTTCACTGATGTTTCATTCTGCCCTAAGCTGTACCATTTCTCTATGATATTTTATGATGTGCTAATGCTGAGAGAAGAACACTACAGATGACTTCCAATAAATTTTTCTGTCTTTTTGTTTTAAATATATAGCTATAGAGCCATTAACAAAAGCTCCATTATAGATGTGGCAAAATGACACCTTGTTGGATTTTATACTATATGTGTTTTTTTATTCAAAACATCTTTGTAAGTGATAAATGAGGTTGACTTTTAGATTCAAAAAGAAGGTAGAGATAAAAAAAAAAGTATGGATAGCTTGTATCTTACTCAGCAAATAAAATAGCATGTAAATGAATTTAAGTTAGAAAGACTAAAACAGAGCAGAATGAGGGGGACAAAGGTTTATGGGAAGCAGAAAATCATGTTTAAATAACCTATGAATTGTGAATCTACCCAATTTGTTACGTAAAAAGACTAAATCAAAGTTTACAACAAACCAAGGCACCATCTTAATTGATCTGTGGTGGAGCATAGTACAGCTCTTTCTGCTAATGTAACTCTATTGCAAAAACACACAGAATAGGAACAAAACCAAAGAGACGCAAGGACACTCTGGCAAACAGCAATGTTACAAAGATGCAAAGTCATTAATCCCTGCAAGCCCAGAGTGACCAGAAGCACATGAAGCTTAGCTTGTAAAACACAAGAAAATGCCATATAAAGCAAAATTACTCCATACCATCTAAGTGTAACTTTATTTACAACCTTTGACTCTCATTCATAGATTGATTATTGGCTATTGAACCAACATGCACATAAAAATTCAAAAAGTCATTAGTAAGTAATTGTACACATATGTACACTTGTGTGAATGTCTGGTCTCTAGTCTCTGACTTCTAGGATGCCCAATTCAGTACTTCCTTTCCTTTTCTGTGATTATCAATACATTGGTAATGGGTTTCCAATCCCTATAAGAAACCTGTTTTCAAGATCAAGAATTATAAAAATAAAGAGGCTTTGTTTCATGTAGAGGAAAAATGTATCATAAAAGCTCAGATGGTGATGTCTTCAGCAATAGAGACCCAGGCTATATCCCTCCAGAAGTCATATTCCTACAACAGTTTTCTAACTATGAAAGGCAGGGGTGGCTGAGAAACTTTCTACAGTGGGGCTAGGGGTGGGCCAATGGCTGGCAGGGATGAAGGTTAGAGTCTTGTCTTCTGATGTTTGCCTACACCTTAGAATTCACACAGATATTAAGAAGCATCGGCCTGAATGTTGAAATAATGACAAGAGCTTAAACCCAACTGATAAGGAAAAGAAAGAAATTGTACCTCTGATGCCCACATTTTATGTCTGCAGCAGGATGAGGGAAGCCAGTGTCAAAGTGGTTTTTATCAAAGCGGTAACCTGTCGAAGCTAACCAACACACTGTATAAAAAATATTTCAGTTGAGAATGATCTACGGACAGGATTGCAATACAAAGGTCATATTCAAAAGCCCATGGTATGTCCAAGGGAAAAAAAAAGAATGTTGGGGCTTTGTTTAAAAAAGAAAAGCTATGTATGGTAGGTTTTAAAAAAAGGCTCACTAGCACCCACTTCAATACCCAAAAATTAGGAAGCTCTGATTTTAAGGGAGCTACAGTTACCAAGTAAAAACCTATCCCTATCCCTCATAGTAGGCTGCTTTGTGGGATTTGGTTGGCAAGATAGGTGCCAGTCAATGTCTTGTGTGAGTGGCTGTTTGGGTGACTCATAGAGTAAAATGCAGCCTAGAAAACATCCTTGAGATAATTCTTGTGATTAGAAAAATTATGCCTGAGAGATTCCCTTCGTGTTCTTCCCCAGCTCTATTTTGCCAAAGTTTGACATAGATGATTCCATATTTTAATCTACCAAGTTTCACAAGACTTCTATATATCAGGTATATATCAAATATTCCCACCACAGATCCTCACTTCCCTCAGATGACCTGAAGACAGAGCCCAGGTCATTTAAGCACCTGTTTTGAAGACACCATAATCTTTGAAATGTGGATGAATTTCTCTCCTACCTTCTCACTGGCCATGTGACTTCATTATAACTTAACTTGTCCTCAATGATGTGAATACCTCCTCATCAAATCTCTTCATCAAACAGAAACTGACAGAAGAAGGACATCTCTTCTCTCCACACTTCTCTGGAATTCGGCCATAGAAGTACAAAGTTTTAAATAATGCATTGCTGTCATAAAATGCACTTTTAAAAAGGAAAGCCGGAGATGAGCATGGCGGCCCATGTCTGTAACACGTGCTCTCAGCAGTGTCTTGAGGTTGAGGCCAGCCTGAACTACATCATGGAGACCTATCTGAAAAATATGTGCAAATAAATAACTAAAATAAGAAAGATGCACTTCTGTCTTTCCCTTCAAAATGATGTATTGTTTGGCAATGAAATTCTAACTTTTATCTGTTCTAAATACAATAACTGCAGTAATAACAAAACCCTGGGCCTGGGCCTGAACAAATCTTGTGATGTATAATAAAAATCCCAAAGACCAAAGCTTCCACTAAAATAACACACAAAGTTCTTGGGGTAATAAGTCAAAGCACTAACTATGGGGTAAAGGGAAAACGTAGAACTCAGGAGCACCCTGTGCTAGCTGAATGGCATCCTTGCTTATGGAGCAGTGTGGCATTTTGCAAGAAGGAATACTCCAGTTCAAGCTGTAGCTCTACCACTTCTGAGCCCTGGGTCTGAGCACATCACCTCAGCCTCATCCGCAGGACATCCACTTATGTTTCTAAGGATCAGAAGTAGAATATACAAAGCAGTATAAAAATGACAAGAGCTGGAACTGAGCTTTGAGCAAAGGATTATTTTTAAGAAAAAAAAAAAACATTTCATCCTTCTGTCTCACCAGACAGAGAACATTATCATTCTCACTTCACATTAAGGAAACTGAGGCCTGGATACAATCACCTGCTCCATCCAACCCAGGCTGCCTCTCAAAGCATCTGTGGCAAAATCGTGGATAACTGATCCCGGCGAGCACTTTGTGCCGGGTACTATGCAAAGCATCTCACTTTCCTTATCGTATTTCACCTCAACAGAAAGCCCTTGAAGTGGGTACAACCTGCATCACCGCTAAACTCCATCCTGTAACTCCCCAGGGCGTGCCTGGCACCACACAGCAGCTCCGCCGAGGGCAGTTATTACCATTACACCACTTGTATTAATGTCTTCAGGCACGAAGCAATGAACGGTTCTGGGCCATCCAGTCGATGCTGATACAATCTTACTTTGTAGAATAATGTTTTCTCAGCATGTAAGAACGCACGCAAACCCAGGCCTGCATCTTCCAGGCCTCCCTCTGTGACAGCCATCTCTGTAACTAGGAAGCCTTTCCTTTCTATTCCTTAAAATAAGTTCGGCTGTTCGGTCAGGGCTGTTTGCTGCTGCTGCTGCTGCTGCTGCTGCTGTTTGGAAAATGAACTCTCTCGCTTCTGCTCAATGTATTGAACTTTGTAACCATAGCACCCACAGCTCACACACATCTCCATCTCCATTTATTGTGTTTTAAAAACACAGACAGATTGGGAGATACTGCAGTAAAGGAGATAAATGATGGATAAAATGAAAATTTCTCTACTTGGTTCATAAAAAAAATTCTTCTGTTTAGCCTCTTGTTATTCTCCTCACTAAGAGAGCTACATGCTCAGCGATGTGGTTTCCTGTCCCACACCTGAGACAACGTGAAGAAGATTAGGGGAGATGCAAGAAGTCAGGGACATCACAGCAGTGACACTACCGGAGCCCGAAATCTACCTCCTTATAGCTAGACTGTCAATGCCTGTACTGAGGAAACACCACCTAGCCCTCCGTGGTGCAAAAGAAGACAGAGATATTCACAAGCAAAGAAAAAAAAAAGCAAATGTCTACTAGCAGCAGGAAATGGTATGTTTAGGAAAAACAAGTTAGGACTGACATCTAGCCATGAACAGCTGATTCAGTAGCTATGCAATCTGATTTACCTTGGTAACTTTCCTTTAAGTATGAATGGATGGAATATGCAGAAGACTCTCTTAGGCAGGTTTTCATAGGTGAAAAATCCAAGTCCCACTGCTAATGATTCTGACTCCACTGGCCTGACGTCTTCTCCCAGACAGTGCAGATGGATTGTGTCCGTGGACAATGACTGAGAAGTACAAAGTTCCCTGAGCTCTGGTCACAGTGAAGGATGTGTGCATTGGTAGAGCTGACTGTGGAGAAAGCTTCCATTTTGTACTTCCGAAGCCTCTGCAGCTGGAATTAAACTACAAACAGCACAGAGGGAAGCACAATGCTCCTGCAAAGGCTTCTAAATTCCTCCATTTGACTTATTGACATTTCCTTAAAAAATGTTCTAGGCTATTAATGTATCACTAGACCTCCTTCGCCAAAGAGAAAAGTGGTAGACTTGGCTAGAATCATGGACGTTTGTCATGGTTATGTAAAGTATAACATAGTAGGAGCAGAGTTCATGGTCAGTACCTGCTTCCTCATCCTCACAGTAGGGCACAGCCATCCACTGCTTGGCTTAGGACATCTAATGACTGCTCGTTTACTAAGCCTCTTCCTGTGTGGTACACTGAATACATTCTACAGATTATTTTATTCAGTTTCAGTAAATATTATTAAAAAGCAGGAGCCTAAATATTATTGGGAAAGGATCTGGAAAACTTTTATAATAACCTTAGTATGATAGCAAGCATAAAGAATGCTTTGACTTCTCAGCTGGGCCTACAATGCAAGAAAAAGCAGCACTAAAGTTTGGCATCTCTGCCTTCTTTTAGTGTCTGTCCCATTTGCTTTCAGTCAGACACTGGCCTGACTCTATAGATATATATTAGTTGCTGAAGAATGCCCTGTCTATATAACTTGCCTCATCTACCTTCAAGACTGGAGACACTGATGGCCGTGGCCTAAAACTGCAGGAGCTTTGGATGGAAGACATATGCAGGACATAGCCAATGGGATCACACTGACCAGAACTGTCACTATGTGTGCCTCTTGTCCTCTGACCTAGTTCTTTATGGGTGTAAACCTAAGCTCATATCAGCACCCTAAAGATGAGCTTAGCATCACTGGACCCCTTCACCTGTCCTTCCCTCTCAATGTGGTCTAAATCTGCTCTCAGCTTTTCACTGTTAAGCATCTCCTAATTGCTATATTGAGACTGTGACTGAGCCTGTCTGATGGGGCTGCTAAATCAAAACTATTTCTCCTAAAACTGGGGGCTGCTGAAGCCAACTTATCATTCTAAAACTTGAGCTACAATATGGCAGAAGAACAATTTCAAATAAAATTAAGCTTGCTTATTCTGACCAAATGTTTGTGATGCAAGACCAATCGTAATCTCCCCTCAGTATCTTGAGATTTACTTATGACACACATTAGTTGCATAAGGTAATAGTATAAGTTGCATAAGGTAATAGTATAGTCACACAGCTTCTACTCCAACCTGCCCTTCTAGGCCAGTCTCCACCAAGATTAATAAAGAAAGGAGGAGAGAAGGAAGAATGCCAGACAGACAGGCATGAAGGCTTCAAGGCAACTGACAGGAGAAAGAGTCAAAAGCTCAACAACCCAAAAATACTCAGAAGTAAAACACAGGGATATTTACACTTATTATGCATGGTATTTTTAACTTATAAATTGAATATTTTTATTATTTAAACACCTAACTTTGCATCTTTTAAAATTCCTATGTGTGTAATACATGTTAATTAACTAAGCAAAAAAATTACAAAAAAAAATTCTGATCTGTGACGGGTTTTCTAGGAAGCGGAAATGCAAAAATATATTAAAGCTTGTAAAACAGAGCCTTGCACACTGGACTCTCCAACACAGGTTCTGTTCTTGTTTTCTGTGACACAGAGTTTGCAAGGCACCTAGGCTGTTTCGATTAACGTCACTGATCACCATTGTCAACTGCCACAAAAGAAGGCTGTCTGTCTCTTCGTTTGTCTGGAGTTTTGTTTGTTTGCTTGCTTTTTATTGAGACAGAGTCTCATGTAGTCCAGGCTGACCTTAGACTCACTGTGTAGCCCAAGGTGGCCTTGAACTTCTGATACTTCGAGCCACCATCTGTTAAGTGTTGAGATTATCGACATGAACAGTCATTTTCTAATACAAAAAAAAATGTTTTGAGGAAATAACTTTCAAAATAAAACCTCCTACCTACCCAGACAGCTTCTCCACAAAGAAAAGAGAGTTTCATTACTGAATGGGCGTTGACCCAGAATGTGACACACATCACAGGCAGCGTGCTCGGAGATTGCAAAGACTGAATGAAAACTGCCCCTGACGCTGACAAGCAGACACCACCCATTCCACACATGTCCTCAAAGTGTACAATAACTAGTCAGTGAGTAAGAAGGCTTGACAGCACCATTTGTCACGCAACTTCATCCCAAGCCCACTGATAATTGGGGTTACCATTTGTGTAACACAGTTGGCTTTACCCGGAGGAAAAATAAATTTCTTCTATCTATTAGTAGCTTTAGAGCCAGCCACCATCGGAAGTTAAATTTCTATCATCCGCAGACACCAGGGGGACTGTCCTTTGTAATTATTTTTCAAAGAAATGATTCCAAGGTCCTTGAAAAGACATTGTTGAATCATGAAACTACTAAGGTTAATTTAATTTTTAAAAGATTTAGGTGCATCTCAAAATGACAGAGAAAGGACTTGAGATTGCGTGTTTGCTAAAGCCAGTACTCTAAAAGGAAGAGGGGGAAGAGTCCCTTCCCTTTACTTTTATGAGAGAAAATTAAGCCTCTTAGTTCTAATTTGCATTTGCCTGTACAAAGGGAGAAATTTCGAAGGAATTTCAAAATCACGTTGGTATCCTTCCTTATCAATTATTTCCTAATGATCTCTCTCTCTCTCTGTCAAACACACACACAACACAACACACACTCTACAGAAATTAGATATTTATAATAAACATTCAGGTACAGGAGATGGAATAAACATCTATTCTTTAACTAAATCAGAATATAACTATTAACTCAAAAAATAAAAATACGAAGTTGGCCTGATTTTAGGAGATAGTCATAATGCTTATTAGCGGCCCACGAAAAGTCAAGCCGTGATTTCCTGATCTGAAACCTTTCTGAAGGGTGTCAGTACGGATGTGCTCTCAACTTGGCTAAGTCCAGTCTGTCACTTCACAATTCAGGCCTGATTATTCTTATCACCCTGTCCTTAGTGGCAACCAAAGTACTGTGACCTTATGGGTAGTCGCGTCACTCTCTTAAGAAATGCCTGCTTCACAGAGAACAGCCATTCCTGGAAGTATGTGCTTAGGGCGCTCTGGGATCCTACAGGATGAAAGTGCCTTGTAAATGTGAGCTATTGCCACCATTATGAATGAGATCTAACCCTGGATGACATCATAAACTTAATAGTGGGAGTTAAACCACCATCATCTCAAAGAATCCCAGCCAGCGTGTGTTCCCCTCATAGCTCAAAAGGCTTGGCTGTCATTATCAGAATATCTGCCTGCAGACTCCAAACTATATTTTTTTCTGATCATAAACATCCAGAGTGCTGTAAGCCAAGCTTATCCCTATCAAGTAGCAGATTTAATGTATTAACCTTTAGGGAAAAAAACACATGTATATCAAAATGATTTTACAATGCCACTTAAAGTGTGCAAATAAATAGTACAGGTACAGCAAG
Source organism: Pachyuromys duprasi (assembly GCA_028658305.1). Taxonomy (NCBI): domain Eukaryota; kingdom Metazoa; phylum Chordata; class Mammalia; order Rodentia; family Muridae; genus Pachyuromys; species Pachyuromys duprasi. The sequence goes on along the minus strand of CM053765.1, from coordinate 43,074,101 downwards.
GTTTTTAACACCTCATTCTGGTTTTTATTTTATTAATGCCAAGTGTAATAAAGTATAATTCACTTTCCCTTATTAAGCAACTAAATTTATTTTATTTATCTACTTTCTTCAGAGAATACGCATTTTAAGGTGAGGGAGATGCTGTGCCCAAAATAATGCTGCTCCTGAAATAAAAAAGACTGTATGTTGTAAGATCACCTTTCTTCATCTCCAGGGTGTGTCGTGACAAGCTCTTAAGTAAGACCTCAGTAAACAGAAGACAAAAATCTATATATGTAATCTAATAAGGGTGCAACATTGACCAGACTACTACAATGGCTAATATTGTCAATTTAACAGGCCATAGACTCACCATGGAAGCAAGCCTCTAGGCTTCTTTATGAAAGATAATCTAGATTAGATTAAGATGGGATGACTCACCCTCCATGTGATCACTGCCGATGGGCTGGAGCCCCAGGATGCATTAAAAGCACAAAGCTAGCTAACACCATCTTTCATCTCTCTTTGCTTCCTGATTGTGGTTGCAATATAGCCAGCTGCTTGTTCATGTTACTGGAGCCATGACTTTCCTGCCATAGATGACTGTAACCTCAGTCTCTCTTGCTCTTTGGCTCCAGATGTAGAACTCTCAGCCTCTTCTCCAGCACCATGTCTGCCTGTGTGCCATGACAGTGCACTAAACCTCTGAACTGTAAGCCAGCCCTAATTAAATGTTTTTCTTTACAAGAGTTGCCATGGTTGTATTGTCTCTTCACAGCAATAGAACACACACTAAGACATCCTTAACCCCTTAAGTGATTTTTACCCTGAATTTTGTCACACTGATGATAAAGTAAAAGAGCCAAGCTACTTAGTGAACTTTAATACTGCTAACATTGCTGACTTCCCAGATCCCTGCCTCAACCCCACCGACTGTTAATGCTCCACATGTTGTTCAAAGGTTGTTAGAACTCCAGAGACCAATGAAGTCCCAATGAACAAGGAAATCCTTTGTTTCCTTCTGAGTGATGGAATGTGTGATTCAAGTGGGGCTACCTGAACAGGTACTTCATGGGGAGAAGTGTGCTTACAGGAGCACGAGCCCATGCTTCTGGGACACACTTGGAGTTCTTCTCTGAGCACACCCTTACTGTTTTCAGCTACCAGAACCTAAGTGATTCCTCACATTCTTGTCTAACCCCTGTGCCTGTTACTTATGTATGCATGAACCTGCCACTCCAGACCAATTGGCGACCTTGTGGATAACTGAAGCTAGTGCATTTAGAGTGATCCTCAGCTCTTACCCCCAAATAAACACTAAAGATGGTTTTCTGCGTCCATGTGTGTTTTTTGTTTAAAGAAAAAAGTGAACAAAACAACGTATCTAAGGGCTCAACTAAGTTACATTCAAGTTGAACACAGGGTCTACCTGTAGGATAGAAAATAACCCTCTGAGATTTGCACTCCACAAAAATCCCAACCTCCCCCATAATAGTGTAGCGTTCAGAGCTAAACGGCTGTAGTGAGAAGGTGACAAGGCTTGAGACACACTCACATAAACAAGTGCCTGTGTGGCCTTGAGAAAACCACTGCCCTCCCAGCCTCCATCCTCTCATTTCAAAGGACAGGGAAAATAACTGTATCTGCTTTACAGGGTGACAGGTTCAGGTGAAGTGTTTTGCACGGGACAGCATGGTAGCAGCTAACAGTAACATAAGGACTAAGAACTCAGTCAGTGACAAGAAGACCAATGCTCTCTCTTGTGGAATTCAACTTATAAAATCTTAAAAGCCAGGGGCTCTCAAGGAATATCTGTCCCTGATAGAAATAAACAGATGACTGAATTATCTTCCACAGCTTGCATCTCATTATGCTCAGTGGGCAGCAGTAATGACAGCCCTAGCTCCTTACTCACTGCTTTTCCTGAATCACCAGTGTCAGACTTGAAGAAGCCTTCCCCATTAAAGGCCTTCTGTACATGCAGTAATGCAAGACATATTCATTAGACAAAAACAGGCATATACAGTCCTGTTATGCATGTTACTCTGACCCGGGTGGAGAGGTACATCTGATCCTCCTCTGAGCGTTTGGTGTGTTGTAGGTAACGTCAGATACACTGCAGTGGGTCACCTCTTGGTTGTAAGGATCATCTGGAGACCTGGTTTGGGGCCAAGGGTTTATTATAAATCTAGAGGCACCCCGATCACTGGTGGGGAGGGTGGTAGACTAGAAAGACCCTGTCTGGGTCACCAGCCAATCAAAATGAAACTCAAATATGTTGTCCTGGTTACACTGGCAAAGTTAAAGCAATCTCTACACAGGAAATGCACAAACAACCTCATACAGGCAGTGATTTCCTCCCCCAAATGCCTAACAAGATAAGAAATTATGAACACTGGGGCTGGAGAGACGGCGCAGTGGTTAAGAGCACTGTCTGCTCTTCCAGAGGTCCTGAGTTCAATTCTCAGCAACCACTTGGTGGCTCACAACAATCTATACCCTCTACTGCCTTCTTACAGCACTAATATGCATAAAATAAATAAATAAAATATTTTAAAAAAAAGAAATTATGAATACCAATGACAAGTGTAATAGTCTCTCTGTGTGTGTCTCTGTCTCTGTCTCTGTCTCTCTCTGTCTCTCTCTCTCTCTCTCTCACACACACACACACATACACTCAATACGAAATACCTGAGAAAAAGAAAGAAGGAAAACCTGTGACTCTTGGTATCAAAGATCTCCATCTACAGCCAGCTGACTGTACTGCCAGGCAGTATATCACAGAGGAAGTTTGCAAAGCAGTACATTCATGGTGGCCAGGAACCATAGATAGATAGATAGATAGATTTCAAAAACAAGAAGCCAGTGACAAAATACAGCCTTCACAGGCACAAAACCCAGTAATTCATTTCCTCAAAATGGTCTCTACCCCCTAATATACCATAGCATCATGAAATCATCAATTATTTAACTCACTGACTGAGTTAGAGCCTTAATGATCCAATCATCTTTAAATAGCACTCTCTGCTAGGAAGCATGTCTTCAATACATAAGCCCTTTGCAGGAACCCTTCATATGACAACAGTAGGATATGCCCATTGATTTGATTCTGTCCACTTTACCAATCTATCCACACATTGACTCAGCAGCCTCACCACTCCTATTTACTGCCCTATACCCTATAGTTATCCCCTACTGAATTAATGATGTACCCTCATACACCTAATAACTCCCTCTATCTGAATAACCTTTCCCTATTTAAATTCACCTAATTCATACTTCCCATTTAAAATGCAGCTGGAGAGTCCTTACCCTACATGTTGACTCTATCATGGTGGGTGATATACCGTCTTATGATTGTAGGTTTGCATTTTTATCACTCTCATTCACTAAAGCTTCTGGGTGGGCGGGGTCCACTCAGAGTGAAGATTTAATGAAGGTACACCAGTGGACCTTCAAATAAGTAAATAATATCAAATGATGCTTCTGTTCTTAGTAGTAGCCTTACTGTTCTTTAAAATATACTTTTTTGTATATGATGTATATGTGGTGTGGGTGTTTGCATGCTTGTTCGCACATGCATGCATTTGTATATGAAGGTATGCTTTGGAACACTTGTGGGTGTCACTAGACAGCCTTGGATATTGATCCTCACTTCTGCTTTTTTTAAGAGAGGATGTCTCCAGCATTCCCCATGCTAGCTGGCTCAAGAGTGTTCAGTGTGCCCAGGTGTTAGAATTGCAGACATACCACCACATGCAGATTTTACGTGGGTTCAGGAGATCCAAACCATGCTCGCGTGACAAGCATGGTTACCCACTGAGCCAGCCTCCAAAGCCCCATTACTGAACATTTTGCCAGTTGCAGTTATTTACAAGAAACCTATTGTTTTTCTTACTTTTAAAAGTTTCAACTAGTTATCCTAAAAATTTTAGGCATGATATCCCTATCGCTTAGATAGGATATTTTATTACTTATTTTTAATTGATTTGTTATGTCGCAGCTGTGTCTTGTAATTCATTGCATTATCCATAAATCCAAGAATAGAATCAATTAGTGATGGTTATCCCAAGTTTCTTCTATTTTATTTCTGACTTAACAGCAGCCACTCACACTTTCTGTGATATAGGGAGGCTAAGACGAGAAGTCTTGCACTGTATTCACAGACCCACTCTCCCTTTGCCCTATCCTCAGTGTATCTCTCATACTCAAGGACTAGGGGGATGTAAGCAAACTGGCCACACCTACCACTGCTCCCTATGTTCATTCAATGTTTAATACGGATCTCTTCCTACTATAACTTTTCATCTGTGAGGCAACAGTTTGATTCATTTCTTGGCTATTTTGAGTGAGCCCTTAAGTAACTTTACTAAGAAAGATATGCAGATGACGGATGTGTTTCTTCACATTTAAGATATTTAAACAAGTATTCAAGGGTACATGAAATAAGATGAAATATTTAAATTAAGATGGTGAAAATGATGAAAAAGTAAAGTGTAGCAAGGACGGAGATATCTAAATGCATTGTATATGCACATTGACCTGTGTGAAAAGTCCGTTAATGTCTAAGAAACAAAAAAGCTAAAATATTGTTTCTCTGTCCTGGAGCGCTGGGCTACTTCATCTATCTGATAATTCAAGTGTTATCTCTATGGTGTAGATTACATCCACATAGTTCAAGCTGGAGTTTCTTTAAACAAATCAAAAATAAACTGTTATATAACCTATCTATCCTACTTTTGAGCAGAGCTCCAAGAAAAAGAAATCTGCATAAAAAAGAAATGCCTGCCATGTCTGGGTTTACTGGAGCACTGTGGACAGCAACTGCTCTTTGGAATCAAAACCTAAAAGCCCCCTCACATGAATGAGGAAAATGTGATATATATGTATAGAGGATCATAAATACATAATCATATATACCCAATCCTATTTAAATTAGTTAATTATAATTAATTTGTAATATTTATGTATAATGGATTGTTACTTAATTATATAAAGGAAGAAAATCATTATTGCCTGAAGCAAAACATACAACTGGAAAATATTATGTTAAACAAAATAGAAGACACAGAGAAAGAAAACTTCACATGTTCTGTCCATATCTGAAAACTAAAATTTAAAAATCAAGTTAAAGCAGAGAAGTGATTACTAGGCGCTTGCAAGTGGAGTGGGAAAGCCAGGATGGGAGAAAGGTGACCGCACATAGTCAATGCATGTTTGACACACGTGTGGACATAGTGCGATAAATTCTGTGAACACATGCAATTAATACGTATTAGTTAAAATGTACAGACCATGAATTAAATTTTGATTTAATTTTTAGACCTGACTGAGACCCTTAGCATTAATACAAAACTGAAAATTAATTACATTCATAACACAGGTGTGTTTTGCAAAGGATTAACAAGTTCAGTCTTTCAACAATCACAATAGTTTAGCTTCAGTTGCTCAAAAGGATTATTAAAGAGTAAAGAAAAAAGGAGATAGCTGCTGAATTTCAGGGCTTATTTTCTAAATATGAACTAAGGGCACACAGTGTGATTCGTCAGGAGCAAAACCGAGGCACTGCCGACTGAATACAGCACAGAAACATCGGCCACTAATCCTCTGCATGATGCAGACTTAGCATTGGCCACCAGTGACCAGGTTTGACCACACTTGCCTGTATTCCTCAACTGTGAAACAGGGTCAGTAATGTAAAACCTGTTCCTCTCAGAGAGCAGGTAGCTTAACATCCTAACAGTAGACTAACGTGAAACCCAGATCTTGAGACCATTTTAGCAGAAGCTGTAGGATGTTGTGGCAAGAAATGTGAATTTCTTCTTCCCTAAGACTGTTCCGAAGCTTGAGCAAGTGTCTTAGGAGAGAGATACGCTGCAGCCGTCCTCTTCAGCACTGTCCTTTTTAAAAAAATGATAATAAATAAAAGTAAAAACTTGGCTATTTGGAGTATAAAAAGATGACTTTGATCCTATCTCAGCCAGTGACTCAATGGGCAACAAGTCAGCCAGAAAGATTTAAGAGCTCTGTCTGCAGCTTACAAAACACCACTGAAAAATACTCACTTAGCAGTTTGAGAGTTACCTTGACCTAGAATTTATGCTAGAAACAACAAGGGCGTGAAGATAAAAACCACGGCATGCCACTAATCAGAATAAAGTTTTCCTAGACAAATTTGCTGAATAAAAGGGGCAAGCCAAGTCAATTGTCTCCTCCACAGTTCCAAGAGCGTGAGTACCACATTCTTAAATACCGACACTAAAACAGTTGTTTTCTTTCTCCAGACACTGCAACAACGAGAAAACATTGAAGTTCATTGTCAAGCACTCACAGCTACAGCGAAGTCAACCTGCATTTGGTTTTCTATATGTGTGCACACTCCTATAGAGCCCACAGTGCACAAATTCTAGATCAGAGAGAGGAGGGCAAGTAATCATTAAGGGGATCCAAAACTATACAATGCACAGCGGTGTTGAACCCTGCCAGACTACAATTTATTAATGCCTCCAAACACATTACTTCTGTTCAAGTCAAACAGCCTGGCAAAGAAATGGATTTTCTATAATCCAGCTACCCAGTTTCCTTTCAATTCTCTAAAGATTACATCTTCTATTTTATGACATGGCCACATTTTTTTTCAACAGAGGGTAAAAAGATAAATCACACAGTGGAATGCAGGGCGGGATCTTAACACCGGGGAATCATAAATCCCACTTCATAAACCCTCCCATTTCATAATGAGAGCAGACCTGAGAGTAAGCCTTGCAGATAGATGTAGCTATCTGCCCACATGGCGTAGGCAAAGGACAGAGCGTCCAACTAAAGCAGTTAAAGGGGGTTTCCAAAGCCACAAAACAACACTGTCTCCTGCTCTTCTTTCTTCCAACTCAGAGAAAAAATCGACCTCTCCAATTACGATAATAAAGTGTTTCCTTCTGAGGGCATTCCAACCTATTTCGGTGAAAGATTTCCCAGTGAGAACTTAAATTTAGAAAGGAAAACTTAAAAAGTGAATTAAATGACACAAAGGGTAAAAGGCTGAACTGTTTTCATTTCATGTTGTTTTTAAAAAAGGAAATACGTAATGCTTGTGTTTAAAATTTTTATCCTTAAGCTTGTAAAAAATGAGGCTTTTTGGTTGTAAGGGAGGTAGTTATATTACAATTAAAAAATGAGGGATTATATTCCACCTAGTTATTCTCACTATTTCTAGATTAGCTAGAAGGAATTGAGAAAATTCTTTTAAATTAAAGCAGCATTAATCATGAAATAAAATTATATTCTTCCTATTCCAAGTGGATATTTAAAAATTATGAAAATCTGAAAAGAAAAGGAAATGTTTGGATTTGTTTCTCATAAAATGTACGGACATAAAGATAAGTCTTTTTAATACAAGCAGAGCAACCTTGCTGCTGGTACTCAAACAAAAGCAGATGGTATGACTTCAAGAAGGAGCATTACATTTACTGGGAAACTTAAACAGTATGAGTGGATACAGGTAATCCAAGCAGAAAGGAGACCAGAAAAAGAATCCAGTATCCAAAATGGAATTAGCATAAGTTAGACTGCCTCTGTGCTTCAGACTTTCTGTTCTGTCTCCAGACTAGCTAAACAGTATTCCACTGTATTCTTGTAGAGGTCCCTTCTACAAGATTGATCAGGAAACTGTATCCTGAATGAAGAACCTATTACCTTTCCCAGGGGTCTTTTTTACTATAGTTTTCCACTGCGTAAATGTGAAAGTGTGTTAGCAAATATGATAAAATCACCAATTATAACATTAAGGCCATTTCTTCAGTGTAAAATGAACATAAAAATAATCATTACAGGCCCTAGAAAGCTGAGAGTTCATAAATCAGATGTTGCACATTTGGAGAGACGGGTGAGCTGTGTGTCATTTTCTTTACTTAAACCTAGTCTAAGTACATCTTCAGTATAAATATATTGGTCACCAATGCGTAACCATTCCAGACATTAAGCAAGTATTCTCACGGTAAAACAGTTCGAATTTCTAATTTTGATTCTGATATGTATCAGGGCTAGAGGTTTGCACGAAAACCAGTGTCTGAGTCTCCCTCTGTCCTGTCTATTGTAAAATATTCAAATTAAAAGTTAATTAGCCGGAGTAGGAAAAAAAAGTCTCAAGAGTCCCTAAACTGTCCCCTCATGCAGACTTGGTGGAGCTAAAAAATTAGGCCTCAGAGCTGGAGTCCAATTAGCATGTGCAAAGCCCTACATTTGAGATGTAGCACTACAAAGCAAATTAACTGAAAGATTTTTTTTAATATTGGCTCTCAAAAGAAATCAAGAGCTTTTTATAGCAAGGATAGATTTGTTATAAATAATAGTGTGTAGATAAAGGCTGTCCTCTTCAGTCTCCACAGCCCCTGCTACTAGGAATTTTAGCTAAAGTCACCCTCATATCCTCCCAGAGGCCTATTCTGATTTAGGTCTGCAGCTTGTTGCAGAGATGCACCCACCTACCATTTCTCTTTTCTCTGCAGGCCTTCTGCCTTCCTGTCCCTGCTCTACCCAAGTCTCATCTCCACCCTTTTCTTTCTCTCTGAGCTCGTTCTTCTTCCATGTTTCCACTCTTCAACCACTACCTCTGCCTATTCTATTTCCCCTTCTTAGTGAGATGTATGTGTCCTTCCTTGAGTCCTCCATGTTACTTATCTTCTTGGGGTCTGTGCATTATAGTATGTTTATTCTGCACTATATGACTAAAATCTGCTTAAAAGTGACTGTATACCATGTGTGTGTTTCTGGGTCTGTGTTATCTCACTGAGGATGATCTTTTCTAGTTCCATGAAATCATGCAAATTTCATGATTTCCTTGTTTTTAATGGCTGAGTAGTATTCCATTGTGTAAATGTACCGCAGTTTCTACACTTTATCTAGGCAAAACTCCTAATGGCCGGAGGAGATCACCAACCTTCCCACAAAATCCTCAACCCAAAACTTACCCTACTTACAAGACATGCAAAGACAAAGATAAAACAGATAGAGGAGAGATTGAAGGAATGTCCAACCAATACAAGGCCCAATCCTAAGACCCTCCCCATGGAAAAAAGCCAACCCTATCATTATTAAGGATGCTCTGCTGTGCTTGCAGACAGGAGCCTATCAGAGTTGTCCTCTGAGAGGCTCCACCCAGCAGTGACTGGAAACAGACACTGAGACTCACAGCCAAACGTAAAGTGAAGCATAAGGCAGTCTACTGGAAAAGAGGGAAGAAGGATATGTGAACCTAGAGGTGACAAAATCTCCACAGTAAGACTATCAGAGCCAATCAACCAGGGCCCAGAGGGGCCTATGGAGTCTGAAACACCAATCAAGGACAATGTATGGCCTGGATCCAGGTCCTCTACTTATAAGTATTCAATGGGCATCTTAGGCTTCATGTGGGCCCAATAGCTAGGGGAGTGGGGGAATATCTCTGACATGGACTATTTTGCCTCCTTTTTTGATCACTTCCCCTTGATGGGACTTATCTACCAGGCCACAGGGAAGAAGACAAACTCAGCCCTCAAGTGAACAGATGAGCTGGGGTATCTGGGTAGGGGGACTACCTTATTCTGAGCAATAGGGAAAAGGGAAGGGTAAGACTGGGAGGAGAGAAAAGTGGGCCTATGACCAGGATGTAAACTAAGTTAATTAATTAAAAATGAAAAAAATGAAAAATAATACTGTTAGTTTGTTATAGACACTGCTTCTTGAATGATCTCAACTAAAGGCATTCATAAAGGGAAAAAGGTTTAAAAGGCATTGACTTTAAGCATTTTCATTTGCTCTGGGTTCCTTATCACTGCTACAGAAATTAGCAGTGACTTCAGAATTTGCTCAAACCTTTCAATAATCCATTGTTTGTGGATATAGTAAATATATAAGTATGTATTTGCGCCCATGAACACCAGAGAGACTATACATCCCATGCCTCCCTACCTCGTTTGAATAAGTCCACTCCCTTCTGTAGCACAAAATTGAGAAGCGGAACCTATGACATTTATTTTAAATATCAATTAACTTCTTTAAAATACTTATGTAGGTTAATACCCTGTTTCTTTCCTGTAGCCCATATTAATATTATAAATTTATGTTTATTGTGAACTTTCATAACCTCAGCATTATACTGTAAATCTCTATAAATATGTGTGAACTACAGGCTCCGTGAAAGGAAATCTAAGCAGGTAGTTTATTATAGTCCTGCTCACAAACAACTGGTCATTCCCTTCAACATTCATATTTTTATCCACCGATGACACCCTGCAAAGCTGACTGGGAAAACAGCCCTTCTCATTTCCAGGCTTAGAACCGTGTTCATAAACCAAAGAACCTTTAGTGACTCTTCTGCCTCCACCGCTGTGAAGCAGTCATTCTCAACCTTCTCAGTGCTGCAGCCCTCTAACACAGTTCCTCACGTGTGGTGACCCCCAACCATAAAATTATATCCATTGCTACTTCATATCTGTAATTTTGCTGCCGTTATGAACCACGATGCAAATATCTATGCTTTCTGGTAGTTTCAGGAGGCTCCTATGAAAGGGTCATTAAACTCCACGAAGGGGTCATGACCCTCAGGTTAGAACTGATGTTATAAAGGATCAGAAGTTACCTTATATCATCGCACTGTTCTTGTCTGCTTAGACTGGATCCTACGAGACTGAACTCTATCGAGTGTGTGGTTCATGTTCCAAGATCCCAGCTATTTAGCCTGTGGAATCCTCTTCCAGAGACACAGGAAAAGCTGGAGGCAGCTAATCACATCACACCCCCACTCAAGAAGACAGAGCTGAGTCTGATGTTTAGCAAGAGTTCTTCTTATTCCTTCTGATACTCCACCACCGTGGAATCCTGCTGCCCACATTTAAGGTGGTCTTCTCACCTCCGTTCGCTGTGTCTGGATAGTCACTCACAGATAACCCCAGGGGCTTCTCTCCTTAGTAATTCCAGATCCAGATTGCCAGGTCAACAATCAATATTAACCGTACTGGCTCTACCTGTGATTAACTTGACACCTAAATATTATCCTAAAGGCAAAACCTTCCACCCTCATCCCCACTGCCACAGGGCGATCTCATAATGCAGAATACACTCAGCCTGACTTGAAAAGTCTCCATAATCTTTAATATTTACAACATTGTTCGAAAATCTAAGTGTAGGGTTCTCTTCTGACATTAACTGTGAGACCTAGAGTTTCAAAAAAACTACACATTTCCAACATGCAATAACACATTCCTCCATATATTGAGGAAAGATGGGGCCAGATCAAGAGTGAAGCTTGATACAGCAGACATTCAACCTAACTAGCCCCTAACCTCCTTCCAGCAGCGCATATACTCTCTTTTAGGCTACCTCCACTCCTTATATGCTGATTTCCTCAGCAGATGTCACATGGTCCTGACATTCTCAGCGCTCTGAAATCCCTGCAGCAACCTAATGTAATCCAAAACCTCTTGAAAAGAGAGCTGTGTATGAGCAGAATTATTGACTGATCAGAATTTCAGTACTCTGAAAAGATGGGAATGTTGCAGGTCCAAGGCTAATTACCTTATCTTAGGTTAGTTCTAGCCTTCCAGAATAGCCATTCCTTGCCTGCCTCTGTGTCTGAACTGACATCTTGTGACTAAGAGATAGAAACCTTTCGGAATCTATTAACACACCACTAGTTTCCAGTAACCCCAAAATAAAGTATCATCACGTAGCATCTTGGGCCTCTAGAAAAGCTTCCTCCATCTTGTTTTAACTGTATCTCTGGGGTACCCACCGCTGTACTTTTAAACGTGTCTTGATTTATTTGATTTTGTTTGTTCTGCAAAACTAATACAACTTCATGAAACTTCTTCCTTATTGGAGCACAGAATTTGGAGTAACCTAAATTTGTGTTCCCAGGCTATGATCATGGCTTCAGAATAAACTATTTCTTACTTCCTTTAAGATGGGAGCTGTGGTTTTTGCATCCACACTTAGACTTTACCTTCACAACCTCACACAGTTGAACAGTGTTATCGCATACAACTAAATCAAGGAGATAGGGTTTATGGTACACAGCAGAATCAAGGAGGCAGATTAGCTAATCTTGGTAGGAGCAGTCTCTGCAGGAAAGTAACCTACAGGCTATAAATATCTGGAGGAAGAAAGCTACAGTGGATATATTCTGCACACACCTTTACCATTGGCACTCAAACAAGGAGGGAAGGCTTTGCCATTTGCCATGGGTCTAAAGCAGAGGTCTTTAACATGATCCTGGCCATGTCACTATTCATTCACTCGGGGCTTACTCCATAATCCCACACCTCTACCCTGAAATATGAGTGAGCCTGGCCTTGTCAGGCAAGCTGTTTATGTCTGGTGTCAAAGATGAAGAAAGTCAGAGGTGTTCAAAGCTGCAGAGTTTGACCTGAAAACAACAAAAGGGCACACTGTGAAAAAGGCAGCAAGACGGACAGTGTTGAAGCTGTGTGTGGGTCCAACTTAGAACAACTGCTACAATCACTGTGTCAAGAAATTTGGAGGAGGGTCCCCAGTTGTTCATGAGTCCAAAGCTGTGAGCAATATCTTGACCTCAGTTTTGTGAGACTCAAGCAAAAGACATAGCCAACTCATGCCTAGACTTTTTTCTTCAGAAACTGTAAGACAATACATGCTTCCCCCATTATTACACAGCTGTTTGTAGCAATTCATTTTACAGGAAAAGAAAATAAATGCAGCATCTAATAAGAATTCTGTTTCTTCTTAAATTCTGGCTGATACAGCATTCATTTTGTATCTGCAGTAATAAGCTATATCTTTCTAATCCCATGATATTGTTGTTATATGTTTCAATGTATAGATCCAGGAAGGAGGCAACTTTCTAGGTCCCACAGACAGACAAGAGCACGGGCTGACTATTGTCTCTACTTTCTCAGGCCCATGGTCTCCATCATCCTTGTAGGCTAAAAGCCCTCATGTGTGGGGGGAGGAGGGGTTGTTCTCTTGTTTAATTCTGATCTGTTTTAAGTTTCTGTGGCATGTGCAACATGGATTAAGAAAAGCAAACTTAACTACCCTAGAGAAAAAAATAAGAACCCAAGGGAGTCAAGCCAATAGCTAAACATGAAGCTAAACACATGGCATTTAAGCCTTTTTCACCCAATTTAAATCCTCCATGTAAAAGTAGCAAAACATCCAGAAGAACTTCCTTGACTAAAATGCAAACAGGCAGGAACAGCTGGATAATGATGGAAGCTCTGAGCTGTTCTTGCAGCTCCTCCATCATGAACTCTAACCCTCTGAAACCATAAGCTTAAATAAACACCTTTTTCTTGTAAATTGCCTTGGTCCTTGCACCTTGTTAAAGCAATAGAAAGGTACCTCAGATAGCATCTATTTTTTAAAAATTGTTACACATATAAATGCAACCTGCACCACCCACATAAAGTTACATGTGCACATGTGGTTTCAGGTCTGATAACTCGATACGGGATAGCCAATATGGAAGTTCATTCTTTAAGAATTTTTTTCAGACTAGTAGTTTTTAAAGTAAAGTTAGCAAAATTAGACTAACTGGCATAAAATTACACAAAGGTATGAATTTTCTGGGGCTCACATCTTGTTCTTTCAAATATGAAGGTGAATAACAGAATTTAATTTTTGTTCTCATACTCTGAGATATTATACATGTTTTTTTTTAAAGCAGTGCTTAGTTTCTTCGGCTACGATGCTTCATTACAAGGTAAAATCCACTTTCATACTATTATTTTTTAAGTTTTATTATGTAAATTGATCATAGCATAAGACACACATTAAATTGACTTTGAAAAAAACCCAAATGTGTAAAGGATTGAGCACTTAATTGTTTTTTTCTGTGCAAATAATAGCTGCATTCCAGCTTACTAAATGGAGGTGCTAATGCTTTTCTTTAATGGAATAACTCGATGTACTTAAAAGAGGCCCATCCTTTTAAGCTATTTGAAACAGCTAGCTTGGCTTTCCTTGCATTGTGTAGACCAAACTTTTAAAAAGCTATCTAGCCCTTAAACTTTATCTATCTGCATTAGCAAGTTTGTATTGTCTTGAAAACTGATTTCTTAACTTCATTTGAATGAATTATGGCTGAGAATATTAAAAAACCTTTGTCTTCTTAGGCATCTTGATAACTTGCAAGTTGTATAGTTCTGGTTCAATATCCTTTTTCTTTCCTCCAATTCCTGTCACTGTTTCAAAATTAGGTGAACGGCTGGCTAACTCCTTTCATAAATCAAATAACATTCTTCCTGTGGTTTCAATGGAGTAAGTCAAGCTTCGGAAACCAGCGCAGATACTTAGAGTAACATTGTACCAGGGACCCAGAGGAATGAAAGACTTTATGAAATTGGTCTCTCTAAGTCACATCCCCTCTCAGCATAATCGCAAGCTCTGCTGCAGTTGCAAACAATGAAATGCCTGAATCCTAAATCACTCCTTCAATTATCGGAGCTGTCTCTCCTCTCCTTGGCAGGTTTTTTTTTCTGCCCTGACAAAATCCCAGTTGCTTTTGCTGCAGAATTCTCAAATTCTTGCTCCCAGTTTTCCCAGAGAACACAAAGTTTTTGTGAAACAATGACCATGGGCAAAAATCGAGGCAAGGGACCTTCTCCCAGCAAATGTATTCAACTTTTCTTTCCCTTCAAAGACTTCCTTCATAAATCTTCAAACATTCTGAAATCACTCTAATTTAAAAAAATGGCACATATATAGATCTTCATCTATATAATATGATTTTCTCACCAAATTTCTCGAATTATGCATATAAACATGTTACTGAGAATAGAATCCAGGGCCTCATGCATGCTTTAAAGAGTTCTCTACCACTTAGTCGTGTACAGGGCCTTTTTTCCTTTTCTCTTCATTAGTTAACTCTGGCACCTTCTTCCATTGTTTTATTCAAACAATATTTGCTAAAATTATCAGGAATCTCACTGCTAATTGCAAACGATTTTTATCTTCATGTGGCAAGTGCCACAAGATGTATACTGATATCAAAGGACAATTTCCAGGAATTGGTTCTCTCCTTTTAACATGTAGGTCCCAGAGATGGAAAGGTTGTCACTCTTGGCAGCAAAAACCTTTATCCCCTGAGCCATCCCACCTACTCCAGGTTTTTTATCTGTTTATTTGTTTGTATGTATGTTTGTTTTTCCCTTCATCTTCTTCATCTCATATTAATTTGTAGGCTAATTAATATATACCAGCCATTAAGTGTTGACAAAGGAATCCTAGGGATAAACTTTGAGAATCAACTTCGGACTCTCCCTCTTCGTATCTAAATAATGTTAGCTCTAGTTTCCAAATTTATCCACTTCGTACCTCAGATATCATCGCCTCTCACAAAGCAATAACCATTGTTCCCTATCATTACTATAGTTAGTTTCCTCATGTGTTCTTTGTCCCTTTCTAACATGTTCTCCACAATAAGAACAGAAAAGTTTTTAATATGCAAAGTAGACTGTGAGATCCGGCATCTTTGCATAAACTTTTCCTGGGTTTCTATGGCATTAAAATAAAGACCTTCAAAGGACTTCCAAGGTCTCTATCTCATTTGCCTTCACTGCCTGCTGAATATCCACTCATCTACACTAAGTTCTCCTTCTCACTCCCATGATGCCTTGGGAATAGATATTCCTTATGACTGAAGCAACAACTATGAACTCCAGAAATAAATGTACACCCATCAACTCATTCAAAACCTGCCTGACCTCTCTCACCTATTGCATATCCTTTGGTGTGGATTTTATACTTAAATTCACATATGTAATTGTATTTTATATATTTGTTGGCTATATTTAGACACACTATTTTAATTAATATGACTTTTTATTATTTACTTACAGTTTGCCCCCATTTACTAGATTAAATTTCCAAAGAAAAGGATCTATGACTCTTTAGTTCAAAGTTGGAGGTTGGCAAGACAGCTCAGTAGGCAAAAGTACTCACCACAAAATCCCAATGATGTAATTCAATCCTCTGAACCCATAGCAGTAGAAGAGACCTGACTCCCAAAATTTAGCCTCTGACTTCCACAAGCATACCTATACTCATACATACTCACATCACAAATACACTTATACACACATGCATACGCACATATAAATGCACAATGATAATAAATTAATTGGGTTTTTAGAATAAAGTTGTAGGAGCTCCTCTTGATGTCCCCCCAAAAATGTTTTCAATGTACTCCTGAATAAATGAATGAAACTTATTCAAATCGTACATAGGAAACTGGCAGAATTTGATTCTGTCTTTCTCTTCCTTCTCCCTTAAGGATATCATAAGAAAGTACTTGGACAGGTCAGCCAAATAAGGTTTTACTTACTCAACCATTCCTCCAAAGTGTTTTCAAAAATTTGTTCCAAAAGTTGTGTGAAAGTTAATTAGTAGAATAAAAGAGCAGGTTAAAATGGCCGCATAAAATTTATAATGCCACCATCCCCTAAGTGTGCCAGTTGGTAGTACCATATCCACAACCAGTCACCTTATGTATTTATCTTGGGCCTCTGTCTAGAAGAGTCTCATCTGGCCCTAGACCAATCAAGTCTCTCCCACAGGATAAACAGGTCATGAACCTTAGAGGATGACCCCATAGACTGCATCCTCCTGTCTATACATTCACCACATTCTTGCCCAAATTTTTTCAAGATATAGGTAAGCCTGTTCCTAGATTTATTCTTATGGCAGACAGTAACACTGACCCTGTGCATAATTCTAGTACGTGATCATAGTGCATCTGTTTAGGCATCAGGTGGCTGTCAGAATTTGGATTTGCGTTAGGGATTATCCACAGGCATATCCCAGAGGTCCCCGAACAAGAGAGGAGTGAGATCAGGGAAGCAGTGGGGTCAAGAGCCTTCATGTGTATCAACTGAGTGAAAGATAAGAGAGTTAAAGCTGTACCAATGTCAGGCCCAGTCGTTAATTAGTTATTTATTCCTGTAATAAAACTGATTTCTGCCTCTCCCCATCTGCTCCAACATCAAGCCAGGACATTCTTCATATGCTCTCCCTTCCTCAACACTTTCGATGTGACTTACATCTCTCTCTTTCCCTCTCCTGAATACAAACTGTTTGTTGAAGCCTCAAAGTCCTTCACAGCCTCTACATTTGCTGGGAACCTTCTTTCTACAGAGCTGTTTACAAACTTGTGTGCATCAGCTCACACAGGGCTCCGTCTCCGTGCTGTCCCTCTACTGTTGTATTTCTGAGCCATGTCCTCCCAGTTTACTCAGGAGAGTGTGCAAATGCGGAAGCCTTACTGACATGTGTCTATATCATTAAGTCTCTGAGACTGCTCAAAGAATATTTAGCTGCTCTTTTCCCTTAATTTCCATAGCAGAAATGTCAAGCAATTTCACTTATGGGCCACACAATCAGAAATTAACTATATGGGCCACATTAATTTTTCATAACTAGGGCAAGAACTTATCTTATTAGCTATTCAGAAATACTGATTTAAAAGCAGTCTCATGAAAAGTCAACCTTACTTAGATGTAAGTACTGACCTAGGCTTAGCATTAATCATTTTTTTTTGTCAAGTGAATGAGCACTGGCATTTAGAAAACTGAACAATCCTTCCAAATAGCAAGATGTGTTCAGTCAAGAAACAGCTAAATTCCAACTCCTATTTTTCCTCATTCTGTGATGGTTTTAAATTTCTTTTTGCAATAAAAGGATGTCCCTTTTTTACCTTCTCTTTTGACAGAGATGATCAAAAACATAATCTAGGACCCATGACCTATCTAGCCATAGTTTCTTGACCTCGTAACAGTACCAGTTACGGATTTCACCTTGTGATGAAACTCACTTAAATCCACTCAGAAAGTGGTTGGTTACCCACCTGTTTTTCATGCCACTATAACATCAGGAAGCATGGCTGGCCAAGACAGTCATTATGTAGCCTCAGAGTTCACAGCTGAGCGAAACTTTTTCTCCTCTGGGAGCATGTGTAGCACTTTCAAGCACTAGGAAAGCTACACCGTAGGAATGAAGTTTTCAGATCAATGCCAGCTTGATTTCTCTATGTTCTGTAACTCAGGGATGTGCTTTCTTCCACAATAGATTCTCACTGTCAAGGCCTAGAGGGTAACCAAGGGAAATAACAATAATCTGTAATATTTGAGAAGTCTGTGGGACTTCACTGGCCATCTCCAAAAGAAGTAACCAATTCCTGGCTGTTTTACCATTGGTCTCTAATATCTAACAGGGGCCTTTGTTGCCCTGTTATAGGATAAATCTACTTTAACTCATTTTAGGTATAAGCCTTAGGGGAGAACTTATTACCATTATATTACTAAATGAACAAAGCATTAAACTGACTTCTAATGACTTATCACACCCATTGGTCATTTCATCTCTCAACCCTCACTAAGAAGCTTCTATTTATAGTAAACAGTGGTTAATGCAGAGACCCACAACTGGCCAAGATGTTCAGAATAAGAAAGTTCAGAATGCTCAGTCCCAAATGTAACGTGTATACCTCCACTCCTGCTCCCAACATCCACAGATCATTGCACGCGAGTAGGGAGAAAAATGCAAAAGCCAAAGACAGTGGATAACTACAAGGAAACAGTGTCTTTTGGATACAGGAAGCAGCTACACATATGAACATATGTGCTTATGATAGCAGGTATATAGCCTATGCACGACTAAGCCAGACCACATGCCAGCATGGAGATGGAAGGTGGGTACACAATTTCCACCCCCAGCTGTAGCGCTATTGGAAATTACTAGCTTCTTCTGGAAGAGAGAGATGGCTTTCTCTAAGATGCCAATCACTCTCCACTGGAAGACCACACATTCAAGAATATTTGCGTAGCATGAATAGGTCTTGACAGGAAAAAAAAGACACAAATTTAGGTGGGTAGTGAAGTAGGGTGGATTTTGGAAGAGTTGGGAGAAGGGGGAGCATATGATCCAAACTCTCAAAGAACTAATACATTGTTTTAATAAAATGTTTCTATGTGGGATGTACTGTATGACAAGGCTTTTCAGGGACTACCAGGACTTAGAGTCTCATCTTCCAAAAGCTGACAGCATTTCTGAGTAAGCACAGCTGGGTTTCAGCCCTTTCAGTTCACTTCAGTCTAGGTGCTGCTTACCTTTCTACACCACACACACAAATATAAGCCTTTAAAGCCCAAGAAATAGCAACTGCTTAGTCAAATGAGGCATTTATGAAGGTATTTCTATGCTTCCTGTAATTACAATCACCTTCCAAGAAATAGTACCACACACACTCAGCTCTTCATACATTTGCAAACACGTAAAGTCAAACCCTGAAAATATCTTTGCACTCTCCCCCCAAAAGAATCACAAATAGTCATGAGTGTCACTAATAGTGACTAACAGTACTTTAATCAATGTTTTCTGACACTTTATGTGGTATATTTTCAGTCATAAATAGATGAAACATTCACCCACTGACAATGACACATAACAGTTTGCTGTATAATAATATCTAATAAAGAAACTATAGTAATAAAAAAAACCACTGGGTGACGGGATAAATGCCATTAATTCTATTGTAGAAACAAATTCTCTCTTTTTATGCATCTATCACTTCTAGCCTGGCATATTATGTAAACCTAAATCCAAAGTTGGACTTTTATGATTTTTGTTAGCTGAGTTACAGCCAAAGAAAGAAATAAAAAGTGAAGAAAAAATTCCCAACAGAAACCTACAAAAAAAATTCTCTTTCATTTATTATGAAGTAGGTTAAGGATATTAAGAAGCCATTTACTTTTGTCACACATTATTTTGATAAAAAGCTACCTGTTTGTCTCTGTATATCCAACCCTTTCACCAACAAGAAAATGGATTTAATCTTGCTCTATTTTTGCTGACAAGATAGTTTATTACTTTATATTAAACAGCCTTACAGAGAGCATCTATGCCTTAACATAAAATAATTATATTTATGCAGTTTCCTGTCTTGTAGCCCAAATGGCTGGGAATCATAGCTGGTGAGACAGTTCTGTTATAAAAGGAGAAAAATAAGACTCTGCTGGCCAAAGAGGGGAAAGGGGAAGTAGAAATTCATTATTTTTTAATTGTCTTCTGAATCTGTCATGTTTAATAAATATCTTTTTCTCATCAACTAAAATTTTCTTTCTTAGAAGTTCCTCTTCCAATTATTTTTCTTTCTTTTTTTTTCAAGTCTCTTTAGACATTTAGACTAAGAAGAAGCAAGTAAAGTCAGGCCATAGTGTCAGTGTTTTCAAATTTAAAATGATATGAGATTGTTCAAAAGAGAAGTTTGCCCTCAGAAAGGAGGTAAAAAGCCACATGTTTACTGAAGGCGCAACACTAACTAACAAAACCAATACACAAATAGTTTTTCACTAAAAATATACCACAGACTGCATCACCAGGGGCGAGTGATCAAAGAACAGGCAACTGAGTTCATGATAGAGGCAGCCTCTGCTCCCCTCACTCAGAGATTCACATGGAGGCTGAGCTGCCAATGGGCCACATCTGAGCAGGAGATCTAGGTCTTCTCCATGCATGGTCCTCAGTTTGCACATCAGTCTCTGTAGGATCCCCTGAGCTCAACCAAGACAGTCCTGATGAGACTTAACAAGCTATGGGCAGATGGCAATGGTGGAGAACTCCCCCTTTCAGTGGACTAGGGGAAGAGAAAGGGGGGGAGGGGGAGGGAGGATGGGACTGGGGGAACTGAAGGAGGGGACATCAATCTGAATATATAATTTAAAAACTGTGAAAAAATAAAATTAAAGAAATAAACAAAGAAAAATATATACCACAGACAACGTGCTACAGGTTGCTATAGAAGGAATTTTCTAGAACTTGAAAGCAAGACCAAAAAGGTTCCATTCTCTGGAGTCAGAAAAGAAAATCTACCCTCAAAAGAACGTTTATTTGAATTAGATTTGGATAATGCTCAAATGGAATCAGGTGGTCGGGGTAAAATAAGGCATCTATGAAAACATAACCACTGGAGGTCTGTGAAGGATTGCCTACTCACATTGCATTTTGACTGTGTGAGACGGTTTTCAAACATAATAGGAAATAAAAAAAAACACAGACACCACAGAGAAGAGAGAGAAAATTTTTACATTAAGAATGGATAAGCATTTTTACAAATTCCCTGGACAGGATACCCTTTTAATGAGCACAGATATCTTGGGTATGAACAAGAGTGATCCGCCATACTGGCCTAGGTCAATATAAATGCACATAAGATCTTTAGACGTTCTTGGTTTACTATGGACATGAGGGAGATTCCAGGAACAAAATGTTCTTTGTTCACTCTAGTGAGAGAAATAAGCCAAAATGCAACTGCAGGCCAGTTCGGGAACTCTTTAACTGGCTTACTTGTCCTTGCAACTGTGGACTCTGTAAATGCAGTAACCCTGGCTCTCCAATAAGACAACCTCTACCCTAAGCTAACAAGCAGTAGTTGGGTTTGTGTGCTAGTCTTTTATAATATTATTAGCATGATCCAGGTTCTTTACAATATTAAATGTCTAGTTTAATACCGGTACTGCAAAGCTGGGGCCTAAGACCATGAAAACCTTGTCCCACGAGGCTCTGAAGGGAATAGCTATTTGGTGTGGTTTTTTGCCCTCTTTTTTCATGTATGTGAGAACATCTGTTTCTCCAAAACAACCATCTTTAAATGACCAGGCTTATGTTACATGGAAACATTTCCCTAGGCGAATTTTTATCTTCCAGCTGATTTTATACTGTTGATTCTCAGACTTGAATTACTCTAAGAACCCCACAGCAAGATTACTTAAAATGAAGATTCCTAAGTTACACTCTTAGAGATTCATATCCAAGAGGGACAAGGAGAGGATCCGGAACAGGTTACTTTTAAATACCTCAGATGGTTCTGAGATGGCTGTATCCAAAAGCATATTTTTAAAAGCATATTTCAAAACAAACAACAAATACTGCCCAGGATTCAAGAGAAATTATACACTACTTATACACTTATACACTACTGCTCATAATGTAAATTAGTGTAGCCTCAATGGAAATTAGTATGGAGTCTCCTCAAGAAACTAAAAATAGAATTAACATTACCACATCTGTACATACAGCCAAAGAATCTAAGCCTTCGCACATCCATGTTTACTGAAATGTTAGTCACAATATTCAACTTATGGAATTAGCCTAGATGCCTATAAATAGATGGGTGGATAAAGGAAATATGGCATATATATATATATATATATATATACACACACACACACACACACACACACACACACACACACACACAAGAAGTTTTAGGACATAAAGAAGAATTAAATTATGTCATTTGCAGAAATATGAATGGAACTGAAGAGCATTATAATAAGAAAAATGACAGACAGGCACAGTGGTGCATGCATGCAAACCCAGCACTTGGGGAGCTCTCTTGTGAGTTCAGGGCCAGCCTGGCCTACAAAGCAAGCCCTGGACAGGCAAGGCTACACAGAGAAGCCCTGTCTCAAAAGAAAAAAAGTAGGGGTAGAAAAATACCCAAACTCTGGGAATCTATTTTATAGGCTAAAATGAGTCAATTTTATGTAAAATGTTTACAAATATTAATTGTTAGAGTCAGATTTAAAAAATTCCAAAATCAAATTGTTACTAGTTGATTTTTTTATAATGGTTAGTGAATAGGTGTCTGAAATTATTTTTAGCTATTCTGAACGTTTTGTCCATTGTGGCTTCTTTAAGAAGCAATTCCCAAGGCTCTTGTATTAAGTAGGAATATGCAAAACATGAATGGCAAGTCTCCTTTGGTCAAAAGAGAAATGGGTCCACTCATGTGTTCTGTGCCTATCCAAAGTTGCTTTGAAAACGTACTGCTGAGTGAAAAAAAAAAAAAAGAAAGACATCATATTCATTTTTAAAAAGTAGGGGTAGAATGAAATAAGTTTGAAAAACCAAATACCACATTATTTTCTCTCATATGATGGAATCTAGATCTAATATATGTATACACACATATTCATATATGTTGACATACACCATAAATAATAAATTTGAATGTATATCATATTCAAAGTATATATATATATATATATTGCAATTATACACATATATGTTCACCTATGTAAACCTTCAAATCTAGATGTACAATAAGCACGTGAAAACAGAAGAGCCCCTCTTCTATACTCATTTGAGATGAAGAAGAACAAGAGGAAAGGGAAGGAGGTAATACAGATAAATGGAGAGTGAATAGAGGCAAAGTGCTTGAGACGCATATATGAAAATGTCAAAATAAACCCATTGTTATGTACAGTGACTATCCACAACACAGCACAAAAATGGCATCCATACATTTAAGGTTTTTGCGTTACTGTGGAGGTAATAAGTGACCTCCATAATATAATCAATAGCAACTGCGAACTCTGCACTACTATAGCTTTAAAACTTAACTCCAGCAGGGGGCCAGCTTCGCTCTACCATTTTGTTCATGCACCCTCTCATCATGACCAAAAAGATCCAGCTGACTGTACCACACCGCATGCCACAGCATTGACTCTCTTTCTTCCAAAAACTCTCTCTAAAATGATCCAAACTCATACAGTCTTTTTTTTATCCTGTTCATCTCTAGCCTTTAGCTAAGTGGTTTATTACACATGCTACTTCTGCATAGATGTCATTGTCACTGGTTTCTTATTATAGCCAAGAGAGATGTTTGAAATTACATACCAAGTTTTATTATGTTCTTTTTAAATCCAGGTAATACCTAGACACTGAGCATACTTGTTACTAGAGATATGTAGAAACATGAGATGCTTCCTGTCTAAAGACAGTAAAAACAACACTCACACTCTGTAGAAATTATAGGCAATATCGGCATTTCTGAATGGGCTATGTGGATGTGAAAAGCTGATTGTGGACAACATAACGTATTGCCACATTAGCAGTGTGGCACAATATCAAAGCTGATGATGAAGACACCAACAATCCTACCATCTAATGATAGCCGCAGAAAATTTAGGCTTAAACCCCTCTATATCTTACTATAATAAAGCAAAAATAAGTTCTTCGCCCTCCTCATGGATCACTCCAGTACCAATGTCTTCTCCTCAACCAATCTTCAAAGCAACTAAGAGGAAGAGAGGGCATGGTAAGTGAGAGGTCTAATGAAGAAGGACCAGCTTTCTTTGCAACTGTCTACCTATTCGCAGATTCCCTAGATGCCCTTTGCATATATAGTGTGATGCTTGAT
Organism: Pachyuromys duprasi; assembly: GCA_028658305.1. Lineage (NCBI taxonomy): Eukaryota > Metazoa > Chordata > Mammalia > Rodentia > Muridae > Pachyuromys > Pachyuromys duprasi. Next base: position 43,049,911 of record CM053765.1, on the reverse strand, counting down.
GATTAAATGTGACCTAAGTGCCACTAGCTCACTTTGAGCAATCTCTGTCATTCCAGTGTAGCATCATAACACCTAAACAATAACTCCTACAGCCAGTGATACAATTATCTTTTACACAGACTTCACAACCTTGTGATGAGTCAGATACTTAACAACTATTTTTAGCTTTCATCTATTCATTATCTTAAAACCCTCTCCTGACAGGTAAGCCTTAAGAATAAAAATACCCCATGCACTTTGTAAATTAATTTGAAGTCTATGCCACTAAGTCTGAACATTACTTCATAAATGGGGCATGGCTCTTCCGAGGCACACCAGCAGGGCACTTCTTGAAGCTAATGTGGTATGAGCTCTTAGGTGAAGCAGGGAAAACAATCAGCTTACCCTTACTATCCCTATACCTTGAGATAGCAGACAGAGGAAAAATGCCTCAGATTTAGTATTTCATGACTCCAGATGGATCAGGTAACTCCATAACCCATTCTGTATCACACAGTATGTGAAAACCACACTCAACCTTCTAGACATAATGCCATTCTGTCACCATCACATCTTTCACATGGGCAAAGATGAAACCCAGCATCCATTTATTTTCAAAGTGTTTTTTTGGCATGCTGTGATGTGTGATGTGGTGGCTAGTGATATAGCCATTCACGATGGATTATGTTTGTCACAAAAATGTAGAACTTCGGGCAACCTAAAACAGAAATGGATCTTGGCCATGTTGGTCAAAGGATGACCACCTATGTGAACATATGATGTGGTTCTATTATGAATAACTCACTGTGGGTTCAGGAGTAAACTGTACCATTTCCTTCCCAACCACAATCTCAGACATATTTAACCAAATCCTTCAGAAATACACAGCAGCTATGGCATAAGAGAAATCCTCACCAGGCTTGGAATAATCTACAAATCCATGGTCTTGCTTTGCCACTCTCCAGCTGGTCGGCTTTGGGGAGGGACATAGGGGGAGAAGAGGGAGAGAGGGTGGGATTGGAAGGAGACAAGGGAGAGGGCCACAGCCGGGCTACAAAGTGAGTAAATTGTAATAAATAATAATTAATAAAAATCAAAAAGTTTAAAATATATATTAAAATCCCTCACTATCTAAGTTTTCTCAACTATGAAATTCCTATGCAATGTTTCACCTCTCAGGAGTTTTAAGTCAGAAAATATTTGTGAGAGCATTTAAAATAGGTGTTAGTAAAGAGATGCTCATGATCATTAACCTTCTTAAAACTATATCAATTATGTTCTCTTTCCCAGTCCTCCTCTGCTTCTTGTTTTAATTGTGACAAAGTCCCCAAATATAAATGAAGTGACCTCCATCACCCAGTAAAGAAACAAATCCTTGAACAATTTCTTCCCATCTGACAGTTGGTTTGCACATGCTTCGCTGACTTTACTGTTTAGCCATGAAACCTTCATCATAAGTGTCATTTGGCTTTAACTTTGCAATAAGGTAATTATAGTTCCAGGCTTATTAAAAACAGACACCATCACAGGAGACTTTGACAGATGTTGGCTGAAGTTCTAACTTGACAGGCAAGTGGGATGAGCAAGCACACAGCAGAGCTAAAGACATTATATTGCAAATGCTGTTTATTTTCTGTCAAGCATAAGCTATGCAGTAAATAACACATTATAAAAAGAGATCCAGAAATAATGTTAAGCCAAAATGGAACCATCAATTATTCTCTCTTCTTTAGCTTTCAAAAGGTTTCCCCCTTCACTGTTGGTCCGTGTCCCCTTATTCATTAATTGCTTTTTTTCCTGACTCCCCTGTTCTGCTCCAATGCCTATAAATCATTGTAAAAACAAAGATAAAATGTTACTAGCATAAAGCGAATATAAAAATGGTGTTTAAATGAATTTGCTTTTGCTAACCAGCCAACTATCTCTAACCTCTAGGCAAGAATTTAAAGCTTCCACAGCAAATGTTTTTGGCAGAGTGTGTTATTTTTAGGACTTAAACTATTTTAGGCACTGGGCAGAGTCCAGCCTTAGAGTAATCCCTCCATAACAACTTGGATGTAAATTTCAAATACACTCTGGAAGATAGTTCAAAGTTTTACTGAACAAAGCACCTTGGAAACCATTTTCTATGGTGCTGAGTCACAAAGGATTCCAGATTAGCCAGCTCTGGCAGCAGAATGACAATGAATAGAGCAAATGCAAAGGAGGAGAGAGAGAAAAAAACAGGTAAAATCTGCTGTATAACCCAAATCAGGCCACACTGGCAGGCACACCTACACTAATGCCTTAGGAAGACATTTAATCTAGAATGGTTCTTTCCCCATGATTCTCTCTGAATCTGTTTTTAATAACTAATGATCTACCACATGTCCAGGACTGTGCTATATAGCACTCACATTAGTGATTCATTCATTCAAATATTTTGGGTGCCTAATATGCATGACATATTGGGGATTTAATTGTGACTAGAATAGTAATGTACCCAATTGTGTATGTATCTCACGTTACTGATAACTGAAAGTGCTTGGTTTCTCTAGGATAAAGCCCGTGAGGCATTTCTACTTTTGTCATTCTAGCACACGTTTCCTGACAACCATACCACTATGACAGTGGAAACAACCTGGGAGTAGGAACCTCTGGTTACTTTCACATTCTCTAAGTAGGTCGAAGCAGAACTGACAGAATTAAATGAAATATGATTAAGAAATGTTTTATTCCATCAATGAGTAACAGAATTACTATTTAGTGAGCTACTCTGTGCATAATAGAGAAACACAATAACAAACACAGAATGATGAAACCCATTGAATGCAGCCCAGTATTTCAGGCTCTCTAAGACACCAGATTTTTGCCACTGTGTTACCTGACTGGAAATTTACACCTGGTGCAAGTGCAATGGGCACTTTGAATGCTGATCAAAATTATCCATTGATTAAAACAACGACAAAACAAGAAAAAAGCTACTTGTTGTCTTGTTGACTTTTCTATTGACACCTAGCTAACTGATCCAGGTTGTAAATGACAATGCATCTTATTAGAGGATTTTAAATTGTTCTCATCCCTGGAGGTAACTGGAAGCCATCTAAAATGCCTAGTAAAAATTGGATAAGAACTCCGCAAGGACCAAATATAGCAGGGCACAGGGGTCTTTTTTGAGACTGTTTCTCCAACCAAGGACCATGTATGGATATAACCTAGAATCCCTGCTCAGATGTAGCAAATGGTAGCTCAGTATCTAACTGGGTACCCTAGAAAGGGAAACAGAGACTATTTCTGTCATGAACACAATGGCTGGCTCTTCGACACCCTCGCCCCCCGAGGGAGGAGCAGCCTTGCTAGGCCACAGAAGAGGACATTGCAGCCAGCCCTGAAGAGACATGATAAGCTAGAGTTAGATGGAAGGGCAGGAGGTCCTCCCCTATCAGTGGACCTGGAAAGAGGCAGGGAGGAGATGAGGGAGGGATGGGAGGGATAGGGAGGGAATAAGGGAGGTAGCTATGGCTGGGATACAAAGTACATAACCTATGATTAATATAAAATAAAAATGGAGTAAAAATCTAGGTAATAAAGTATTAATTAAACTATAAGGCTTACGAAAATGTGAACAGAAACAAATGTGGCCTTCTTAGAGCTTTCAACTGGTATAGAGTTTATGGGAATGACAGGAAAGCGCTTGAGACCACTACCTATTACCACAATCCAGTGGGAATAAGATATAAGAATGGAAAAATCTGAAAGAAGAAAAAAGAAGACTGGAAAATATGCTCTACTAACAAACAGAATTTAATTTCATTGACAACACAGAACAAGGAAATCCCACCGCATCAGTGTAGCGGGTACACCAGGCCAACATATCTGTAACTCTCTGAGCACTGAAATTCTCTAAAACTGTTAAACAAGATAATCTTTGCACTATAATGAGGATGTTAAGTGCTATTACTTCAACATGACATGGGTGGACAAGGGACATCCCTAAGGGGCATCAAGGTGAAAGCAACAGTCACTGAGGCTGCCCTTGTCGGCATCTTGTTAAAGCTGCCATTTCTCAATAATGTGAACACATCCCGCTTGCCAATTGCGCATTTCTACTAACATATACATAGATGTTTCTCCTTCATCTTACACTATAAATTCATTTTTGATATTTGTTGGTGCTATAGGAATAACGCATGACCAATCAATATTTATTAAATAATGATGCCATCCATGGTGCCTTGGTTTATTCAACTGAAAAAGAGGCTAATGAGAGTAAATAAGACCATTCAGGACTAAGGTTTGGTCCTGTTCCTGGCATGAAAGTTGCTATAATTATTATAATTGATACGATTTATACATTGGTGTCTTTATAAATGTCAGCATGACATTTACATCTGAGTATTAAAATGGAAGTGGAAAATTGATATAGAACATTTAGAAAATGGGAGCTTTCAAGATAAAAAAAAATTCTCACACTAACCTATGGTTGTGTTGGGACCTACAATCATTTAAGAATGTCTAAACAATCACCACTTCCAGATTCTAGTGTACAGATTCTCAGCAGGTGCTTCAGTACTGCCCTGGCAAGCCCTGCTCTAGCCACCTTAAAAATCATTGTTCATAGACTCTTTCGGCCTGTGTCTGTGAGAGCTGTCTACACAGTGTTGACATTTCCCACCACAGAAATCTCCTCCTTTGAACTGTCAACTGAGAATTGCCTCAGTGCCCTGAAGTCCTCACATGGCACCTTGCTCCAAAATTTGAAAGAAAGAGGGAAAGAAAGCTTAGGAAAGCAAAAATAATGATGAAAGTTGGGATGTGCAAACTCAGCCTTTCACATGTCGAGTTCTGATTCTCAGATGGCTAACTTACTGATCTCAAGAGACTTCACTGACGTTCTTTGGCTTCTTGCTTGGAAATGACTGTGCTCCCAGAGACAATGAAGGTTGCCAGCTGGACAAGTAAGAGGCAGAGAGCCGGATGAGAAATGGTGGGGGGAGGGGGGAAGCCTTTGCTTAGGCATCCAGATGGTACCCTCCTGTATCTGGAAGCATGGAAAATTGTAAATCCAAGATATTTTAGGAAACTATGATGATTGGCTTGCTTTTAAGAATTCTTATCCTTCTGAATGAGGATTGAGGGTCTTCCCCAGGGTCTTCCTTGTTGTTTAGCTTCTTTAGGACTATAGATTTTAGTATGTTTATCCTGTATTATATGGTTAATATCCACAACTTGGTTATCTGCTCTTCGACCACCTCGCCCTGGTGAGGTGTCTTTACTAGGCCATAGAGAAAGAGGATCCAGACAGTCCTGATGAGAACTAACAGGCTAGAGTCTGATAGTAGGGGAGATCCTCTTATAAGTAGACTAGGGGAGGGTGGTAAGAGAGGAAGAAGGAAAGATGGTAGGACCTGGAGGAGATAAAAGAAGGGACTACAGCCAGAATACAAAGTGAATAAATTATAATTAATAATAATAATTTTAAAAGAATTCTTATCATTGTTTACTACCTACCTTAACTGAAGATGCTTTGTTCATTTTGAAAACATTTTCAAACACCTGGTGCTGTTTTGTCCTCAAAAGCAGAGACAGACAAGAAAATCCAATGAGCGCACTGTGGGTTGTATAGAAGACAAAAGAGTACAGGAAGGATAGGAAGAATAGAGGGGTCAGGAGTGTTATATGCTACTTTAAATAAACCAGCTGGGTGCCAGAGAAGATGGCATCTTCTCAAAGCACCCACAAGTAGTTATAGAGAGTTCTTCATGCAGAAGAACATCCAATATATGTGTAACCAGGACCTTTGAAAGACACCATGGAGGCAAGTATGGATAAAGAAGAAAACACTGGCAAAAGATACAGATGGAAGATAGATGAGTTCATAAGATGGAGGGCTGGCAGATCATGCACATTCTAGTAGCTGCCCGAAGTATTGTTTTCCCTCTGAGTATCCTTGTTTGCTTTGCTTGCCTTTATCTTTCCATATAGTTTCCTAGAGATGTAATTCTGCCCTTAAGTGTGGTTTAACAGGGCCTTTTGCACCTAATCTTCATTAACTTGCTCTTCTTAAGATTATTTTATTGTTACTCATGTGTGTTTGTGTTTGTTGTGTGTTTGTGTGCCATGTGTACGCCATCACCTGGGAGGAGCAGAAGAGGGTATTGGATGCCCCTGAACTAGAGAGGTACAGATAGCTGTGAACTACCCCATATGGGTGCTAGGAACTGAAGTCAGGTCCTCTGAAAGAGCCATCATTTAGTTATCTCTCTGTGGCTGTGTTAAACCAGCATGACCAAGGCAACTTATAACTTATAGGAGAAAGCATTTACTTGGGCTTATGGTTCCAGAGGACTGAAAGTTCATCAAGGCAGGGAAGCTGAAGGCATGGTGGCAAGTACGATCACAGATATGGTATCTGGAGAATCAAGCTGAGAGTGAGCTCACATCGTGAAATGCAATCATGGAGCCAAGAGAGCAACTGGAAATGGGACTTTACCCTTTCAAAGCCCATCACCAGTAACATGCTTTCTTAAACAAGGTCGTATCTTCCAAACCTGGACAACCATCGCCACCAACTGGTGGTGTTTAAATAAATGACCCTTTGAAGGACATTGCCATTCAAGTCACCATAAGCAGTAGTCACTCCTAACCGCTGAGCCATCGCTCCTAACCTATCTTGCTGTAAAAGGCAGTGCACATTTGTTATCAACTGTGCTTCCCTTAGATCTGAAACCTGGTCCTCTGTCTGGGCATCCCACTGAAAAGGTCCTTCTCTATCCTGGCTTTTTTTCTGGTTGTGCCTCTTCTCATGTCCAAAAGATCCAGGGACTTTGCATTGCCAGACTTGCCTCCCTACTTCTAGATACATCCCATCCCAAAGAATTTTCTTTTCCACCAAGCAGACATCTATCCTCAGGGTCCGAAGAGTCTGCTCTGTCCTCCCTATGCAGCCACCATTTCTGTGAGTGTGCAAACCTTTAGGACAAGAATGGTCATGGAGAGGTGGCTCCCAAAAGAGAGTCAACCTCAAACTGTCACCAGGACCAGGAGAGAGGGTACTACATTGACTGGAAGGCTCTTCTGACACAGGATGTGCAGTAGAGGATGAAACCTGAGCCCAGGCCCCAGCCCCAGTCTGTTCAGTTTACAGGCCCCTAAAATCCAAACCCTACAGATGAGAAACTGGAACAGTGGAGCACTTCCAACCGTCAGAACAAAACATCATCTGGCATGCCTTTACCAGCAACCTATTTTCCACTACAGACTGACTATACCTGCTTCCCAAGCTTCTTATATTTATCAAAATGGATTTCCAGGTCAGGCAGAGGTATGGATTCCTGTTGTTGCCTGAGCTCATCTCTCATGGGTCCCCAGGTCCCCAGGCTGCCAGTTTTTTATGAGATAAGAGTCACCCGATCACACCTCAGCTTCTCTTTTCAGCCATAGGTCATCAGACACACCATGGAAATTGATTATTCTACTCACTTCAGCTGGGAGACAATAACTGTCCATCAAGATGGCTACTGCCAGCAGCAATCCCTTTTTAAAGAGACTTAGCACTGCTGAACAATTTTAACTTGAACAGAACATATTTTCAACAGTTAAATAGTAGCTTTCTCCATAAGCGTTTCTCTTTGCAAAAGTGCTTTCCAGTATATTATCTCCTTCAACTATCTTAATGTCTCTGTAAAGCAAGTAAAACAGAAGGAACAGAACAGCAGAAAAGGTAAAAGATTTGAGCAGGTCGGCTTTGCAAGAGCGGTGTGACAGATAGGTTAAAGTTTTATGATCTTCCCAACACACCTTGCAAGTCATGGCCCCTAGCTGTCTTCTCAGTCCTTTCCTCTCTACCCAGACATCCTCAATCTCACCAACCTTTTCCAGACCTCTTTGACCCCTCTCCTTTTTTTCCCCCATTTGACTCATAAGAGTTACCTGCCTTAGCTCTGGTTTCTTCATTCACTCAGTTTCTGATTATTGAGTACTTGTTCTGTGCTAGGTACCATGCTGAGTGATGTGAAACAGTCAGCCAGCATACCCTCTGTTGTGGAGCTAACACAAGAGGTGGGGAGCATTCACCAAACCACAAAGCATACAGATGGTTCGGGGTTCTGTAAACACTGTCTCCGCCAGGCCCATACACTCTTTACACCCCATCGCCATCCTTGCCAATCAGCCAGTTTCTTCTGGCAGCGCCCCTGACTTTCTCTATGTGTTGTGTTCTCTGATGCACCCTGCCCTCACGTAGAAGAAACTGAAGTACAGGACATTTGACTGCTCCAGCAAGGGCTCTCGATGGATAACAGTGGCAGGTGAACATGTAAGCAAGTGATTTCCTCACCTTTCACAAGGGACAATTTTGAAACAAAGCCTTCCGCGCCATCCCTGGAGGTTCCCAGTGTCAATGGGCCCCAATTCTCCTCATAACGGTTCTTCTGCATTGGCCTCTGCTGCTTTTCCTGCATTCTGTCACCTGTGCTTGCAATGTTACCTCCGAGAAACATGCTGACATTCAAATACTTATCTGCAAGGATTTCAGACTAAGTCCCACTGAGGAGGCTGGTGAGAACTGTGTGAATGCAGGAGCTGAGAGAAGAAAGGATGACATTACACTGGCGCTCGGGAACAGCTACGAATGAAGCATCATTTGAGCAGACTCAAACTGAGTTGAGTCTTGGTAGTGACAAAGAGCCAGCTCATGGAACACAAGAGGAATGGGCAAGTCTTCCAAGGAAAGAACAGCAGGTGGAAGTGCCCCAGGGTAGAGAGGGTTTGGGGTTTCTGAGGGATGGCAAGAAGGCTAGCTTTGGATGAAGGTAAAGAAGCAGGAAGCAGCTGCTCCCAAAAGCAGGCAATGTACCTGAATAGACACCATTAGCAGTGTGTCTCCTGGACAACCTGACCTAGAACGGTAGTCCCAGTCAACATTTGTTGATTTAAATTGCTTTGGCAAGGTGAGGAGGAGACAGGGTCACTTTGGCTTCCATTACATCCTGTGCCCTCCATTCCAAGGTCACAAAACCAATCACTTGGGTGAGACAACCTTTGCAATGTGGTTACCATGAACTTCAGAAAAAGTTAAAACAAGAAGATTGGATATTAAAAATAATGATGATGATGACTCAAGAATTCTCCTAACAGCAGCAGAGAGCTTCCTAAGTCTCCAGTCCCATGACCACATCAAATATTTATTACTACACCTTTGCAAAAAAAAATTTTTTTGAAAAGGAGTTGGAGGCCAGCACATTATTTTTATTACATCTGCCTCGAGCAGCGATGCATTAGGAGCTCTGTACCGCACAGAGAAGTTTGGAGAATTCTGTCACTTCCCTGGTAAATTATCTTACATTTGAAAGAAGGGGCTTCTTTCTAATAAGAGAGAAATTAAGGTCAGCATATTTGACGACCTGACCCCTGACCCCAAAAGCTCACTTTTTTTAAGTACTTGTAGCTATTAGTGATGCCGCTAATGCACAATCTTCAGGACGGAAGTGCTTTCCCATTTTTGTTATTTTATGCAGATGCTGTAGATGCAGAGGTTAGAATCTTACACCTTTTAGGGCAAGAAGATGAGGCTAGTTAGGCTGGTGCTTGACAAGCAGTCAGAATAAATTAGTTTTCCCTCTCTGAAATGTTCCTTTGTCAGCTTCTGCAGGTCAGTCGCTATTTCCTCACCTAATGCTGCCAAGAGCAGAATATCAGATGAGATGCAGAAAAGTCGACTTAAAAAATCACTGCTTCGAGATAAGGGATCCTGATTCCAATTCATGGGTGTCTACCGTCCAGTCCTTTAACCTGCCTGCCCTTGAGGAATCACTGTATTGTTCATAGGAGTTATTTACTGCAAGGCAGATAATCATGTGGAAGAACATGGTGCTGAATTCCTAGTTCTATGAGCTCTTTTAAAGAATTATACAAAGTAAATTATCAAAATAGAACAAAAAACAATCTCACATTTTAAAGGGGAGTTTACTTTAAGTTTTATTTATTTATTACAATTTATTCACTTTGTATCTCAGCTGTAGACCCCTCCCTCGTCTCCTTCCAGTCCCACTGTTCCTCCCTCTTCTCCCCCTAGGCCAATTCCCTAGTCCACTAATAGGAAAGGACCTCCTCCCCTTCTATCAGACCCTACCCTATCAGGTCTCATCCTTGCTAGGCCACAGAAGAGGACATTGCAGCCAGTCCTGAAGAGACCTGATAAGCTAGCATTAGATAGAAGGGGAGGAGGCCCTCCCATATCAGTGGACTTGGAAAGGGGCAGGGAGAAGATGAGGGAGGGATAGGGAGGGAATGAGGGAAGGGGCTATGGCTAAGATACAGAGTACATAACCTGTGATTAATATAAAATAAAAATGTTTTTTAAAAAAAAGACTGGTTGCATCATCTTCCTCTGTGGCCTGCCATGGCTGCACCTCCCAGGGGGAGGTGATCAAAGAGCCAGCCACTGAGTTCATATCAGAGAGAGTCCCTGCTTCCTTACTAGGGAACCCCCTTGGGAATTGAGCAGCCTACTGGCTTCCTCTGAGAAGGGGTTCTAGGTCCTCTCCACGCTTAGTCTTTGGTTGAAGCATCGGTCTCTGCAGGACCCCCATGGGCCCAGGTGTTTTGACTCTCTTGGTCTCCTTGTGGAGTTACTATACCCTCCAGGTCTTTCTATCTCCCTCATCTTCCATAAGGTTCCCTGAACTCTGCCCAAAGCTTGGCTATGAGCCTCAGAATCTGCTTTCATACCCTGATGGGTAGAGTCTTTCAGAGGCCCCCTGTGGAAGTCTCTTGTCCTGTTCCTTGTCTTCTCCTACTTCTGATGTCTATCCTGCTTGCCCTTTTGAGTGAGGTTTCAGCCTCTTCCCTAGCATCCTCCCTGTTTAGATTCTTTATAACTGTATATTTTAGTATGTTTATCCTATATTATATGGTTAATATCCAGTTATGAGTGAGTATATACCATGTGTGTCCTTCTGCTTCTGGGTTACCTCACTCAGAATGATCTTTTCTAGTTCCCATCATTTGCCTGCAAATTTTTATTTCCTTGCTTTTAATTGCTGCATAGTATTCCATTGTATAAATGTACCACCTTCTTCAGTTGAGTTGTTTTCAGATTTTGGTTATTACGAATAAAGCTGCTATGAACATAGTTGAGGAAATGTCCTTGTTGTATGGATTAACATCTTTCAGATATATGCCCAGGAGTGGTATAGCTTGATCTTGAGGTAGCACTACTCCTATTTGTCTAAGAAAGTGCCAGATTGATTTCCAAAGTGGTTGTACAAGGTTACATTCCCACCAGCAATGGTAGAGGGTTCCCCTTTCTCCATATCCTCTCTAGAATGTGTCATGCCTTGAGTTTTTGATCTTGGCCATGCTGATGGATATGAGGTGGAATCTCAGGGTCGTTTTTATTTTAATTTATCCTATGACTAAGGACATTGAAAAATTTAAGTTATTTTAAAATACTTATTTTGTTCATTTTTTAAATTTGTGTATTTTTAAGAAACTTCATACCACCGAAAGAGTGCTATTTACAATGATAGAGCTGATGGGAGAGGGAAAATCAGATTTCAATTCAGAGACCTTGAGTATATTACTCCTGCTCCAGGAAAGGCCTCAGTCTTAGGAGTAGTGGAACAGCACAAATCAAACTCCATGCTCTGTTTGTTTGCATGTGTGTTTGTTGTTTTGGGAGTTTGTTTGGTTGCTTTGGGGTTTTTGTCTGTGTCTGTATGTGTGTGCTTGTGTGTGTACAAGCATGCTTTAGTTTGCTTGTTTTATTTGGTTTCTCTGTTTTTTTTTAAGAGAGAAAGAATGGTAAAGTTGGGCAGATATCAAGAGAATGACCTTGGAAGAGTTAGAGGAAAGTAAAGAATTTGATCAAAATATATTGGATAAAAATATTTTAAAATAAAAAAATGACTTTTTGACTGAGAAAAATGCATATGTAATTTCAAATAATTTTGTTTTGTGTTAAATAGTGAGGATTGGCTCTACAGTGTTGTGGAAGCCTGGTAAGTGCTCTACCACTGAGCAACCACTCCCCAGTTGTGATTCTATTTTAAACAAGATTGCCTAGATTTTTGTTCTTTCTCAAGATTAAGGTTATTTCTGGTTCCATGAAAAATTTAGGAATGCTGTTCCTAAAACTGGAACTAAAGTTTTGGCAAGAATTTTATTGACTCTGTAGACACATTTGCAAAGCCTAAACACCAGTGATAGTAACTTTTCAACCATGAACACAGACTAACCTTCCACTTAACATGTCTTCAACTTCTTTCTCCAGGGCTTTATAATTGACCGAGTGTAGGCTGATCACTTCTATTTAAATCTATTCCTAGATATTATCTTTTGGATGTTGTAAATGAAATGGTCTTCTGGATTTCTTTTGGAGTAGATTTATGACTAGTTCAAAGAAACAGTTGATTTTGTATCCTGTAGTCTTACTAAACTGGTTTCTTAGTTTTAAAAGCTTTTACCACATACAGCTAACTGCAGCCTATTCTACAGCTAGGGTCTTTAATTCCTGCATGAGAATCATGTTCTTTTCAGGCAGAGACAATTTTACTTCTCCCTTTGTGTCTAGTTGCCTTTTGAGTCTTTTTTTTCTTTTCTGATTGCTCTTGCTTCTCTTTTCTGTGCTATATTGAATAGAATGGCAAGAGTGATCCTTCTTGCCTTGAACCAGACCAAAACTATAGGAATCAAAGATGAACAGTACAAGGCCATAAACAGACATGTAGACCAATGGGACCATAGTGAGTGTGAAGAAATAAGCTTAGTCAAATCTACTCAGCTAGTTTCTGACACAAAGAAAAAGAATAATCTCTTTAATAAATGGCATTGAAAAAAACTGGATAGCCACAAAGAAGATATTGAACTCTTATCTTGTGCTGCATTAGTATTTTTCTGTTGCTGTGATAAAATGTCGCGATTAAGATCAACTCGAGGGAGAGAGAGTGTGCTTTCGCTCACAGTTCCAGAGGAAGAAGGGTTCGCGACAGTGGAGCAGAGGCAATGCAGGTAGATAAGGAGGCAGAGCAGGAAACTGAGAGCTCATATCTTAAACCCCGGAGTATGAAGCAAAGTGACAGCACTCGGAACGGGGTAAGGCTTTGAAACCACACAGCCTTCCCTCAAAGACATACCTCCTCTAACAACACCCACATCCCAGACCAGTGGCTTCCAACCTGTGCTTCACGACTCCTAAAGGGTGGACTGATCCCTTCAGAGGGGTCAGCTAAGACAATTGGAAAGCACAGCTATTTATATTACAATTCATAGCGGTAGCAAAATTAGAGTTATGAAGTAGCAACAAAAGTAAGTGCTGATTTGGGGATCACCAGAACATGAGGAACTGTATTAAGGGGAGGCGGCATTAGGTAGGTTGGGAAGCACCATTCTAGACCTTACCAAACAGCAGTACTGAGGAGCCACTGCGCAAATGCTAGATCCTATCAGAATCGCTTCTTACTCAAACTACTACATATACTGTGTGTAAGAGTCAGCTCAAGATGAATTACATATCTAAACTTAAGCTGTGGAACTGTAAAACTCCTAGAAAAAATATAAAGGAACCAATAACTGTGAACCATACAAAAATCTCAAAGACAGAAAGAAAGAGAGAAAAAGGGAAAAGAGGAAAATGAGGAAGGAGGGAAGGAAAGGGAAGGAAAGAAGGGGAAAGCCAGGCTTCCACGCAGCAGAATAAATAATAAAATGATACAAGAGACTATGCGTTAGAAAAAAGCACTTGCAAACCATCTGTAATAAAGGCTTAAGAGCCTATAAATATGTGAAGGGGTGTGTGTGTGTGTGTGTGTGTGTGTGTGTGTGTGTATAACTAACATAATTCAATAGCATGGTACCTTTTTCAGTTACTAGATATTTGTGAAAAAAAAGGATAAGCATATGAATCTGCTCCGTGCCACTGAGGATCATAACCACAGTGAGCTATCATCTCACATCTGTCAGAAGTGTTGCCATTAAAAAGACTCACAGCCAGGTGTGGCGGTGCATGCCTTTAATCCCAGAACTCAGGGGGGTAGAAGCAGGAGGATCTCTGTGAGTTTGAGACCAGCCTGGTCTACAGAGCAAGTGTACAACATCCAGGGCTACATCCAGAGAAACCCAGTCTCAAAAACAGAAAAAAAGACACAAAATCACAACTGTTAGTTAATTGTAAATGTAATTTTTGTACACTACCAGCAGATATGTAAATTGGCAGAACCACTCTAAGAAACAGTGTGGCAATTCATCCCCAAATTAAAAATTGAGCTACCATGTGGTACGGTAATCCTTGATATAGATTCAAAAGAAAGTAAGCACAAAATTAGCACTTGACCATATCTGTTTCCATGATTACTGACACATTGTTCCACAATAAAAAAACAACATGTGCAAACCACGGATGTATAAATGGAGAAAGAAATTGTGATACACACACACAATACACACAAACCTGAATGATGAGTATGTGTGTATCTGTGTGTCTGTGTGAACATGCAACACAAATGGCATTTGCAACAGCAGAGCATCCTAGAGCGTAGACTGTCACGCAAAATAAGTCACACATCTAAAGAAAAGTATTTCTACAGTACACTTAATATAAATGTTTTTAAAAGTATTTGCATAGAAAATATTAGAATAAAAATTACCATAAAAGGGTGGTTCACAACCATAAGTTAAAAATATCCACAGTTGCGCTTGTGTGGCATAAATAAATTGACATCTAGCTTGCAAAGTCACTATCTCCATTCATCATGCTATGCTGTACTGTGTAATAGAAATTGACAAAACTGATTTCAGACACTCTTGTGAAATACACACACACACACACACACACACACACATGCACACACACACAAAGTCTAAGTGTGAAGGCACAGATACCTAAATTGAATGCAGTAATCATTTTTCTTTTTAGTACACTCTAAATTACATAAGACTTTTAAAAATAAGGAAAAGATAACATTTTTCCAACCAAAAAAAAAATAAGAAATTTATGTTGAGGAGCAGAGATATTCCTTTTACTTGATTCTAATTCCATATAAGCCAACTGGGAAGTTAAATTTTGATTTTTAACTCCTCTTTCCAATATTAAGTTGCTTTCAAGTTTGCTTTGCAATTGGATGCCCTGCTTTGCTTCTATTCTAATATAATTATTAGGACACAGAGACTAAAAATAAATTCCATAAAACCAAGTTTCTTAGGAAATATATACAAATTTTATCTAGATTGTAGGAAAAGAAGAGAATTCAATAAAATTATAAATGAAAGTGAAGACATTACAACTGGTAGCATAGAAACACAAAGGATGATAAAAGACTACCACGGACAATTATACCCACCAAATTGCATAATCTAGAAAAATGGAGAAGTTCCCAAGAAACACGCAGCCTGCCAAGAGTAAGTCATGAAGATACAGACAATCTGAAAAGAACGGTCATGAATAAGGATGTCGAATCAGAAATGAGAAGCCCCTCTAAATGAGAAATGAGGATCTGTTAGCGTCACTGTTGTAGTCAACCAAATATTTAAAGATTTAACATCAGTCCTTTTTAAGTTCTTCCAAAACACTGAATATAAGGAAACACTTCCAAACTCATTTTAGAAGGCTGGCATGACACTGATACTGCTTCAGCATCCACAACTGAAATCAAGATCTACTGGCCTGCATTAAGAGACATGAAAGCCTGTGTCTCCCTCTGAATCTGAGGAGTGCACAGTTGCTCCCATACCGTGGCTGAGAAGGGCTGGGACTGAAATAAAGCGCCATTTCAGCACCTGCTATGAGATACAGGTTCATTGGCTTACAACAAGGACATAGATGTGTGTCTCCCTGAGACTCTAGGTCAGTAGGACTGTTTTCAGGTAATAGCTAAGACAGCCTTGTACCAATTTACAGGACCGTTTCAGAGTATATAGATGGGACCGAAGTTGGTGGACCTTTCACTCAAGATACAAATGAACATGATCTCCAGGTATCTTGGTAAATGATTTTGGAAACAAAACCAAGGATAATGGGGTCCCGGCTGAGTCCACAAGAAGACCCAGCTACTTGTAGGTCTTGATCAGGCCTTCCACTTGGATCCCAGACAGCCCTTTCCAAATGGCTTTTCTGGGTTCAGGTTTTACCTGGATTTCACAGGCATCTTCCTAGATAGGCCCATTAATCCATGCATGTCCCCAAAATTGTTCTTGCTAGGAGAGAGTGTGAGCAGATACTACAGGCTTCATACCCTCATGATGTGAAAACAATAGGAAAAGAGTCACCTACTGTTCACCACTCATCATCTAGATGGGCCACCCTGAAGAAGGGAAATCAAGAAAATTTCATATGACTAGTTCTGCAGGAACTTGTGATCATAGTAACCCAGACCAACTAGCTAGCATAGAGCTGTGTTTTCTTCATAGTCAAAGCTCATGTAAAATCTCTATCACCCAGGGATTTCATAATAACCACCCACTACCAAAACACACTCACTCACAAACAGTGAGCAAGATCCCCTTGCCATCTATTAGGCTTTAGCTAGTTGCTTATCTCTAAATTATGTGGCTTTTATCGTCATGTGAAACATAATGATGTTTTGATTGATGGTGTACTTCATAAATGAGAGTGATCCCATCAGATGATGATGAAGCTGAAAAATGCAAATCATTAGTGATTTTTGTATGCTTTGCAGTATCAGAACACTCGTGTTTGTGTGATCTAGTTGCAAATGAACATGCTGCACTTCAAAAAAACAAGATACAGCAGACACATAAAATCAGAATACTTTATAAGAACCAACCATGATATTGGTTTGTAGGAGATTTGGAGGTTATTTGTTGTAATTATTGTATGTATTTTATCCCATTATTGGCTGGTTGGTTGGTTGGCTGGCTGGCTGGCTGGGTTTTTTGTTTGTTGTTTGTTTGTTTGTTTTCTTTTTTCTTTTTGAGACAGAAACATACACTGCAGCCCAAGTTAGCCTTAAATGCATGATTCTCCTGAATCAGCCTTCTGAATTCTAGAATTAAATATGTATGTCACCTTGCCCACATATTTTTAAGAGTTTATAATACTATGCTTTATACCTTTAGCAAACTCCCTCTATTTATGAAGACTTCACTGTAAAATGCAATCTCCCAAATTTTGTGTTTACTGGGTCTCTAGCTTGCATCACTTGCCCCTGTACTTGAGTTAATCTCATACTACGTTGTACATTGCGGCATTGATGTATACAAAATCTATGACTAACGATGGCAATTAGGTGCCACACTCAGTGGCTGGGAAACAAAATTCAGTGAGTAACAATTCTGAAAGTGAAAATAAAAATTGGTAATGGCCACCGCTCACTAGTCAGTCACATCTGCCACAAATGCAACTTCCAAGAGCAAGGATAAAGTGACAGAAGATATTGAAGGATCCGCTTTGTGGAAAGCAACAAGATGGGTCAAAATTGCAAAAGGGCCTGACATCTAACGACTCGGTGGGAAAGTTGGACAGAGGTGTGCCTCTTAGCACCTCCACAGCCATGGCCAAAGCAAGCAGCTTGTGGTGTTAGATGTAAAGGCTCTCTCCTAAATAAACTGCCACATTGCTGCCAGCCCTTGGCAGAGTGTGGGACTTTAAAAATGTAACTAGTCTCATAATATAAAGGTGAATTGTGGGTTCATAGGTCCTATTAGGGACAGCTGAAGAACCTCTTGTGACTTCTAGATAAGCTACTTATGGAGAAAACTTACTTGGCAAAGGCCTCTGCAATACAGATAAAATCACTTTCTTCTAAAAAAACAGATGCATGAAAGCACCTTCCATTTATAAATAGGACGAGTCAGTGTCAGGTTTCATGGCTTTTGAGGACAGAACTCTCTTGCCTCGGATAGGCTAATGTTTCAGGCTACAAATTGAAACCCTTTAAGAATGGCACAGTGATTGAGCACCTCCCCCTGGTGGGGGAGCAGCCTTACCAGGCCACAGAGGAAGACAAGGCAACCACTCCTGATGAGAGCTGGTAAACTAGGATCAGAAGGAAGAAAGGAAGATCTCCCCTATCAGTGGACTTGGAGAGGGGCATGTGTGGAGAAGGAGGAGGGAAGGTGGGATTGGGAGGGGAGGAAGGAGGGGTTTATGGGAGGGATACAAAGTGAATAAAGTGTAATTAATAAAAGAAAAGAAAAAAGAAAAAAAAAAGAATGGCACAGTGAAGACCCGAACCTTCAAAGCTTCAGGCACACCACACTACAGGAGCAGTGAGAAGCCACTAATGGCCCAGCTCCACTCTCAAAGTATCTTCTCAATAGTCCTTGAATGCAGTTAGCTAGTCTTTTTTCTTAATTATTCCTTTTATTTTTGAGATTTTAATATTACATCATTTCTTCCTTCCTAGTCTTCCCTAAAAACCCTCCCATATACCCCTCCTTGCTCTCTTTCAAATTTATGGCCTCTTTTTCATTAATTGTTGATACATACTACATACACACACACACACACACACACACACATATATACATATTGGTATTTACAATGTTATTTGTATGCAAGTTCTGGGAGGTATTTTTATATAGCTATATATATTTTAATTTTACCATTTTATTGTAAAAGAATGAAAAAGTTTAGAGACTTCAGAAAGTTTATAAAGTAAAAATGTTACCTCGAGGTTGATATTAATACTGAAGAAAGATACTTTGTAACATACATGCACAGTGCGGATCAAGTCTCCAGCAGTCTGCAGTTTCACCCCAGGCTTCCCGCTCACGCAAACTTCCTTCATGGTAAGTGTCCTATAAAGAATTATTTTTATCTTCCGTGTCTTTTTTACTATGCCTTTTCTATGTTTATTTAGACACTGAAGCACTAATTGCTACAAAGTCCTATAGTATTCAGAACACTGACATGCTGTGTAGGTCTGTAGCCTATAGTCATATAGTATAACTATGTGCTATCCTGGTTAGGTTTCTTTTCCTCCTCTTTTTTAATTAATTAATTTATTCACTTTACATTCCCACCCTAGCCCCCTCTCCCTCTTCCCATTATCCCCCCCTCCCTACTCCTCAGAAAAAAGGGAACCCTCACCAACAACAGCCCACCCCAGCACATCAAGTCGCATCCGGACTAAGCATCCTCTTCCCCTGCAGCTTCCTGAGGCAGCCCCTCTAAAGGAAAGTGATCAAAAAACAGGCAACAGAGTCCATGTCAGACTTTCTAGGGAACCCACATGAAGCCTGAGTTGCCCATCTGCTACATCTGTGTAGAGGGCCCAAGTCCAGTCTATGCATGGTCCTTGGTTGGTGCTTCAGTCTCTGTAAGCTTCTCTGGGCCATGGTTAGTTGGCTCTGTTGGTCTTCTTGTGAAATTCCTGCCACCTCCAGGTCCTTCTATCCTTCCTCCCACTTTTCTGCAAGACTCTCTATGCTATGCCCAAAGTTTGTCTGTGAGTCTCAGCATCTGTTTTGACCTGCACTGTGACCAGTTGTCTCAACTTCCCGCCACCATGATTTCTCCATCACCAAGAATCCAAAACAAAGCTTGACTTCCTTGAATTGCTTTTGTCAGGTATTTTTATCACAACCTGACAAGTAACAGATATACCTAGACTCAGTGCCTTCATCTATACATGGTGACAGAGGTTAATTAATTAACTGCCTCTGGCTGGTTGCTCCTGGCAACTGGCTTTAGCTCGTAACTAAATTCTAATAAGACATTTTAGAGATTTTTACTTACACTCGGAGACAAAAATGATCAGGATTTAGAGCAGAAAATCAACTGTAGACTTTTTTATTGATTAAAACCTGAGTGTCTTACCAGCAGATGCATCCTTATGACTCAAGTCCACAGTCAGAGATTCCCTGGTTACACATATTCTAGCCAATTAAATAAACAAGCATCGGTGGCTTTAAACCATGGGAGAGCCCTTTCCTGCAGGGCTTTGACAGTGGTGTGAACTAATACAAAAGGATCTGGAATGACAAGACATCCCCAAAATCTTCAAGCCAGGCCTAGCGAGGGCTCAGCATGCTGAAGCACAATGAATCCAACCAGCTCTGATCCTCTTTTATGGAAATCACTCAGTGTCACTGTGGAAATTGTTTGTGCCTTTTTCAGCCCATTAACTTCTCTGTATTTAAGAGGAACAACACTTCCATCCTTTAGATTAGATTTTGTTCATTAAACCCTTATCTCACTTCCCAACCTGGCAAATGTTCATCTGTAGAGATCTGAGATTCGGATACCACAACCCATTAAGCACATCTTGGAATTTACAATTTTGTCTTACAAAACCCTCCACAGACTATCTTACAACATTAGCCTAGTAAAAAAAAATTAAATATAAGTGGATGTTTTCAATAGCATTTTGGGTGTGTTACCATTAGCTTATCGTTTCCCATACAAATTATTTCCACTTTGTAGAACACTTTTAATCATACAGAATATGCAAGGGTTGAAAAGTTCAAGTTTTCATTTGTTTGCTTTCAATAACAACTGCCTAATCATTTGGTGTCTGTCATTTTTCTCTTCTAATTGTCAGAGGTGGGGGGTGCACATGACAGTTTGGGAGTATGTTATTTAAAACATTTAAAGAAGAAAGAATAGACGGTTAAATCAGATTGTCCTAGAAGGACATGCTTGAAGGAGATGCCTATGCACTTGAAGGAAAGTAGTACAGACCCACTGTCCATCGTGACCTTTGGGATGACCTCCAAGATCAAAGGAGAGCTTGGCATGAGGAAACTTCAGTTTCCAGGGTCAGCTATACAGCATCAAGGCCTGTTGTTCAGCCCCAGACTTCTTTGTTTTCTGTGAGGCAACATCACCTGCGGAAGAGCAAAGCCAACAGTATCACATAAAATTCATTGTGGCTAAAGATGCTCAGAACAGAGGATTGCTCTGTGGTGTTGAGAGAAAGCAGTGAGGATAGAGACTTCCACGCCAGGAGCTGGCAAGTAACCCCATAGTGGGAAACTGGGGGAAACTCTGATTTTTAAATGTTGTGATCTCAACAAGGAAGGGTTTGGCCAAAGGAAGATGCATCCTTAGCAGGTTCACAAACAGCCTAGGCTCAGGAAAGTAGGTTGTCCCCTGAACAAAGGCAGATGCTGGTTTAAATATTTGGAGTTTCCACTCTGATATAGATGTTAATCATGTCAGAGATTTAAAAATATTCATACATAATTTCTCACATTTCCTGATCAGACTGTTCTACAATGTGATTAACACAATGATCACAATAAAAACGTTTTATTTAGTGGATAATTGTATGTACCGGTACCAACCATTTCTAAATGTCTCCTTTTATTACCCTTGTTCAAGAAAGTCTTAATATTTAAGTGATTTACTGATCACTTAAAATGCCAGCCTTACCATTAGGAGGTATATTCACTATACATAGCTTAATTTTATAGTACATTATTTCTTTATAAACAGGCACATTACTGTAGAACATTAATTAAACCTTTCTCCATCATGCTCTACATTTCAAAGACAACAGTGTAACCAAGTGTTGCCTGACAGATGTGCCTGTGACTCCATTTCTTGGCTCACAAAGGAAGCCAACTCCCCAAGAAGTGGTGCTGCTGGGATTGCAGGCTTAGGTAACAGACAGCTATGATTTGTGAAAGAGATACTTGATGAATAATGCATGGCAGATGTGCTTCAACAACCCAATTTGCTGAACTATTTAGCATCAATAACCTAGCTGTAATGGAAACAGAAGGCCTTTTAGAGGCAGATTATGAGAGGAGTTTTAATAAAATGATATCACTCTAATCATGTGCATCACATTTGCATTAAGAGAACCTGGAGTTTTGACTGTTAGAAAAAGAAAACTTTTACATCCACCTGATCGCAGGCCCTTGCACAGACGTGAGTTGTCATGAGCCACGTGAGAATCAGCTACCAAGGAGGATTTGAGAAAACACTGGAAGCGCTCTTTTTTTTTGCAAGTCACAGACTAAAAAGCTGAAAATATGATTCCAGAAAACTCTTCTGCTTGGGAAAAAATAAGTCTGATAAGGATTACCAAACTATAAGCAAATTTCCTACTCGTCTGAAACGGAATAGCAAGACAGGCAATGTTGCTCAGTGGGAAAGGGCTCCTGCTACGAAGCCTAAGGACATGGGTTTGATCCCCAGAAACCATGTGGTGAAAAGAGAGAGAGCTGACCCCCAGGCATTGTCCTCTGACCTCCATGCATGCACCACACACACACACCCACGCACACATGCACATGCTCACGCGCACACACACACACACACCCCAAAGACAAATATCACAAAAAATTTTTAAACAATAAAAAATAATGTTAAAAGGCAAATATGACATGAAAATTCCTCAGAAATATAAGATGGTAATCTTCTGGGTTGAAGAGATAGCTCAGTGGTTAGAACGTTTGTTCTTTCTGAAGCAGCAATCACAGAGCCTGCATGGGCCTGTGTTAGGTCCTCTGCACATTTAGCTTGGTATTTTTGTGGGACTCCTAACAGGAAATGTGGGGGCATATCTGATTCTTTTGTCTGCTCTTAGGACCCTTTTTTCCTACTGAGTTGCCTTGTCCAGCCTTGACATGAGGGTTCACGCCTACCCTTATTGTAGTTTGTTATGCTGTGTTTGCTTGATATCCCTGGGAGGCCTTCTCATTTCTGAAGGGAAATGGAGACAGAGTGGGTCTTAAGGAGGAGGGAAGTGGTTTGACAGGGAGGGCTGGGAGGTTTGGAGGAAGGGAAAACTGCAGTCAGGAGGTATTGTTTATGAAAAGATAAATAATAGGTAGATAGATAGATAGATAGATAGATAGATAGATAGATAGATAGATAGATAGATAGATAATAAACTTGCTGTTGTTGATGGCTCAGGGTCAGCTCCCAGAACCCACATGGTAGACCACAGCTGTCAGTAACTCTCATCTGACCCTCATCAGAACCAGGCACACTCATATGTTATGCACATACAGACATACAAACAAAACATTCAGACACATAAAATAAATATATCTAAAAATAATTAAAACAACAACAAAAATCTTCCATAAGTCATATACTGGATATATTGGAATTATGTATTACCTATTTCTCTGTTGATCTCTTGCTTTCTAAAACCAAGATTCAAAAAACAAAATCACAAAATCTAACACCTGGGAAACCATGAAAATACGAAATGCATAAGTTATCCTTATTTAAATTAAATCTAAATTTAGTGCATTCTCATTCATAAGAATAAGAACAGTACATTTATATTTTTTAGTACTAACAATATATAATAAAGGTAAAACCAAATTTGACAAGAGTGGGATTTTATGATTGGATCAGGAGCATCTATTGTGCCCAAAAGTTATTTCAACATCGAATATGAGTAGTGACATAAACACCAAGGCAGCTTTTTTGTATAGCAAAAGATTGGGTGTGGGCATATGGAATTCTTGAGAATAAGGGAAAATATTTTAAGAAAAGATTGGCCTAGGTGCTATATTTTATAAAAGGAATGGTCAGATCCTAACTCTCCTAGTGCTGGAAGGTGCCATGAAATCTGCAAATTTATCACAGACCAACTCTCCTGTACATCTTGCCAACTACTGTAACAATTGGCTGTAAGATACACCCAATAGTGCAATAGAGGCACTGTTATGTTGGGGTAACCAGCCATTGTCTGCCTGGACTTAGGTCTGCTAAAGAGGAGTACAGTGCCTTGTGCTGTTAACCTGAACAAGAACACACGGCTGAGGAGATGAGTTCACATACCCTAGAGGACAGCCTACTAGCGCCTTTCCCCAGGAACGTGGAAATCGTTCTGGAACTTTCCATTAACCTTGCGTCATTGTCAAGCCCTGCCATTTTCACCATCTAGATATCTGTCAAATTGCTCTCTTCTGTGTCTGTTGCTGTCACTCTGCTCCTGGCTGTCACTGCTTCCCTAGACAACTGAGACACAACAACTCTCCGAGGCCATTCCACTCTGCAAATCACAGGCAGAATACGGAGTTTCCCTGAGTGATGCGAGCTGTTTTAGCTCAATAAACTAAAAAAGAGGGGGTATCAAAACATTACCCAACCTACATAGTGTTATAAAATTGCAAACGTGATTAGGTGACATCCTCTCCTCTTCTGCCCCTGCCCCTTTCCTGCTTCTTAGAACATGTGAAATCTTCCCTGTTGTTGAGCAAAGCTCCCAATTAGAATAAAGACCAAATCCTTAGCATGGTCCTACAGGAGCAGACCCTTGCCATTTCTCCAGATTCATGTCAAGCTGTCTTCCTTCTCTGTTTTGTCTTATCTTCAAGTTCTTCCAACACTCCATGCCTCGTGAGACACAAGAACAAGTTTCACCACCCTCTCCCTCTAACTACTCCTGTCCATCCTTCAACTTCAGATCAAATGCTATTTTCTTTGAGAGGCATTCCCTTAACTCAAGTCATATACCTCCCCCTTGCCATGCACTCACATGCCATCATGTACCTTTCCTTCCTGTGCTTTTTGAGGTTTGTTATTATTTATTCATTTGTATGATTGTTTTGTTCTTTCAGTCCACTCAGCTGATGACTCCATGGAGACTTCAGCTTGCATGCATCTGTGCCCATATCTTGATCCTGACATAGCTCCTGACATTAAAAAAAAAAATGTTTTGTGGGTAATTGTAGGTGACAAGAGGAATGAACTACTTTTTAAAAAAGAAGGAAGGAAGGAAGGAAGGAAGGAAGGAAGGAAGGAAGGAAGGAAGGAAGGAAGAAGGAAGGAAGGAAGGAAGCCAGACAGGAGTCTGGTGAATACTCTTAATCCACATCTTAGATCTCGGGATTGGTTTAGGTCCTGGGCTAGTTTAGCCAGCACAGCTGATAAGAGCAGGAAAGGATAAGGTGATCATGAAGGAGGCTGATAAGGAATCCGCTCCTTTCTCCCTGAAGCCTGCCCACCTCTGAGACTGCCCTATATAAGGCAGAATCTCTCTGATGACATTTCCTCAAGCATGTGTCCTACTTTTATTTGAGATAAAATCAGGAAGCAGAGAACATCTGAGAATACATTAATAACTGGCACTGACCTAAAACTCTGGCTATATTATGTAAGTTTTGTCTGTCCAAGCAAGGTTACTATCAATTTCCAATCAAGTTAGTCTTTTACTGCATTTTATTACTTGTCCCCAGTCAGTTTCTCTGCATTAACAGTCTCCGGGTTTGTGCATCACCAGCCTCATCAACCAACGCTTTCACCACTGCGGTATAATTTCCCCCGTCGGTGTCACCTGTCCTCATCCCTAGGGCATCTGCTGACAGCTAACCTCTTCAACCTTCACTCCTACCTCCTGAGTTTCTTGCTAGTTTACACCTTGCCCTCTGGGACACCAGCTTCTGCTGCTGGGAAATGCTGATGAATTCCCATCAGCTGACTCATATGCAAGACTTAAGAAGCTGCCGGGGCTGCACCATATCAATCCTCCTTCCTGCTCAAAGAATTGCTACAGCAGGTTAGTTCCAACCCCAAGGATGAAATCCTGTGCTTACAACAGACAGAATGAATGGTCCTCTCCACACTTTGGCACCAGCTGCCCCATCACTCTCCTGCCCAGTTTGGAGAGGACCACTTAAATACCTATGCCAGAAGCTTCCCTGCCAGGAGAGCTAAGTAGCATCAAATTTTGGATACCCAAAAAAATCCCTTGCCACTTACACAAAGGACCTTTCTGGGAAACAAAGAGGAAGAGGCTATCGTAATGCTTGCTGGCACATAAGCCCTTCACTTATCTACAGATTGCAGAACAAATTGGGCTTAGGAAAGAAGAATTCATGCTGCAGTCTGTTTAATACACTCTTAAACTGAAAATAAAACCTCTCCACGTGGAGCAGACTCTGCACACTGACCCCTTAAGATTACAGCACCGAGTTTCCATATCCATCAGTTGAGCCTATGGGTAGAGTAATAGGAATTAAGAAAACACCTTCAAACTGAACTCACATTCAAGGGCATTAATTCAACTGGACAAGAAAAAAAAAGCACAGATGCAGAAGCTAAAAATGGAGTAAATTTTCTGCTGTTTTTAGGGTTAGGTATTTTACAGACTGAGTAAATGTACCCACTGCATCAGACATTTGCTCCATAAGGTTCTAAGACATTGGACTAACACAGAGGGGCAAATACACACACACACACACACACACACACACACACACCTGGAGACAGATCAGAGTTCAGTATAAGTGAGAAATAAAGAGCCTGTAGACACTGCTTGTGCCTTCCGGTCGCACTGGGCTGTCTTTAAATAGAGAACCACCAATATCCATTCACCAGTGAAAGAGGAGATCTTGCTGTGAACTGAAGGTTTGTGTCACTTTCATTCTCCATCCTGATCCATATGTAGAAGACATACTAGCATGTGGAGGTTTTAGGGGTTAATTGGATTTAGATGATGTCCTAGAAGTAAAGGCCCATGACATCAGTGTTCCTATGAGAATGAGAAAGTAAGACTGCCTTCCATAAGTCATAGAGCCGTCATTGAAACCTGCCCAGGATAGCTCCCCGCTTGCAAGGCTTCCCAGCCTCGTGAACTGGGAGGAATAATGTTTTAAGCCTAAATTGTTTAATTTAATTTTATCGTTTTACTTATATGGTGGGTGGGGCTTATGCATGTAAACTCAGGGCCTGTGGAGGCCAGAAGAGGATGCTTGGTCCCTTGGAGTTGGAGTTACAAGCAGCTGTGAGCTGCGTGTTGTGGGCACTGGGAACCAAGCTCCAGTCCTCTGGAAATGCAGCAGAATACACTCTCAACCACCACGCCATCTCTCCAAACGCCAGACCTGTTATAATTTTTGTTATTGAGCCTGTATTCAGATAGACTCTGAGGCGACCAACAAAGACAGAAATTTCACCTAGGACTCTCAGGGCTGACGTTCCGACACGCAGTGTAGATTGCAAATCTAAACTAAATAAGCTCTTGCTAGAGTCTTACAGTAGGAATTCCAACATCAGATAAATGACTGGACTGTCTCAGGAGTTTTCATCTAACATTGCCAAAACTCCAATCATATGACATATTCTATGACTATGATTCCACTTCCTTTTTCCTAAGAAGAAGATAGCCTTTGTCAGCTTCTCGGTGTTTAAACAGCGCGGTCTGTGAAACTTCAAAGCATCTCGTAATTTAAGGCACATGATCAACATCACATATCTGGATGTTTGGAATTAGTTCACTGCTTTTACTTGCTGTAATATATTGGTAAACAAGTGTGGTAGTTTGCTCAGGGCTTACCTAGAAAGCAGGAATGCCCAGAGTCCAGATCCCTGCATCACGAAACCCAAGTGTGGTAGGGCACACCTGAAATAGCAGAACTCAAAAGTGGGAGGAAGAAGGATCAGAACCTCAAGACTGAGCTCAACTGTTTAGCAAGATTGAGGAGAGCCTGGGTTACCACAAAACTCTGTCCCCAAAAAGTAAAAATTAGCAAATAAAGTAGTAAATAATGCAAGTCTTTGCTCTTCGGAGGGCTGCAAGTTCTAGACTGAATAAATGTTATCCTCTTGCATGACTTCCGTTCAGGTGGTGTTTGGGTTTCGGAGTTTTTGGATTCCTCAAAAATCCAACACATTCTAGTGCCTGTGTGTGGTGCGCTCTACCTGCCCACTGCATTTGCAGACTTCTTTCCCCTTCTGGAGAATTTCTCATTTTTGCTTGAGGGTCTGAGCCTCCCACTGTCAATGTGATCTAAGTGGAGTGCACCTCCGCTCTGGAGAGAATATTTCAGGAAAAGTTTCCACCTTCTGGCTCTTATGTGAAGCAGGAGGATGACCAGTTGATGCTGGTGATTCTCAGCACAGCCTTGGGAACACTGGGGGAAAAAAAACTCCCACTTTTTTGTCCTGGACATCAATCTCTGAGTTGCTGATAAACGTCTAGCTACTGCGTAAGATCCCAAAGCAGAGCCATCACTAGAAAAGCACATTCAAGCCACAGAGGCTAAGACTAGTATTCCACTTCTCAGTAATGCAGTTAACTCACGAATCATACTTTATCTGAGTTTGCATCACACGTCACTTAGAAATGCCAATTAAACTCTGTGCCAAGGACTGCAGAAATGGTTCAGCAGTTAAGAGCACACCACTGCTCTTCCAGAGGATCCTAGTTCAGGTCTTGGCATCCATATTGGATGGCTCCCAAAGGTCTGCAGCTCCAGTTCCAGGTGGCTCTGACAACTCTGGCCTCTAGGGGCACCTACACTCACATGTTCACAACCCCACATATACACATAATTAAATTAAATCTTTTTTTTTTAACCTCCGGTCCAATTTGAGCTGGCTTTTCTGTCACTTGAAATATAAAGGAATCATAGTTGAAAATGCAACAGCACAGTCTGAGAGTTAGCACCCACCATCCTCATGAAATATACCTCTGTCAATTAGTAAGGTTTTTCCTGTGCACACCCACACACATGCCTTTCTTCTGCGAAATGACTCCTTTGTCTTCTTCCTCTGTGTTTATGTCATGACTCCCACTTCTCTCTTCTGAAATATATCCAAAATAACACAAATCCCCTTGAGGACTCATATTTCCATTTAAAACATGCTCTGAAATGCAGTCAGCTCTCGGAATCATTTCACAGAAGCCTTAACAAGACAAAGTAGCAATGAGAATGTAAAATGTGATCTGGCCATGGTTTCTGAACAGGGGGCATTAAGGTATAATGAGGAAACAGATCTCCTTCCAGTTTCCTTTGTCCTAGGAAGCTGAACTCAGTGTAAAAGGCAGTATCACCTTTTCCACAGAAATAAATTATTCTTTTCTTTGGGAAAGAGAGAGGGAGAAAGACTTCAGATCCTGAACTGTAATCCTCTGTTTATAATTGTAAAATTATAATTCAAATGGCAATTAGCAAGTGACCAAAAAACAAACTTTGATCCCAGAAGAGTTAATGGCTATTTATAACAGAGACAGAAATTAGTTCAGGCAAATTAACAGCTCCAAGCTTGATATGTCCACTGTACTCACACATATTTGATGAGGCCCTGTTTAGTACGGATCTTTGGTAATTATTTACACCACATACAGTGGTGTAGTGGTAAGTCAGACACACACAGTCACACAGTTAGACATTAGACAATCAATCAAACCCCTGGACTAAAAGGAAAAGTTTTCATCATAAACAACTGAAATAACAGAAGTGGCTCCCAACTGAACACAGAATTTTGTGCATTCTGAAATTAAAAGTTGAAGGGAATCATTCCCCAGAGCTGGCCTCAGCATTATGGGACCATCTGCTGCATTGCTTCATGAGATGCTTTAGGAAGTCGTTCATGTATGCCCCCCTTTTCTTGAGTCAAGTTTTAACATAGCCCATGCTGAACTCAAATCAAGGATCCTCCTGCCTCAGCCTTCTGAATGCTGAGGCTCACATTCCTATCTGACATCCTTCTAGAACACCAGCCCTTCCCCCAAACGTGAGTGCTAAGCAGGACAACAGGGTAATAAAACAACAGTGTAGAAACAACAGTGGGGGGAGCTGTCTTTCATCACTGTCTGCCTTGCAGAAAGTTCTCATTTGTATGGATTTGTCTGCGGTTCCCATTCATCAACTCAGCAGTGCAGGAGAAGCCAAATTCATCATCCTGGTTCTGACATCTACTCTGTTTCCAAGTATTCAACCATAATGTGATTCTGAGGCTCTCTCAAAAAAAAAGAAACTTAAATTAGAAAATTGGGATGGTTAACTACATAGTTAGAAATTTCAAACAGGTGATTCACAAAGGTGTTAACATGAAAAATCTAACACAATTACATTCCTGTGTTGTAATTCAGCCAGCCAGTCTTCTTGAAGAATCTTGCTTGAGATCCTCAATGTGCTAGGTTCCTACCCACTGCAGTCTTCTCTTCATCTGAGCCACACACGTTCTATTCTAGAAGGGTAAAACAAAAAGGTTTCTCTGTGTGTGTGCATGTATGTGTGTGTGCATGTATGTGTGTGTGTGTTTCTGCGTCTGTGTGTACGTGTCTCTATGTGTATGTGTGTGTCTGTGTGCATATGTGTCTATGTGTGTCTGTGTCTATATGTGTGTTTTTGTGTGCGCAGTCTGGGTATTATGTATTTGTGTGTCTGTGTGTATCTATGTGTGTAGGTATCTGTGGGTATATACATCTATGTGACTGAGTGTGACTATCTATGTGTGTGTCTATGTATGTCTGTGTGTGTATGTGTAGATGTGTATATGTATCTGTGTGTGTATGTGTCTGGTGTATGAGTGTGTGACTATCTGTATGTATGGCTATGTGTGTATCTGTGTGTGTGTGTGCATGCCTCTGTGTGTGTGTGTCCTTGTGTGTCTATGTATATATGTATCTGTATATGTGACTGCGTGTGTGACTATCCATGTGTTTGTATGTGTGTGTATGTGTGTGTGTGTGTGGTGTTCAATGTGGTAATTTCTCTGAATTTTATAATATAAAGAAATAAGAATAATTCACTCAAATATTTAAAGAAACAGTATTTAATCCAATGGTAAATCAAGCAATGCCCGTTTACCGTTTACTATATGTCAACAGCTATGGTAAGAAAAGCAATTCAGGAATACACAAACTGTTATCCCAGATCATTCTGAAACTTCATCTTAACTGTGCTTCCACCCCACCCGAGCGAAGTTTCTTTACTTAGCCTTTCGGCACCCGGGGCATCCGCAGCCTCCCTCCCTTCCTCATTTCTAGGACAGGGTCCCAAAGGCAGAGGCATAACTTGAAAGTCAGACAAAAGATGACACAAAGAGTTCCATGACTCCACAGACCATCATGATCATTTCTCCCAGGAAAATCCTATCTTGAACCTCACCCACCAGTGAGAAATACTGCATTCAAGAATACTAGGGTAACCTGAGGCAAAACTCCACAGGTAACACATTGCTTTCCAGTCTTCTGTCCATTCCCTCCCAGCATCTCTCATTATCCACAGTATGGGCTGGTTCCATCCAAGCTCACGGCACAGTATCTGAGCCACAAAAGGTAAACCAACAGTATAAGTACCATCAACTAATATACTCATTTACTGTCTGAGTATATTGCTGGATTCCTTGGCCACCATCAGCCAAGTTCTATGCTACCAATTCAAAATGGCACCTGTCCTTGACAGCGCAGGTCATCACATTTTCTTATCTGCAGAAAGCTATCTCATTTTCCATTAGTGTGCTCACAGCAGGAAGTAGGCATTCAAATTAGAATATTCCATTATAAACAAGTCATGCCAACAGCTGCTTACCTGAGAATTCTTATAAATACAATTAATCCCTACGGTTAACATTTTCAAACCAGAAAAAAAGAAAAACCAGATTATACAGAATCTGCCCTCATCAGTGGGGTCAGACTTGAGGTTAAGCTCTTTACTTTCTTCTGGAAGGTGCCCACTCCTGTGAACTAATGTTTATCTCTGCTATACTTCTCACTCCTCCCAAATGAATCTTTGACAGATTATATTTCATGCATGAGAACAATGAAAATACTCTATTTCGTTTGCTGTTAAGATCTATTCTATTAGGTACAGTCAGACCAGGGTAACAACACCTCCAGAAATAATACTAGCTCCGAATGACGAACAAATTGTACAGCACCCATGGCTTTCCTTGTCCTTCTGAGGACATACAACTTTCTCCAAGAGTTGTCCTGAGGAAGAATGACTAGCAATGGCTTCTATAACTTTAAAAAAAAAAGCCAATGAACACTCAGGTGTGCAAGTGACCATTTTTATTCTTACGGAACAATTTCAAACTTGGGAATGAAGACAGACACTGGACACTCACGCACAAAGACAGAATACATGGTTGTGGCCTCAAATTAAGGCAGCAGTGGAGGAATCACACCTAGAAATATTCAAACACACTAAGATAGCATAAAGCTGCTAAACATATGCATTCAGATAACAACCCAAAACCAAAAGGAAATGTAAAGAGGTAGTTAGTGCCTCACAGCACTCCTAAAGTCAACTCCAGAGTAACGAAATTTCCCTAGGATGATAGAACTGAGAATCAAAATACTTTACCAGCAACCAATAAGCAATCCCAGCTTCATACACAGCCCTACTCTCCTTCCCAGATTCTCTCACTGAGAGCCCCAGAATTCCTTACCATCCAGCCTCTAAGGGCAAATATTAAATTAAAGTTATTAGGGGGGAGTGCTAATGTAATGCAACAGCATCCTTATAAGAAAGAGGCCTTTGGACACAGCCACAGGCACATACAAGCTGGAATAACACCCTGTGAAGATGAAAGCAGAGAATAGGTTGGCACCTCTTTGAGGCAAGAAATACCCAAGATTGGCAGAGACCCTCGCTATGTGAGGACACCTAGAACAGATTCTCTCTCACAGACCTCAAAAGAACTCACTGCTGAAACATTGGCTTCTAGCCTCCAAAGCTATATGATAATTTTTGTGATTACTGTTCTTTACAGTAACCAGTTTGTGGTACTTTTTTACTGTAACCGTAACAAACTAATATACTACTTCTAACTCTATCTTTTCATAAAATGTCAGCACAGCTTTCTCTTTTTTGGGAAACAAAGGTCCGAAAGAGGAGGAAGAGAAAGAAGAGGAGGAGGAGACAATTCTAGGAAGGTATAGCCACTCAGATCCTGGAAATAATTACATGGCTGTAAAGGAGAGCCAATTTTTCTCAAGTATTACTTTCATCTCTTTCTGTTCTCTAATCCTAGGTCTTTCATAGCTGAAAGGCAAAAGCTAGTCTCCCAGGAAGCCAAAGACTTATAGGATTGTTTTGCCAGTCACACTAGACAGAGAAGAAAATCTGCTGCTGAAACTCAAACGTTTGCATTTTCGGTCTTAGATGTGAATGATGTGAATGAAGAGCATTTGCACTCAAGATTTCAAGATCACATAAACTGATCTGATACAATTCTCCCCCAAGTCCTGGGGAACAAGAGCAAGCAGGAGACCAAGAATCGTTCAAAGGAAGAAATAGATTTCGGGCTCTGGGTGCTTTGCCATGTCAGTCAATCCACTGGATGGAAAAGCAGAAGTCAGAGAGCATTGAGCAAGATGTCCCCAGTAGGAAATACCTAGAGAAGACCAGGTTGAGGCCTTCTGTATTTTAGAAAGCCTACCTAGAAACAATGTTTGACAGAAACCAGAGCTAGGGAAAGCTGAATCCAGAGAGACTTGTTACAAGGCTATTTTAGGAGTTCAGAAAAAGTAAAAATAAAAGCAGAAAACAATGGGTTGCTTCACAGAGGAACAGGCACAACTTCCTGGCCAGCTGAACAGAAGAAACACAAAGGTGGCTCTGAAACACAAAGGTTAAAAACAACATGGGGTTATTAACTCAGGAAATAAACCCAGGAGAGTTGTGCTCCTTGGGGACCTTCCAGATTGTCTCTCACACCACTAGAAGGACTGTAAAATTGTTTGGGATGGACATAAAGGTTTATGACCAAAAAAAAAAAATCCCCTATCCATTTATTTAAGATAAAGAAAAGGAACAAGGATCTTATCACGGGGTTCAGCATAAGCAACATACACACACCTCTGTGACACATCTCTTTTAACCTATTTATAGCACAAATAATTACTGTGACTTGGAATGGCATTTTTTACAACAGAGAAACCTCAAATAGTTACTCTTATAAGACATTAAAATAGGTATCCATAAACCAAAATACTAATAAAACATTGTTTTTAATGACATGATTTATATCTTTTTTTTAATTTATTTCTTTTTATATCAATCACAGGTTAGGTACTTTGAATCCCAGGCATAGCCTCCTCCCTCATTCCCTCCCACC
>CM053765.1:42973852-43015729 GCA_028658305.1 Pachyuromys duprasi | reverse complement strand
AAGCAACAGGACAGGAGCATACCAAAGAGGACCTCTGAAAAAATCAATATAGCAATGTAACAAAGCAGATATTAAGACTCATAATCGAGCATTTGGCAGAGGGCGGGAAGTAATAATAAAAATAGGGGAAGTTAGAAAGACTTGGGGAGACCAAGAGCTCCACAAAGATCAAACTGAGCAGGGCACAGGGGTCTTATACGAGACAGTTTCTCTAACCAAGGACCATGTATGGATGTGGGCTAGAACCCCCACTCAGATGTGGCCCATGGTAGCTTGGTGTCCAACTGAAGAACCTAGTAAGGGAAACAGGGACTGTTTCAGTCATGAACTCGATGGCTGGCTCTTTGACCCTCCCCCATACACGCCAGGGAGTAACAGCCTGGCTAGATCCCAGGGGAGGACATTGCAGCCAGCCCTGAGGAGACAAGATGATCTGGGGTTGGATGGAAGGGGAGGAGGTCCTCCCCTGTTGGTGGACTTGGAGGGGACAGGGAGGAAGATGAAGGAGGGATGGGGACAGTGGGAGGCAATGAGGGAGGGGTCTACGCCTAGGATGCAAAGTACCTAACCTGTGATTGATATAAAAATAAATAAATTACATTTAAAAAAATAAAACCAGAAACACTAGTCTGTTAGAAGAAAAAGTGGGGAGGACCCTAGAACTCATCTGCACAGGAGACTACTTCCTGAGTAGAACACCAACAGCATAGGCTCTAAGAACAACAATAAATAAATGGAACCTCATGAAACTGAAAAGCTTCTGTAAAGCAAAAGACACTGTCATCAAAACAAAACGACAGCCTACAGACTGGGAAAGGATCTTCACCAACCCTACAACTGACAGAGGGCTAATATCCAGTATATATAAAGAACTCAAGAAGTTTAAAAGCAACAAATCAAGTAATCCAATTTAAAAATGGGGTATGGAGCTAAATAGAAAACTCTCTGTAGAGGATTGTAGAATGGCAGAAAAACACTTAAAGAAATGTTCAACATCCTTAACCATCAGGGAGATGCAAATAAAAATGACCCTGAGATTTCACCTTACACCCATCAGAATGGTTAAGATCAAAAACTCAAAGGATAACACATGCTGGAGAGGTTGTGGAGAAAGGGGAACCCTCCTCCATTGCATGTGGGAATGCATACCTGTACAACCACTCTGGAAATCAATTTGGCGCTCTCTTAGACATTTAGGAATAGTGATTCCTCAAGACCCAGCTATACCACTCTTAGCCATATATCCAAAAGATACTCAAGTACGCACCAAGGACATTTGCTCAACCACGTTCTTGGCAGCTTTATTCGTAATAGCTAGAACCTGGAAACAACCCAGATGTCCCTCAATTGAGGAACGGATACAGAAATTATGGAACTTTTACACAATGGAATACTACTCAGCAATTAAAAAAGAGGAAATCATGACATTTGCAGGCAAATGGTGGGACCTGGAAATGATCATCCTGAGTGAGGTATCCCAAAAGCAGAAAGAAGCACATGGTATGTACTCACTTATATAGACCTATAAGATAGGATAAACATACTGAAGTCTATACACCTAAAGAAGATAAACAAGAAAGAGGACCCAGGGTAAGATGATCAATCCTCACATAGACAGACAAACGGGATGGACAATGAATGTAGGAGAAAACAAGCAACAGGACAGGAGCCTACTACAGAGGGCCCTGAAAGACTCTACCTAGCACTGTATCAAAGCAGATATTAAGACTCACAACCAAACCTGTGGCAGAGTACAGGAAATCATATGAAAAAAGGGTGAGTTAGTAAGACGTGGAGAGGACAGGAGCTCCACAAAGACCAAATAGATCAGGGCACAGGGGTCTTTTATGAGACTGTTTCTCCAACCAAGGACCATGTTTGAATATAACCTAGAACCCCTGCTCGAATATAGTCCATTGTAGCTCAGTATCCAACTGGGTACCCTAATAAGGGGAATAGGGACTGTTTCTGTCATGAACTCAATGGCTGGCTCTTCGACCCTCTCCCTACCCCCCTGAGGGAGGAGCAGCCTTGCTAGACCCCAGAAGAGGATATTGCAGCCAGCCCTGAAGATACCTGATAAGCTAGGTTCAGATGGAACCTACCTTATCCTCCCCTATCAGTGGACTTGGAAAGAGGCAGGGAGGAGATGAGGGAGGAATGGGGAGATTGGGAGGGAATTAGAAAGGGGGCTACAGCTGGGATACAAAGTTCATAACCTGTGATTAATATAAAAATAAGTAAATAAATAAAAAAGAAAAACTCAAGTGTCATTGGTGTTCTGTTCAGAAAGTTGTCTCTGTGCCAATTAGTTCAAGGCCCTTCCCCACTTTTTCTTCTAACCGATTTAATATGTCTGGTTCTATGTTGGGGTCTTTGATCCACTTGGACTTTAGTTTTGTGCAGGGTGATAAATATAGATCTATTTGCATTTTTCTACATGTAGACACCAGCACCATTTGTTGAAGATGCTGTCTTTTTGCCATTGAATGGTTTTGGCTTCTTTGTCAAAAATCAAGTACCCATAGGTGTGTGGGTTTATTTCTGGGTCTTTTATTCGGTTCCGTTGATTCACTATTCTGTTTCTATGCCAATACCATGCAGTTTTTATTACTATTGCTCTGTAGTACAGCTTGAGATCAGGGATGGAGATACCTCCAGACTATCTGTTGTTGTACAGGATCGTTTTGGAAATTCTGGGGTTTTTTGTTTCTCCATATGAAGTTGAGAATTTTTCTTTCAAGGTCTGAAAAGAATTGTGTGGGTATTTTGAATGTGGGGAATTGCATTGAATCTGTACATTGTTTTTGACAGAATGGCCATTTTCACTATGTTAATCCTACTGATCCATGAGCATTGGAGATCTTTCCTTCTTCCAATATCTTCTTCAATTTCTTTCTTCAGAGATTTGAAGTTTTTCTCAAACAGGTGTTTCACTTGCTTGGTTAGAGTCACCCCAAGGTACTTTATGTTATTAGAGGTATTGTGAAGGGTGTTGTTTCCCTAATTTCTTTCTCAGCCATTTTGTCTTTGGTATTCAGGCTCTAAGGGCAACAATCAATAAATGGGACCTCATGAAACTGAAAAGCTTTTGTAAAGCAAAAGACACTGCTGTCAAAACAAAATGACAGCCTACAGACTGGGAAAAGATCTTCACCAACCCTACATATGACTTGGGATGATATCCAGAATATATAAAGAAATAAAGAAGTTAAAAAGCAATAAATCAAGCAATCCCATTAAAAAATGTGGTAAGGAGCTAAACACAGAATTCTCTGTAGAGGAATATAGAATGGCAGAGAAACACTTAAGGAGATGATCAATGTCCTTAGCCATCAGAGAGACACAAATCAAAATGACCCTGAGATTTCACCTTACACCCAACAAAATATTTAAGATCAAAAACTCAAATGATAACACATTTTGGAGAGGTTGTGGAGAAAGGGAAACCCTCCTCCATTGCTGGTGGGATTGTAAACTGGTACAACCACTTTGGAAATCAATCTGGCACTTTCCTAGACAACTAAAAATAGTGCTTCCTTAAGATCCAGCTATACCACTCCTAGGCTTATATCCAAAAGATGCTTAAGTGCACAACATGGACATTTGTTCAACCATGTTTGTAACAGCTTTATTTGTAATATCCAGAACCTGGAAACAACCCAGATGTCCATCAACAGAGGAATGGATACAGAAATTGTGGTACTTTTACCCACTGAAATACTACTCAGCAATTAAAAATAAGGAAATCATGAAATTCGCAGGCAAATGGTCGGATCTAGAAAAGATCATCATGAGTGAGGTATCCCAGAAGCTGAAAGACACACATGGTATATACTCACTTATAAGTGGATAGTAGACCTATAAGATAGGATAAACATACTAAAATCTGTACACCTAATGAAGCTAAACAAGAAGGCAGATCCAGTGTAACATGATCAATCCTCACTTAGATAGACAAATGGGATGGACATTGGAAGTAGGGGAAAACAAGAAACAGGACAGAAGCCTACCACACAGGGCCTCTGAAAGACTCTACCTAGCAGTGTATCAAAGCAGATGCTGAGACTCATAACCAAACCTTAGGCAGAGTTCAGGAATCATATGAATTACAGGGGAGTTAGTAAGATCTGGGAAGGACAGGAACTCCACAAGGACCATATATCTGGGCACAGGGGTCTTTTCTGAGATTATTCTCCAACCAAGGAATATGCATGGATATAACCTAGGACCCCTGCTCCGATGGAGCCCATGGCAGCCAAGTATCCAAGTGGGTAACCTAGTAAGAGGAACAGGGACTCTCTCTGACATGAACTCAGTGGTGGGCTCTTTGACCTCTGCACCCCCGAGGGAGGGGCAGCCTGCTAGGCCACAGAGGATGACATTGCAGCCAGTCCTGAAGAGACCTCATAAGCTAAGGTCAGATGGAAGGGGAGAAAGGCCTTCCCTATCATAGACTTAGAGAAGGGCAGGGAGGAGATATTGGAAAGAGGTTGGGATTGGGAAGGACTGGTGGAGGGGGCTACAGCTGGGATACAAAGTAAATAAACTGTAACCAATATTAAAAAATAAAAATTTAATTTAAAAAAACTCAAGTGGCAGTACATGCCGTTGAGGATGTGAAGCAAAGAGAACACTTCTCCATTGCTGTTGGGAGCGCAAACTTGTACAGCCACTTTGGAAATCAATCTGGGGGTTTCTCAGAAAACTGGGAATAGCTCTTCCTCAAGACCCAGCTATACCCTCCTGGGCATATACCCAAAAAATGCTCCACCACATAACAAGAATATTTGCTCAACTATTGCAGCTTTATTCATAATAGCCAGAATCTTGAAACTACCCAGGTGTCCCTCAACTGAAGAATGGACAAGAAAAGAAAATATATGGTACATTTACACAATAGAATATATGCTAACAGTGTCAGGGGTTGGTTCTCTCTCATGGGGTAGGTTTCAGGTTGGGCCAGGCATTAGTTGGAAATGCCATCAATCTCTGCTCTATCTTTATAAATTTGTGATTTTTCCCTTTGCTTGTAATATGTCATTATTGTGTGTAATGTATCGTTTGTTACAAAGCAGTGGGATTAAAAACCTAGAATTTAGAGTGACGGTCCCATGACACATCCAAATGAGATAAAATGACTTTGTTGGGAATTATCCTGGTTTACTTAAGTGGCAGTAGTAGTTTTTCCTCCAAGATCCACGACTTCACTAGTTCTCAGTAGTTGGTTAGGTTTCCAGTATCAGGTATGATTTCCCTCTTGTTGAGTGGGATTTAAAGCCAATTACAGAACTATTGGTTACCACCAAGGTATGCATGCCACTACTGTGCCCTTGGGGTTTCTGTGCTGTGTTGGGTTTTGTTGTCATTCATAGGCATCATAGTTACATTTATACACTTCTATGTGTGTGAGTACGTGCATGTGTGCATGTGAACGCATTTGAGTGTGTGTGTGTGTGTGTGTGTGTGTGTGTAACAACAATTGAATTAATAGAGGCCATGAATTTGGGGGAGAGCAAGGTACAAGAGAGGCAAGGTAATAGGAGAGTAATGTAATCATATTTTAGTTTCAATAGTTAAAAAGAAAAATATAAGAACTTTGTTAGTCAATAAAATTATAGTGTCACTAACTTTAAAATACAGAGAACTAGAAAAAATAACTAACACCATTAAGTTAGGTATACCTAAATTTTGTCACTTCCTAATTAAAACTAATATATATTGAATATTGTATAAATTTCCTCATACAAGCTGTTTATGTTAAATAAGAAGATATACCACCATCCCCATTATATGAATTACAAAACTTAGATACAGATGTATTAGGTTACTTTCTTTCCCCTGAGGCAAGTAAGGCATAAGAGAAGATGCAAAGAGTCATGACTATCAGATTCATGTCATGAAATATGTGGTGAATTCTGTGATAAAGAAAAAAAATCTAATTCACAAGTTAAGATTTTTTTCAGCAATAACTTTCTAAAGCAGGGCATGTTTTTTAAACTCTGTGC
Source organism: Pachyuromys duprasi (assembly GCA_028658305.1). Classification (NCBI taxonomy): domain Eukaryota; kingdom Metazoa; phylum Chordata; class Mammalia; order Rodentia; family Muridae; genus Pachyuromys; species Pachyuromys duprasi. The sequence continues at coordinate 43,009,721 of CM053765.1, read as the reverse complement.
CATAGCACAAGAGGGAGAGAAAAATAGATTTAAAAAACAAATAAGGTAGTTAACCTTCTACATATTCTGAATGTTAAAGAAATGCATACAGTTCTTTGCATAATAAAAAAATACCCTCCAGAGCAAATGTACCTTTAAAATGTTCTGTAGCTTGAAATATATTATGGCTAAAGAAAAAAGTATTAGTCAGATATGTTTCTTCTGTGACACATATAAAATTACACTGTTGATGTAAACAGAATCTGTAAAGAGATTTTACAGGAAAGTTGGGGAAATAACATTAACCTTTTAGTGAAAAGTGGTTGGTAAAGAAAATGAAGCAAATTTTGAGTCTTTATACAAGGAATACTAGCTTTCTATATCTTCTGAGGTGAGTGTGATTTATTAACCATTAATTCCCATTAAATGTTTTGGGAATAAACACTCTGTGGAGATATTTTACGATGCCTTCTAAGCACTTCAAATTGTACATCACAAGACTCCTGAGCTTTAACTCATAGATTACATTTGGGGATAAGGGGAAGGTAAACATTTCTAATGATCTCCTGAAATAAACAAAGAGATAAAGAAATGATTCATTGATTAATATTAGAGTCTTCCGCAAATGAACCACCAGCTATAAGTCTTACTATAAAGGGTTATACAGGAGACCAACTCTCATCCATATCTTGAAGGTTTCCTAGGGGAACAGACATGATACCACTTAAGAGATCCATCTTAACAAAGCTGTTTCACTCAGGAAGTTGCACTTCAATTGATGAACAACACTTTTACTCACAATTTAATCCCATGTCTTCAAAGATAAGATTTTAAAAAGTTATCTAAACAATAAAGACGCTTACTATTTTATATGGGCTTGTGTATTTCATGTAAAACACTATTTTGTGATGACAGTAGATGATCTCTTGAACAAAAGTTTAAGAATCTAAACTACTCATATCATACACCTTTTTTCCCAGGGAGATACCCTCTCTACAGTCCTCAGCAAAAATACAAGCTCTATCTTTTGACCAGAGATGAGGTGACCCTCACTGTATGAGGTACTAAATCAGCTGGTTTTACTTATCACATTACACGCTTATAATAATTCTTCAAGGACATATTCTGCAGATGGGAAAGCTATGGAACAAAATCTTAAAGCCAGAAAGAGAAATGGTAGATCAAAGTCGCAATCACCAATGTGCTTCTGAAACCTTGAGTGCTGAACCACACTCTGCATTTTCTTCATGCAGTAAGTTCAGCCTCTTCAGAATAGATATGAAAGTACCATATTGCTGATCTCTTGGAACTTGTCAATCATCCCCTGCTAAAGACTAAAGACAATGCCACTTCACCAGTTCATGGCTTATTATGACAGGGTTTGTGGGTAGGAGTTATGTTTGCTCTGTGCTTCCTATGTCAAGCCCAGTACCTAGACAGTCCTTTTCCTTATAGATGTAACTAAGGTTTACTCCGTGCTAACTGCAAGACCACCTCCATTTAGTTAGGGGAATGCTGAGTCATGAAATCTAGATTCAGATGACTCTACTATAATCAAAACTGATTGCAACTTCAATTTTATACAGGACATTAATCACCCAAATGCACAATAAGTGCATCCCATCAGCTCTTTACTACTAGCATCTTCACCCAAGATATAGACCTCCCTTCTTACCTAATGTTCATGGAAGTGCTTGTAATGCTCATCGATGTTACTGCCAGGTTTGTAGTTTGGTTTATAGATCCTCCTACAATGTGTTACTATAGTGTTGTCTTAGTTCTATTCCTATGATATTTCTCATTCCAATTCTAGGTAAAAAAAATTAATAAAAAAATAAAAATTAAAGAGTGGGGTGGCAAGATTGCAGTTGAGTGATGTCCTCCATTGATCTTCTTCCAACAGAACATCAATTTGAATGCCATTTATACTGAAAACCCTGTTCATATGAGCTACGAATGCTAGACAAATGAGAAAATTCTGAGATGCGACCTTACACTGATCAGAATGGCTAAGATAAAAAAACTCAAGAGACAACACATGCTGGAGAGTATGTGGAAAAAGGGGAACCCTCCTCCACTGCTGGTGGGAATGTAAACTTGTACAACCACTTTGGAAATCAATCTGGAACTTTCTCAAAAATTGGGAATAACACTACCTCAAGATCTGGCTATACAACTCCTGGTATATACCCAAAACATGCCCCACCATTCAACAAGCACATTTGCTCAACTATGTTCATAGCAGCTTTATTAGTAATAGCCAGAATCTGAAAACCATTGAGATGTCCCTCAACCGAGGAATGGATAGGGAAAGTGTGGTACGTTTACACAATGGAATACTACTCAGTAATTAAAAACAAGGATATCATGAAACTTGCAGTCAAATGAATGAAACTAGAAAAGATCATCCTGAGTGAGGTTACCCAGAAGCAGAAAGACACACATGGTATATACTCACTTATAAGTGGATATTAGACATATAACATAGGATAAACATACTAAAATCTACAGTCCTAAAGAAGCTAAACAACCAGGAGGATCCTAGGAAAGATGCTTAATCCTAGTTCAGAAGGGCAAACAGGACAGACATCAGAATTGGGAGAAGACAGGGAATAGGACAGGAGCCTACCACAGAGGGCCTCTGAAAGACTCTACCCAGCAGGGTATCAAAGGAGATGCTGAGGCTCATAGTCAAACTTTGGGAAGAGTGCAGAGAATCTTATGAAAGAAGGGGGAGATAGAAAAGTAGAGCAACAGAAAAAAAAATCTGGATATAGGGGTCTTTTCTGAGACTGATTCTCCAATCAAGGATCATGCATGGATATAACTTAGAACCCCTGCCCAGACATAGCCCATGGCAGCTCAGCATCCAAGTGTATTTCCCTAGTAAGTGGAACAGGGACTGTCTCTGACATGAACTCAATGGCTGGCATTTTGACCCCCCCTCCGGAAGGAGGAGCAGCCTTGCTAGGCCACAGAGGAGGACATTGCAGCCAGTCCTGATGAGGGCTGACAAACTAGAGTCAGATGGAAGGAGAGGAGGACCTCCCCTATCAGTGGACTTAGAGAGGGGCATGGGAGGAGATGAGGCAGGGAGGGTAGGATTGGGAGGGAATGAAGGAGAGGGCTACAGCTGGGACACAAAGTAAACAACCTGTAATTAATATAAAAAATAACAATTATAAAAAAAGACCTGGAAGGGACAGGAGCTCCAAAAGGAGACAGAGCCAAAAAAAATCTGGGCCCAGTGGGGCCTGCAGAGATCTATACTCCAACCAAGGACCATGCATGGATAGGACATAGATCCCCTGCTCAGATGTAGTCAATAGGCAGCTCAGTCTCCCTAGTAAGGGATCAGGGACTGTCTTTGACATGAACTCAGTGGCTGGCTCATTGATCACCTCCCCCTGGAGGGAGCAGCCTTTCCAGTCCATAGAGGAAAATGATGCAGCCAGTCCTGATAAGACATGATAGGCAAAAAAAAAAAAAAGACATGATAGGCTAGAGCTAGAGTCAGATTGAAGGGGAGGAGGACTTCCCCTATCAGTGGACTAGAGGAGGGGTATAGGGAAAGAAGAGGGAGGGAGGGTAGGATTGAGAGGAGACAAGGGAGGGGGCTACAGCTAGGATACAAACTGAATAAATTGGAATAAATAAATAAATAAATAAATAAATAAATAGCTTTTAAAAAGAGAAAAACACAATCAAAAAATTTTTAAGTTAGTCCTCCAAAAAACAAAAGAGGAAAATATTGGTCCAAATACATTATATGATGGCAGTATTGCTTTAGTCTTAAAACCAGATGAAAACACAACAAAAATAGCAAACTATATCTATGAACACAAAAACATAAAAATTTTCAGCAAAATATTAGCAATCCAAATCCAGTAAAACATTATTCACCAGTACCAAATGGGAATCACTCCAGTAAAGTCAGGATAGTTGGACAAATGCAATTCAATAAACACGACGCACCAAAGGCTGAGAGAATGATGGGTAGAAACTGACCAAAAAGTCTTATGTTATAGTTGAACAGGATTGGAAAGTTCTGGTGCATGCTGCAGAGTAGAATGTCAATAGGTAATGTAATGTTTGAAAGCTAGAAGTACAGGTGATAGATGTTTCCATGATGAATAACAAATGACTGAGGAGATGAACGTGCTTAACCTGATTTACACATTGCGCAATGTATACATTCATCAAAACAAGTCTTATCATCATGTATAATGTATATGTTTTAGGTATCAGTAAAAATTCTGAAAAATATTTAAAAGTCATTTAAAAAGAAATGAGTATTCCTATGAAATAAAAGCAAAAGAAGCCAGTAGAGGAAAAGTTACGGGAAGATGAAGAAAGGACATGCTTCTCTGTCATTTGTCAAGTCAAAGGGTTAAGATGGCTTGGAGAGGAAAAGTGATTAATATGTACAACCTAAGTTCAACCCTCAGAGCCAACAGTGGGAGGACAGAACCTGTCCTCACGAGCCCTCCTGTCTTCCACATGCATGTCATAGCATGTGCACAGTTGCACTCATACTCATTATTCATACACCACATGGAGGGGGTAATAATAAAATTTAGAAAAAGAAATTTAGAAGGAACACACTTAACAATTACACATGTCTACACTGTACAAGGGTACTGGGGCAAGAAAAGTGCTTTTCATTCAAAGCTAGAAAGCGATTAGTGACTATAGTGGAAATATTTTTAATAAAATTATGGGTGAGTTTCGTAAATAGCTACATAGTGCCATTCAATTCCTTGACTTCCTAGAGCATTTCAAACTGTAATTAGTCTTTCCAATGACCCACTGTTTTGATTTTGCACTTGAAATTGTGGTAGTATAATAATAAAAAGATGAAAACAATTCATTTAAAGTTTAAGATGGTTGTTAATGAATAGAACGTAAGAAATAAGCTCATATGGTTGGACACAGAATCAAGGCAAGGTGTTCTAGGAGTAGGGGGTCCTGGGCGCAGGTGTGAAATGTAGGAGAGTAAAGTGGCTAGTGAAGCAGGAGATTGAAAATTTGGCAAACAAAAAGAGAATTATTGATGGCACTAGCTCCAGAGGAAGGCAGGAAAAGTTAGGATCAATAGCACAAGTGGATGGGGAAGGGTGAAGGGCTTCTTTTATTGTTATTATTATTATCATTTTTACAATTTATTCGATTTGTATCCCAGCTGTGGCCCCCTCCTTCATCTCCTTGAAATTCCGCTCTCCCACCCTCTTCTGCCCCTATGCCCCTCCCTTGGTCCACTGATAGGGGAGGTCCTCCTCCCTTCCTATTTTTCAGGTCTCATCAGGACTGGCTGTATTATTGTCAGCAGTAAATTTAAAGCACAGAGAATGACAGAGGCATTTTCCAAAAGAGGAAACCGCGGAGTGAATATGATGCTGCACTTAAGGTCACTAAAGCCTGCACAGCAGAGGATCAGGAGTATTCGATTATTGTGCTTGTCTGGCTTTCAGTAAAGAGCAGCAGAATGCATTCTATGCACTTGGTCCTACCAAGTGAGGAAGCAAGCATGCTGGTCTCATATAGACAAAGAGTTAGCATAAAGAAGGGGACTTGGAGAGAGATGTCCTTGAATGTATGTAAACCTCATCATATCCCTCTGCAAGTCCCTCTTTACTTAGGAAACCTTCCGAGAGGCTTTGGGGAAAGGACAAAGAGACCACCATGTGGTCAGCCTACCCTATCCCCAACAGCCCTCCCCTCCTCTGCATCCTTTTTAAGTCCTCTTTAGAATCCTACCTTAGGGTTTTAGAAAATAACCAATGAAATTTCTATGTTACGATACATGCAAAAGGTCAGGTAGAAGCCCTGTTTTACTGTACTCTTCACTCACATTTAAACAAACTGCAAGCATTTTTAAAAGCCATATCCTGTATCTCGGATCAGAATCTACAACAGTATGGATAAAGAGCCTCTTTTTCACCCCAAACTCAGACTGGGGTTCACAGCTAAACCTGCCTGACTCACACAGGGTGACAGAACACTTCTGAGCCCCTTACACCATGTCACTGTTGAAAACATTCAACACTCAGGTAATAGCCAGATCTAATCCCAGCCCACTTAACATTTCTTCATATCACATTCATAGTTTTGGATTACTAGACTGTCGTGGAAACCTCACTTTTCCTTTTATTCAGGAGGAAGCTAGAAATAAATGATTTTTTCACTTACACTTCATTTTTAGCATCACACCCTCTTTGTATGAACTGGCTTGAAATCTATACACATACCATCTCATATATAGATTTGCAAGGGTGAGAAAATGGAAAAGGAGTCACAAGAAAGCCAAGTGTCCATCATACTTGTCATCCTCCAAGGTCATACAACTTTTCATTGTTGAGACCTGAATTACTATGAGCCCAAGGCCAAAATTACTGCCCAGATCTTAGAGAGATGATGTCATTGACACTCTCCATCTCTAAAGAGAGAACAGGATTATTCCATATTAATCTCAAGAAAAGGACTAAACATCCATCCTCCAAAAAAAAATCTTCCTTCTGACTCACAGGACTATCTACCATTCAATATTTTGCCTTCAAATCCTGAAATGTCTTCTTTATTAAAATCAAACAAACAAACAAAATGACTTCTTCACCAAATATTTCTGTCCAGGAACTAATTCTCTTTGAGTGAGAAACATGTTTTCAATAAAAATTTTGAAAATAAATACCAATTTATCTTGAAGCCACTTAACTATTAGTTTTCTACGTGTCTCCAAGCTGTGTGTGTATGATTTGAGTTTGAAAAGAAGCTATGAAAAAAAACTACTGCATGGTTATTAGTCTCTCCTTTTCTCTCTCTCTCTTTCCCTTCCTCCCTCTCTACCTCCCTCCTTCTTCCCTCTCCTTTCTTCTCCAGATGTGACATCTTGATGTAGAAACTGAAACTACCCATCTTATCTTAGACCTTTAACAGAAAGATGTAAAACTTGTCATCTTTTTTTTGAGGGGGTTGGTGTTTTGGAGACAGGGTGTCTCTGTGTAACAAGTACTGGCTATCCGGAACTAGTTTTGTAGACCATACTGACCTCAAACTCACCGAGATCCACCTGATTCTACCCCCCAAGTGCTGGGATTAAAGGCATGTGCCACCATTCCCTGCCTGTCATTTTCACTTATCTGTTGATAAAATGCAGAATTTTAGGTATTATGGAAATATAGGCACGGTATCATAAACTGTAATGATATAGTCATCTCAAATATATACATGATATTATGTGATAAATGTATAATAAATATGCTTTATTATCTATATTTAAAATATATAGCATCTTAAAATATATATGCACATATATGTGTATGCATACATATATATGTGTGTGAACTGCTGTAGAAACAGCTGTATACACTTTCATTTTCTTGTCCCTCAAAAGGCTCAAGTGTTAGAATCGTAATCACTAGTGCAGTGGTATGAAGTAGTGGACAAAAAAAAAAGATGGAGCCCAGTGGGAGGTCCTTAGATCATTTGGGAGAATGCTCTAAGAATAGGATGTAAGGTTTCAAACTCACGGGCTATCTGCTCTTTAGGTTTTGATCCTTTCCTTCTACACATGCTCTGTTGACATCATCTGCCATGAGGTCTTCACCAGAGTTAAACTGACTCCAGAGACTTGTCCTTGAACTAAATAAACTTCTTTATAAAGTTGGGCTGCTTCCAGTGTTTTGTTGGTAGACTAACACACAATCTATGACATTTTTTTCTTGTGTTTCCCAGATAATAGTTTTTAACTCTTTCTAGGTGGTGTATTACCCCTTAGTAATTGACTATTATGGCTAACAAATTACTCCCAGAGGGAGGAGATTAAAACACTGAAAATGCATTGGTTTCGTAGATCATGGTTTCAGAAGCATGGTTACTCAGCAGCCCTGGCTTAGGGGTCTCTCCTGGGGTTTTACACAAGATGTTGGCAGGGGATGGAGTCAGCTGCAAGCTTTCCTGAGCTAGAGGACCTACCCTTAGCCTTTTTATGTGTCTGTTGACAGAAGCCTGAGTTTTTCATTGGCCTCCATCCCTTCCCAGTTGGGCCTCCACTGAGGGCCACCTGGGAATTTCAGGACACAGAAGTTGATTCCCCTAGGGTGAATAAACAGAGAGCAAGCAAGTGAGCCAGAGAGAGAGTAAAGAAAAGCCCATATCTGTTTCAACCGATGTTCAAGGGACAGGAAATGAAGTTCCATGGTTTGAAAGGAGAATTAACTAATAATTGTGATTGTTTTCCAAACAACCATATTCCCTAAACACTTCTGGCCTCTGCCCATCCCTTAGTCTTTTCCTGGAACCGTGGGAATACTAGACTTACAGGACCAGCATTAACTATATGTACATAACATTCAGCATTTTGCTATCTGCTGGGTCAGTTCCCTTTTGCACACATAAGTAAAAGGAAACTGGATGGGAGAAACATTAAGAATATGGCTTCAGTGTGCTATGTAAAATAAAATGGGAGCTGAAGCTGCACATGCCTAACTAGTCAGAAACACCATGGAGATATTCCATATCAAACAGTATACACATAATCCTTCTTGGTCTGGAGAATCAACTGACCACTACATGAAAAGAGCATTTCCTTTGTCCTTGACTTCATTCTTTTTCCTTTCCCATAGCATTTCTGTGGGAGCTAGCAGCAAGACTTGCTTCTGTGTTTTTCCTCCCAGCCAGGACTCTAAATTCATTGCCAATTTAAAAAAAAAAAAAAACAGAGAAACACTCAGCTCCTCTTCAACTCACCATCCCTCCTTCCTTTGTGGCTGGCTCTCCTCCATGCAGACTTGGCCTGTACTGCTTGCCTTCTGGAGAGCCCCAGGCTATGCTGAAGCAGGTGTCTGCTGTCTTGTCTGCACTCCACCTGAGCTACATCAATAACCAAATCCTCCTGCCACCAGGGACAGGGGAACCATTCTTTCTGCCTCTCACTGGCCCTTCATCATTTTGGCTGGTTCAACCCATCAACACCAAGTCCTAACGTCCCCAGTCTGCACTCTAGCTCATCTCCAAACAATCCATAAAAATATAAAAAATAAAACTGTTGAGGCCCCCTAAACACCAAATAATAGCAATATATCTAAATCACGCAACTTACAGGTGCCATATCACCTATTTTACTTCAAACTCTTGGTTTAAGTAAACTATGAGCTTTAAATGAATACAAATTTAGAGAAGACTCTAATTTGCAATTGACAGTTGAATTATGGGACTATAACTGAAATTTAATTTTTAAAACAAGGGTAATTGCCTTAAAAGAACAAAATCTCTTGCCTGTATTTAATTTATTCAGTTATTTCTTTTTCTCACTCACCTGTCTTCCAGATGTTTGTTCACCTACTTAATAGAGCCCAAGTGATGGTGTGTTGATGTAGTATATTCAGATAATCAACTAGGTCTCCCTTTTGTCTGCCATATTACTCCAGATGGAAACACATTGGCATGTCATATAAGCCTTCCTGGGCCCCTTCTGTTCAGACTTGCTATGCCAGTGAGGAATATGCAAATTGGAACCTTCCACCAAAGGCAGACAGTGTAATTGAATTAGACTGTTCCAAGTTTTCTGAATGGCATTGCTTGTACTTTGCCATTTCACTTTTTTTTAACCCTTACCTTAATCTGCCATTCTAAATTTTTTTTCTGAGATTATAATATAACCACATTTCTCCATTCTCTTTCCTTCCTCCAGTTTTCCCATATACACATCCCAGCTCTCTCTCAAATTCATGACTTATTTTTTTCACTAATTACTATAATGCACTTATGTGTATACACGTACATACTTCTAAATATAACCTACTCAGTCCCTATAATGTCACTCATGAATGTTTTGGGGACTGACCATTTGGTGTTGAATAATCAGTCGATGTGCTCTTCTTTCCTAGGGAGGACCATTTCCTCTGCTCTCAGGAGTCCTCAGCTGAGTAGGGCTGAGGCTTCACAAGCCCCACCACCACAACCACCACCATCCCTACTGGCATGCCTCTTGGTGTGAGCCTTGTTCAGCTCACATTTAAGCAATTATGTTAGTGAGACCCAATGGTGTAGCCTCTGACTTTTCTAGGAGAAACAATCTCCCAGAAAACTCCCTATTCCACTGGTTCTTACAACCTTCCCACCTCCTTCTCTATGGTGATCTGCAAGCTGTGAAGGAGTAGTGTTGTAGGCAAATTAAGTGAGACTGGGCTCTACAATTCTGCATTGTGAATAGTTGTGGTTTTCTGTAATGATCTCTGTCCGCTGCAAAAAGAAGTTTCCTCGATGAGTGGTGAGTTCTGTACTTATCTGTGAGTATAACGATGAATTTAGGCTGTTGTTAAGGATTTGCTGGTTTAGTAAATTAGTGGTTTGTGGTTCTTCTCCAATATCCATTATTTCACTACATTCTAATATATATATGTATATATATGTATGTATGTATATGTATATGATGTATATACCAAACACTTGATGCTCTAAACACAAAACGTTGCATTTCCTAGATGACTAACTGATGATTCCTTCTGGAATTTCTTCCTTCAATTATAATATGTGGTAAAATATGAGTCACCATGTTGCTTAAAATAATATAGTAACTAGCAAATAACAGAAATATATCCATAAACATATGCTAAAACCATGTCCAAGGTTAACCATTAGAGAAAATTTATAATAGAATCACTACATGAGTCTCCAAGCTGCTTTGAGCAGAGTGATATCACGTCTGTGACATCACCCAGAGATACTACACACACGTACACACACATACACACCTTCAATGTTAATTCAGTCAAGCCTTATTTATTTTTCCACATTGCTACAACATCATTGGGATTAATTAAAAATATTCCACCAATTATGACTAATGCTTTATATAAGCTCTGAAAAATGGAAATTAGACTGCAGTTCTGTCAAAATAATGACATTTTTTAAATGAATAAATAAAGTAAATGAAAGGGCTCATCAGTGCCATGTGGCTTTGCTGGGGTACTTTTGTCACGTGCACATAGTGAAACTCCAGCCTGAGCTCTGACAGCTCACAGTTGCTAGGAACTAATGCTCTCAGTCACCCAGAAATCTCAGGAAGCATTGAACTGAACACTGCCTTTTCCTGAAAGCACATCACTTACTTAATTATCCTAAGTTTAAACATTTAGTGTGCCTTTTTATAGTGTATGCTCTGAAAAAAACATCCCAAAAAGAACTACAGAAAAAAAAATGTGGAGAAGACACTTTCTGACCCTAAATCTAGAAAAGGAATATATTGTTTTTAAATATATACAATGATTATAGTATTTTAAAACTTATTAATGTGTTTTTACTTCTGCCTCTGAGCCCCTCACTTTAATTGCATCTGACTGAAGACAGTAAAAGATATTTTTGCTGATTAAATGCAAATAGAAAGAATGAGGTACCACCCAGCTTCTGATATGCAAAATAAAATTATGCATCAAGAAGTATGCTTGCATGCCAGCTCTCATTTTGAAAGAATATGAGCTGCAAGACAACAATTTTGGCTTTGTTCACTGCTCCATCCCATATTTTGTGAATGAATGGGTGAATGAATAAATGAGAGTGAGTTGTAAAATTTATTTTGTTTCCCGAAGCATGTCAGCAACCGAGCCTGAGTTTACAAGTCAGCCTACAATCCTCTCGTGGGATAGAAAATGCAACATTCTGTAGTAATAAAGGCATCCAGCTTGCTTTTCTATCAAAAGATGTAGTGTGATGCTGGAGGGCAGAAGAGGGGTTACACCACCCCCTCCCTAAGGAGAATGCAAGAAGCGAAAAGAGGGAGATGTGGGCACTGATTTTCGTGCAACAGAAAAGCGAGGAGATCAAACATCTTCCACCTTCTTCCACTCAAAACACCATCTTCCCTATGGCTCTCACACCAACCTGGGGAATTGCCACAGCAATTTGTCAGTGCTTGTTGGCAAGATAAAGGGAGAGGGTGATGTTTAGCTTTCTGAGCAGCTCCTCCTGGCTCCCCTGTGGCACAGGAGAGTCAACAGAAGCAACTGAAGACCAGCCAAGGAGACTGACAGAAGGTAGGGGAGGAGTCCTCTAGCAAGGACAAAACACAAGGTCAAATCCCAGTTGAATGAAGGGCCCAGCTAACAGGCAAGAAATGAGACTATTCAGAGGCAGGGGACAGTACATGGAATATTCCAGGTGTATTAGCTGCTACCTAACAGGTTGGCACAAATTTAGCTGTTTAAAACTCTATCCATTTGTTAGCTACAGTTTAAGGGGTCAGGGGTCCAGCACAGCAATCAGGTATGTTTTGTTTGCTTTATTGTTGCGACGATAAACCTATGAACAAAAGCAACTTGGGGTAGAAAGGCTTTACTGCAGGTTAGAGTTCAATCGTCAAAAGATACTATCTTAGGAGGAAGTCCAACAAGAACCTGGAAGCAGGAACTAAAGCAGAGATCAAGGAAGAACACTCCTCACTGGCTTCTTTTTCAGGCTTGCTTGGCTTGCTCTAAACAACCCAGGACTACCTGTCTGGGGATGGCATCACCCACACTGGGCTGGCTACTCCCTTATTAATCATTCATCAGGATTGCCTCACAGACATGCCTACAGGCATGCAAATAACTCCTTAGTTGAGGATCCCAAAATGACCCCAGTTTGTGTTAGGCTGACAAAAACTAATCTACATTAACTGGGTTCCATTAATGTAGAGTTTAAAAGGGCTACAGTCAAGATGTTGGCAGCATGCATTCTCATTTGGAGGCTGGAGAATGGGTTTAAGCTCATTTGAAATCTTGACTAGGTCATTTCACTGCAGTCATAGGGCTAGGGGCCCTGAATTTTTGCTGACAGTTCACTTGGTGGACACCCTTTAGAGACCAGCATGGTGTCTTGCTACTTGGGTGTTTTCAATACGGCTGCTTCTCTCAACATAAACACACAGAGACTCTCTGCTCTGACCTGAGGGGGGGGGGGGGACCTCTTAGTTTCTTGTCTGTTTCTGTGAGGAAAAAAAACACCATGACAAGGACGAATTATAAAAGAAAGCATTTAATTGGGGGCTTGCTTACAGTTTCAAAGGGTGAGGCAGGGAGAATGGCAGCAGGCGGGCATCTGGCTGGAGCAGCCGCTGAGAGCTCACACCTCTGGTCCTCAATCATACTGCAGAGAGAAGGAGACTGGGCCTGGTGGGGGCTTTTGAAACCTCAAAGCTCAACCTCCTCCAACAAGGCCATTCCTCTTAATTCTTTCCAAAACAGTTCCACCTAGTAGGGACCAAGCATTCAAACATATGAGCCCAAGGGGCCATTCTCATTCAAAGCACAGAGAACTCCATACTTCAAGTGTTTTCGCTTGATTAAATCAGGCCCACTCAGATTAAACTGACTTCAGACCTTGATTGTATCTATAAAATCACTTCATCTCTGCCACGTAATGTCACTTAAGCATAGCATCCCATCTTCATTGCCACATACTGCTGATAAGAAGCAAGACAAGACACAGGTCTCACCATGCTCAAAGGGAGAGGATTACACGTAAGCATAAACACTTGGGTCACTGGCTCCCTCCAGGAACTGTTCTTCAGGCTTGATTCCAGCCATCAAAGGAGGAGCAAAAACCAAGCAAAATAATGATGGCGATCAACATTTCAGAGGCTGTGGAGGCCATAAAATACCCCTCTGTGAGACATGGCGTGGATTCCTCCCTGAAAGCATCCAGACATATCGAAAGGTGTTAAGAAAGGGGAAGCTGACTCTCAGTTGAGGATTCTGACCAGCTCTACCATGAGAGACTGGGCTTTGCCTGAACCATCTGGGAGGAGACAATTTAACAGCATCAAATGCAGTTAACATTTCCTCCTTTAAATTATTCTTTTTCATGACGGGATAATGAAACTAGCAAACTGAAAACAAAGGGCACACAGATGTGTGATGCAAAATCATTTGATCAACTGCACATATTTTCATAAAGATTTTTTTTACCTAAATACTTACAAGGTGTCATTACCTACAGTAGATATGATTAATGATAAATGATGGAAAACCGTAAAATAAGACCATCTTGAATAAACTCAAAATGTATAATGCTTAGAATAAGAAAAAAAATCTTATTTTGAACAAAACAAGAAGATATTATAACTTAAGTGAAAATCAGGTTTTCCTTTTAACTACTGAATGAAAGGTGATTAAGTCTAGAATGGCTATTGAAACAGATGTCAAAGTACAAGCTTACTCAATCCACCTACATCCCTCAGCCTGATCTTCCACCCACCACATCTAAATGCAGCTTACATTAGAAGCCCCCATCATTTCTTTGATAAGATTTACTTTAACCATTTAATATTATCCTTAATGTTTTTATGTATAATTTCAAAAAAATCATTGAAACATTAATAAGTAGTATGTGATGATACCTCTTTTAGATCTGAAGCAATGAGGGTCCAATAACTCAACCCAAAACTGTATTAAGGAGCAAACAATCTTATAATGACTTAATACCTACCTCCCAACTTCGGAAGGCCATGCTTGTGATTTTCATACTGGTCTACAAACATCAGTTAAACTCAGGATGTGCTGACGTCATATTCTGGTTGTACCTGTAATGTTTATGGTGCTTCAGTGGAAAAACAGACTCTGTTTCTGAATCTCCTCTCCCACTTCTGCAGCCATACAGCGGACAAGGACAGTGCCTTTCCCCACCCATCATGGTTTCCTACCTCCAGTACACAAGTACACTCCTCAGACTCCCAAATTTGATTTGGTTGGCATGCTCTCAGGCTGAGGCAGAGCCCGAGCCAGTAAAGGACTTAGAATGGGTGACCCTGGGAGTCCAGAGCCTCTGGGCACATTAAAGCCCTTCTCCATTTGGACTGTTCGCTTTTACCACCTTCCTTTTCTTTCTCACATTGCAGGGACTGATCCACCTCCATCCATCCTTTCCCACTGGTTATTACTCCAAGCCAAAGCTTCTTTCAGCTCTAACCTTCTGCAAAACAGAAGCCAGTCTCCAAATTTTATCCTTCTTATCAAAGAAAAAGGAAATCAGAATTCATCCATTCATCCCATCCTTCCTATAAAATATGGAAGCTCACATTTGCATGTAATTTTCAGTGACCAGACTGAGATATTCAGGTGAAAGGGAGGTGAATATAACCAGTTGCTATGACAACGGCAAGATATAAAATAGCATAGCAATTCTTAGGACAAGCTTTTAAAATTACATAAATTTGAATAATAACAAATAAGCCATTCAAGAACACATATATAAAAATGACCAGCCAATTGAAAGAATGACTTTCACCATATAAATAAACTACCCTGAATTAATAAGGCAATTAAAGATACATACACACATATGTGTATATAATTCTAACCCTCAAGAGACTATGAGAATAAAGCAGGGTTGATCACAATTCTGCTGCCTCGGTAAAGTGACTTGTCAGATCTATGCAGCTGCATTTACGGTAAATTTTCTCCATGTACACCACAATGCCAAGACTCAAGTCTTAATAGATACTGTGGGCAACCGCAAAAAGCCAAGATGCTCTTCTTGACCACTTGACACTATTGACAGCCTCCTACTGAAAGTTTCCTGGTTTCCCCCAGGCTTCTCATTCCACTACCTCGCTATTCAAGAATTAGTATTCTCTCCTTCTAGTTTTCACAGCTTTCTGTGAATGGTACCCATTCCTCTGATGTCTACGGAGACACCCTTAGTTACCTCTGGACTGGGGACTCCAACATCCACACTCCCCCTCCTAAACCCTCCCCAGACGTGCAGCCCCCCTCAAATCTGCACATATTTCCAAACATGTCTCAAAATTACCGTTCCTGTACACAACATGAAAGAGCATGCTCCTCTTCCTGAATTCTCTGACAAGGCCAGTGTCACAAACATCATCAGAGAGATCTCTTCAGTCATTGTCTCTCTGTCCTCTCTCACACTCAGACAAGAACATGTGTTACTTCTACCTTGAAATAGCTGCAGAGCCTGTCTGGTCTATACAACCATGATGGCTTTCACCACTCCTAAAACTAAGTCTAAAACAATCCAAATCTCTATACAAACCACACCGTGAGCCCCCTGTCTTCTTTCCTACTTTCAGGTTTCCCTTGTTACTGGTCATAAGAATCACCGTGGCGGTGGCGGTGGTGGCAGCGGCGGTGGTGGTTCTGTAGAGATTTCCAGGTCTTGTTCCAGATCTGCTGAGTCATAACCTACAACAGTCGAGTTTGGGAATGTTATCACTTTCTAAGTGTTCAGAGGTGGTTATATACACCAGTATATAACCTACTCAGTTCTACCAGAATGACCTAATGGCCAAAACTTTCTCTACCTATTACTGGTAAATGAAGTCCAAATTCCTCAGTTAACATACGAGCACCTTCATATTTTAGCACACACACACATATCCTTCAAGCTATCTTTCCCATCCTTGCTTCTCATAGACCTCATGTCCCAAATTACTATCTGTATATTCTAGAGCTATGTTCTACATTTTCCAACCATAATTCTTCATTTGCATAATACCCTTAGTCTGTAGTGCATTGTATCTTTGTCTCTGAATGATCAAACTTCACTCATCCTTCAAAATTCATCCTAGTTTTATGACCATTTCTGTAGCACCACAATAGGAAGTAGACATGTCAAATGCTGTGTGCAGTGTGTGCTAGTGTTTGGGTGAGAGCTTGCTTCTCTTTGATGATGTAAACGCTCCCCGTGGAAGACGACTCTGCCATTATTTCTCTTTGCATTCTCACAGTGTTACTAATTTACAGTAAGTGGTACACAGCTGTTGCACAAAAATGTTCAGATGAAAAAGTGAAATGACAATAATTAAAACTGACGCTTTGGGGGAAAATGTGTTAGCCCATTACTGTCTTTATTTATGTTACTTTTTTTTTAACCTCTCTGATTTGACTCAGATGATTACCACAGTCTGAATGCACACTTTTACTTTTCTCTTTCACTAACCGACTCCTTCAAGGGAGTATCTCACTAAATATGCCCCATTCCCAGCCAATGGAATTAAAAAGAAAAAAACTGAATTATTTGCCCAAATGCAGAGTTTGTTCCCAGTCCTGACCTACCATGTCGGGTTAGAAGGAGCCCAGGAATCTGCCCCCCCAACAGCATCCCTAAGTGACTCTGTTCCCTGAGGACAGTGAGGATGTTCCAAGCCCAAGTCCTCCCAGATCCCCAACCATGTAAGTCCTCACAGTGATCGTGATGCTACTGCTTTGTGACCTTTCATACTTGTGTCATATTTTTTCACTCTGTAAGAAATCTAACCATTATGATAAGTGGAAGTTGTAAATGCCAACCACTGAGATAGGGAAATGGGACACAAAACCCATGTAGGTTAACGGTGAAGAATAGACTACCTCCCCAATGTCAGCCTGTCTCTGCACACATCTCTACTCAAGCACTCAGTAGTTCTGTGCTCTTGGTCTAGTTGTTCAATCTCTCCCTATTTCTGCTTCTCCCTCTATAAAACGGAATTTCAAGGTCACCTATATTATTACCTAAGATGATGCTGGGGACCACATGAAATCACTCATGAAGGGAACAGAACCATCCAAGAACCAAGAAATGTCAGTCACTACTTCTCTGCATTATTATCACTATCCCTAAAGGTTCTTCCATTGCAGTTGAGAAAATATGACACAAAACTAAAATCCACTAATCATAAACTCTCAAGAATTCTGTTTGTTCCATCTGTTTCCTTCCCAGTACATGAAATAGTAGACAAACATCTACTGAACCTCTAAGAAAGACTGCAAACTGAGGAGGATCCAATAGTGAAGTATAGTAAAAAAGAGAAAAAAAAACTCCAACAGTTTTGTCATTGCCCCAGTGGGAGAATAAGGTCTCATCTGTGGTTTCCATGTTAAACCATGTGGTTTCCTAAGTGTTAACAGAGGAGGCATCTGCCCAGAGGTCTTGCTCTCTGCTCTCTGCTCTCTGTTCTCTTTGCCATGCATCGTCTCAATGATTACTTTACTGCAGAGAGGACTCAAGATCTGTTCCCTGAAGACTAAACTGAATCTTTTCATGAACTAGTCTGGTGGGTGCTGCCTCTTCCATATATACATGATATACATATATATGTACATATATACATGATATACATATATATGATATGTATGTGTGATGCATGTATATAGTCTTCTTCTGCTAGAAAGATAAGAAATGGGTAAATTCCAGTGCAACCTTTATTAGGACCCCATTTCCACAGTCTCCTATGTACCGAGGGTTTTCATCCAAAGTGTGATTTCTGGATTCAAAGTTACTACCCAATCATTATTTTATATCCATGTAGCTTATGCCCTGGCAAGGATTCTCTAGAAACTGGGTTTTCAAGTGTTTAACTCTAAAGAACCTCATATTTCAAAATGTTAATTAAATGAGTTAAAATTAAATGAAAGCCCAGCAAAACCTCAAATAATATGTTGTCTTCTAATTTATTCTAAAGGCTGTGTTTATTTTTCTGACACCTAAAGGGCATAATTTTGTTTTACAAAGCTGTTTTTTTAATCTTTCCATTCTAATGACAGGTTTTTCTAATATGAATTAACATATAATAAAAGAAACCCTTCTAAAATGTTCATCAATATTTCTAATAATTTATAGTTATGCAAAATCACCAGTATATTAAATATTTTCAAAAAGCAAACTTATACCAATTGCTAGTCTTACCCCATTCCTCCTACCAAGGCCTGGAAACCATTAATTTCTCTTTTTGTGGCTTTGTCCATTACATATATTTCATGTGCCCTAAAATAAGCACTCTCTAGTGTTTGTGGCACTTTTCTTTTTCTTTAAATGTCCTAAAATGCCACCCCTCATGCTGTAACACATATCAGCACTTTTTATTATTGAACATTCTGTGGCCCAGGCAGAATGCTTTGTTGATTCACTCATTATCTGATGGACCTTTAGGCGATTTGGGCTTTGGGAGTATGGCAGTAGCATGAGTAACACCACTATAAGCATGACACACATATTTTGTGTGGTTAAATTCTTTTATTTCTCTTAGATATGTGGATAAGAGTAATCCAGGTGACCAGGTAACTTTATGCTTGGGAACAAAGATGCTCTACAATACATATTTACTTATCTATAATCCCACAGCAGTAATCCTATCAACACTTTTCTCTGTCACTCTAATATGTGTGAAGAGGATTGTTATCATCGTTTTGATTGACTGTGCTTACAAGGTATTTGTGCATTACCTTCAAAGAAATACCTGTTCATTTCTTTGCCAGGTTTAACTTGTATTATTTTTACTTTTTATTGCTGAGTTGTAAGGGTTCTTTATAGGTAGATAGACAGATGATAGATAGACAGACAGACAGATAGACAGAGGAGAGAGAGATGAAAGGTTTGTAGGCAGAGAATGAGAGAGGGAGAGAGATCACAGATGAAAGTGCCTAATCAGGGAAATGACTTACAAATATTTTCCCATGCCTATGGAACTCTTTTTAATTTTTTAATGGTTTTCTTTGAAATATATGAATTAGCTTTTATTTAAAAGTTTTTATGATTTATTTTATGCAAATGAGTGTTTTGCCTACATATATGTATGTGCACTGTTTGCATGCCTGGTGCCTACACAAGCCAGAAGAGGGAACCGGAGTTGTGGATGGTTGTGAGCCACAATGTGAGTGCTGGGGACGAATTCAGGCCCTCTGCAAAAGCAACAAGTACTCTGAACTACTTCAGCCTGAGGTTTGGTTTTATTTTGATGAAACTCAATCTCTCTCTCTCTCTCTCTCTCTCTCTCTCTCTCTCTCTCTCTCTCTCTCTCTCTCTCTCTCTCTCTCTCTCTCTCTCTCTCTCCATCTAGCTCTATCTGTGTGTGTGTTGTCATTTTCATTTGTCATAAATCATTGCCTAAGTGAGAGTCTTGGAGACTTGTCCCTGTACTTCATCTAAAAGATTTTTTTATAGTTTTAGCAATTATGATTAGGTCTGTCTTTCATGTTGTCTAACATTAGGAATCCAACCTCATTGCAGTGCCTGTCAAAACACAGCTGTGCCGGAAGCATGCATAAAAAAAGACTTTTAACATAACAGGATCTCATATAGTCCAAGCCAAACTAGAATTCTCTTTGAGGCTGAGAGTGACCGTGAACATTTACCACCATCTTCTGAGCGCCTGGATTGCTGGCAATGGCCGCATCACAGTTCTGACTTCTTAGCATAACTTTCAAACTCGTTTCACCATAAATAAATAGTTGATGTCTGGATTCTCAATTATATAACTCTGGTCATCCATCTTCATGCTAGTATTGTCCTGCTTTCGTGGCAGTTTTGTACTAAGTTCTTAATGGGGAAGTGTGCTGGGCCAGTTTGCTCTTTATTGAGACTGTGGCTGTTCTGAGTGTCACACAATCTATATGACCAACCCTATCCATTCCTACACTAAAGGCAGCTAGCTGATCCTATAAGTCAATTTAAGTACCATTTCTGTCTTAACTGTATTTAGGATTTCTAACCAATACCCGAAACATGTCATTCCATTGGGTTTTTTTATTTTCTCTAATTTCCTGGTTCTGTGTGTATAATAGCTCACACTTCTTTTGATGCATTGTTATGAAGCATTTTGTTATTGTTTTTAGTAATATCATCAAGTGAATAATCTTTTCAATTTTAATTTTGAACTGTTTGTTGCTAGAGAGGGTATAGAAATACTGTTCATTTTTTCTGTATTGCTCCATACCTTTGCAGAATTCATTATTTTTAGTCATCAAGTTTTTTGAGGATGCATTTCTTAGAAACTTCCTTAAAGGTCATCTTATCGATGTAATCTTTGTGCAGAAATAGTTTCACATTTTCCTTTTTAATATGGATGTATTATATTTTACATGCCTAATTGTCATGACTAGGACCTCTAAAACGATGTGAAATAAAGGAAGCAAAAATAGAGATTCTTAAGTCCTTCCCCAGCTTAGGGGAAAACAATGACCTGTGGATTCTACATAATCCCCCTTGATAAGAAAGTCTCTTTTATTGCATGTAGTTTTTATTCTTTGTTCTGTTACTACCATGCTGCCATCTTTGACATTGATTGCTTGAGTTTAAAAGGTTAAAAAGCCTTATGGTACTGGAATGATCCCATTTGATCTTTGCACATTATCTTGACTACTATGTTGTTAAACTTATTTTAGTGGTATCTCATTGTGAATATTTTACCAGAATAATCTTGAAGTATGTTGATATACAGTTTTCTTGTTACTCTGATTTTTGCATCAAGATAATACTGGCCTTCAGAACTGAGCTGATAGAATCTCTCCACGTGTATTTTTTTTGTTTGGAAGTTTGTAGAAGATCTATCGTAATTTTTTTTCTTACTATAGTCTCTGCCAGTAAATCCTTTTGAGACTTACTGAGACATGTTTCATTGCCAAACATATGGTCTATCCTGGAAGTGTTCCTGCACACAAGAAAAATGAGTATTTGGCTGTTTGTGGGTGGTGAGTTCTGTTTCCTAGGTCTGTTTATAGTGCTGTTCAAGTCTTATTGAGAAATAATTTCTCAATAATAATTGAGGACTGATTTCCTCCTGTATATGATTTATACTTTTGTAATCATCATGTATCTTATACTTTGTTGAAAACTAAACATTTTAAACACTAATTCTCCCTCTCCCCAGCATTTCCTGTTTTAACTGTTTATTGGTGTTGCTGTTTATTTAGTGACTTTTCAGAAATTCTGTAAAGTCTCTATTTTTTGTCAAGTTGTCTTTATCAGCTTAGTGGTAAGGTGATGGTTAAACACAAATTTCCTGAGACTAAGGGACACTGTGGAGCGCAGGGTACAATTTCAACATTCTAGTGTTTCAAAATATGACTAACCCTCACTTCCTGCCTGTCAGAGGTAACATAGTAGGATGTTCCTCCATTGGATGTTTTCCAACTCTGCACCTGTAATTACATAACCAGTCTTCTATAAATGTAATTAGCCCTCTATTAAAACAGGACACACAGTTTTCTAAAGCCCCTGTGTACATCTCATTCCCTGAAATTTACCCCTGATTCTTTGTTTAATGTTTACTTACCCCAGTCTTATGATCATGTTGAGCAGAGGGACACTGGACAGTTGCTGCTGAGTTTTGTGTCTGATCAATCTCCCAGGGCCAGGGCTTGGCTCACCAAGTGAGCACTTAGTTACATCAACACCTGCAAAGTGATCTTTTCCAAATAGGTCCAAAATGGATGACTCTCTGGAGATGGAACTTTATAGAAAGCTAAAAAATAAATAAAAAATTTAAAAATCTACCCTCCTTGAATGACCAATGTATTCCTGGTTTCTCTAACAATCAAGGGGTAAGGTTGGTAGTTATCAGTCATGACATCAGAAGAGAATATAAAGGGGCAAGCAAAGGGGCCAAGATGCTCATGGCTCTTAACAGAAATGAGGGCATTTCTCTGAAGTGACCTGAAAAGTTTTGCAAAAATGCATTAGCTTTTGAATTTCTAAAAATTAATTGCTTTACCACTTTTCCTAGTGTTTCTGGAACATGTGAGGTGTAAACTGACTCTTCTCTAGGCCTGCTGGCCCTCTGAGTTCTGATATTGTCCCAGTAGTTTGTTCTGGGATAGAAGTTCTCAGCTGAGGAAGCAACAGGACCAGGTTATGAGGGCATTGAGAGACAAGGTGATAATTAATATAGGTGGTTTTCTGAGTGACACACAAGAGATCTTTTGTACACCCTTCAGCATAAAGTTAGATGTAATCTACTTGGACAAGTTTAGTCTCAAACTATGTATACCTGTGGGCCGACCTCAGCTCCTTCCATGTCAGACTGAGCATGGGAGTTCCAAAAACCCCCTGGAAGCCATCACTCAGATGTCCCATCCTCTATAATGTGCTTGCTAATGAGGTCCCTTTAGGATTACCTAGAAACCAAGAACTCCATCTCTCATTGGATAATGTTGCTATGACCTCTTTCTGTAACCTTTAGATAAAAAAAAAAAAAAACTTGTTTGATGTCCCCAGATGTGATGTGTATCTGGTCATTTTGAACCTGCTGCAATTGACATTTGTTAATTCAGTCAACTTCCATTTGTTAAAAAAAAATAGAAAAGAAAACTGATTTAATGAATCTGTAATATCGTTCATAACAAATAAAATGAAAATGACAATCTGTTGGCTATTAGGTAGACAGTTCACATTAAATTAAAATAGAATCTTTCTCTTTGATCTACAAATTCTGAGTTTTTTCAAAGATATGCCTCGGGCTTACTACCAGTCTGTTAAGATGCATTAAATTTTTCTACTGTAGAATTTATCAACTTGTATAAAATCTGCTTAATAAAATTACTTCAACTGTACTACACTATCTCTAGAGAAAATAATTTTAAATAATATTCTTTCTAAGCTGTCTTAAAAGCAAAGGGTGGTTTTAAAAGTAGATGTGGAAGGCTGGTTGTAAAAATAAATGACCAAAAAGCTACCGAAATCAGCTTTGAAACAAGAGGCATGAAAGTTGTGGCAGCTACTGAGCCTTCACGGTAGAATCAAAGTTTTTTGTGTGTGGTATTTTGGGTTTGGTTTTTAGAGAGAGAGAATGGTGTTTGCTGACACACTAAGTATTAGAAGGATAACTGCACACTCAGACACCCATATATACCAAAACAAACACATGAAACCAAATTATAGATGCCTCACCAGTTACGCTTCTTGTGAGGAATAACCAACTCTGATTAGACAATTAGGACCAAGGTGCGCCATATCAAATGTCTTGGTCTCAGATTTGGGACCTTGTGAAGTACAGATGTGAATTCTTACTTATCTACATATCAAGGCTCACCTTCTGACTGTAGGGAAACCCTGAGGAAGGATAGAATGTTCCACTGACATTGAGTATGTGGTACTCACGTAACATAGCAGACACCTAACCTTTCTGTGTTAGCAGACGTTGCCCCGACCAATCAACAGGGCAATTATGGGCTTTTTTGCATCCAGTCTTTCCATGTGTTTTAGCCATGACAAGTGTGCACCAGGCGTTTTAAGAATATGCCCTTATGAGACTGTTTATCCAACCAAGGACCATGTATGGATATAACCTAGAACCCCTACTCAGATATAGCCCATGGTAGCTCAGTATCCAACAGGATACCCTAGTAAGGGGAACAGGGACTATTTCTGTCATGAACTCAATGGCTGGCTCTTCGACCCTCTCCCTCCCCCCCCCCAGAGGGAGGAGCAGCCTTGCTAGACCCCAGAAGAGGACATTGCAGCCAGCCCTGAAGAGACCTGATAAGCTAGGGTCAGATGGAAGGGGAGGAGGTCCTCCCCTATCAGTGGACTTGGAAAGGGGCAGGAAAGAGATGAGACAAGGATGGGGAGAGTGGGAGGGAATGAGGGAAGAGGCTACAGCTGGGATACAAAGTTCATAACCTGTGATTAATATAAAAATAAATAAATTGGTGCTAAAGGAAAGTTCAAAAATAAATAAATAAATAAATAAATAAATAAATAAATAAATAAATAAATAAATAAATTGTTTAAAAAAAAAAAAGAATGTGCCCTATTTTACATGCTTTGCTCTTACATACCTTCATTTCCTTTTTAAGATGAGAAATGTATTCTTCCTAACTATACTGAACATAAAGAGAGACCTTTTGGCCAGAAGGGAAGCCTCTTAGAGAAAACCAGAATTACTGAGTTGAAAAGTAGAAGGTGGTGAAAAAAAAAAAAAGTTACATGGTACTGCATCTAGAAGCACTGAGAAATTATAGCCAGTCCGGGCTTCAAAACATGTGTAATTTAATAGAACCGACCAACTGCATGTACAAATAGCTTAGCAAGTCTAAATAGGCATAAAGGCAGAAAACAGACTTGTATTAATGCAGCAGAGATATGTTGGACAAATTTTCATCATATAACCCTTCAGCAAAACATTTGGAGCATTCCCCCTCCATCATTGCTAATACTTGGATATACTGTTGTAATGAGCTAGTATAAGTTGAATGAGATTGATCTCTAATTATAAATTTAAATTTTATTTTTTAATTAATTATTTCTTTATTGCAGTTTATTCACTTTGTATCCCAGTTGTATCCCCCTTCCTTATCTCCTCCTAGTCCCACCCTCCCTCCTCCCATGATATGGGTGGTCCTCCTCCCCTTCTCTCTGATCCTAGCCTATCAGGTCTCATCAGGACTGGCTGCATTGTCTTTCTCTGTGGTCTGGTAAGGCTGATTCTCCCTCATGGGGAGGTGATAAAAGAGTCAGCCACTGAGTTCATGTTAGAGACAGTCCCTGTTCCCATTACGAGAGCACCTTCTTGGACACTGAACTGCCATGGGCTACATCTGAGCAGGGATTCTAAGTTATCTCCATACATGGTCCTTAATTGGAATATAAGTCTCAGAAAATACCCCTGTGCCCAGATATTTTGGTTCTGTTGCTCTCCTTGTTGAGCTCCTGTCCCCTCCAGGCGATAGATCGCCTACTTCTTTCATAAGAGTCCTTGCACTCTGCCCAAAGTTTGGCTATGAGTCTCAGCGTCTGCGTTCTTGTTTTTTTTTTTTTCTACTTGTTTTGTAATTGCTTCATGATGCAAAGATAGAGTATGCCCTTATATTCCTTCACTAAATCATTTGCAAATCACTGCAGTTTTATGAGGCTTATCGCTTAAATCTGCATTATAACGCACAGACCCCACTTATCCTTTAACATCCACGCTGCAAAACATTGCAAAGTACTAACTAATATGAACCTGAGTGACGGCACCGAACCGTGGAGCTCCAAGCTCAGCTGCCCCATTCATGGCATGCCTATGGTGTGAGACACATATACCATATAAATCTGCCATTTCCAATCTACATACTAAGTGTTAGCAACTTGTGTTTTAGTTATCATATGTAATATACTAATATGAAGGTCTGTATAAAGAAAAGCCAGGCCACAAGATTATTCAAGTCAAAAAACAAAATGAAAACACCCAAGGACATAAGAAACATCTTCCATACCATTTTAGTTCAAAGGCTCATTATGCTATTTTTTTAACCTTTATACTTTCTAAAAGCAGCCTATAGAAAGCATAGTCATGACACACGGTACTGTTTCCGTTATATTTCAATATTTCTTATTTTCCCTCATGACTTCCTATCTTTGCCATTGGGTTTCACCTTCTTCTCAAACACTGAATATTTAGAGAAACCATCTTTTTGCTAGCATATTCTGTTTATTGTCCTACGTGCAATCTCTGGGTGTAAAAGACTTTGCGAGATAGAATTTTACCAAAACTCTTCATCCAAGTGTCCCATGAGTTTGCCCTGTAGGTCCTTCATCTCCTGCTCTAACACAAGGATGCTGTCCAAATAAATCACCAATTACCATCTAAATTTAGATGCATCAAACTCCTCTGAATTTTCCCACTTTCTTCAGTCTCTCATATTCTTTACTCTACATGACATCTCAGGCAGGACACCTCAATTGCTTAAACAAATTCAAAGGGACACAGAAGACACTCAGCCTTACCTTCGCCTCCCTTTCCGGTGCCCTAAGGGCATCACTCTATGCCCCTGGCCTCGGAAAGCACCACTGTCAGCACACATTATGCAGTCAGTGTGCTGCTGGAGCCTGCAGTCACTAACTTGGAAACAGCTGAACCTGCACTGCAGTCACAGCCACTTCTGATATGGGCTGTGACACCTCCTTAAAATCCCCTTCATCACCACATTTCCACCAAGGCTTCTGGAAACTTCCTGAGGAGCATAGCTCGCTTCTGGCAGGGGGGGAAAGATCTATTATGAATAAATAAAGGACAGCTCCTTCAAAATGCATAATTGACTCCCAGCGATTTTTAAATGTTTGGCTTTATTTGATACGGCTGAAAACACCAGCATAAAACAAATGTCATTATACACAAGAGAAAACATGCTTTTTTAAAAATGAGAAACAACCAGCCCCCCACAAAAAAGTTTATTTTGAAAGCCAACCTAAAATGAGACATGAGGCAGTTAAGCTGTGAGTTTATGGTTGTTCAGGGAAGACTGTCTAGAGCTTTATAAAAATCACAGAATCTTGTGCAAAGTGGAGTAGATCCATCTCCAGCCCAGAATCAAGGACAGAAATGTCTCTTCCTGCCACCGAGGGTTTTTTAATTATCGTCCTCAGTCCCTCAGCATAGAAAAACTTATTTTCCACAAAGAGAGCAAGGACCCCTGAGATGATGCCAACACAGCATACTGAACCCCGGTGAGCCATTTTCGTTAGCAAGTGAAGCAACTGGGACTTCCCATGCCCTGTTTTAGAGTACATAACTTTTTTTAAAATCATTTAATTAATTCATTTGTATTCAGGAAAAATGCAGGATATTACAAAAATCCAGGGCCCATGATCGTTAGCCCTGAAGCCCATGGTGAACCACAGAGAAGATGGCCAGGACACAAGCAGTCAACACCAGAAAAGGAGCCAAACCACAGAATGCAGGCTGGCTTTGTAACTATGTTATTCTAGTATATTGTCTCCACTCTATAAAAAAAGGAGTTGGAAATTTATTTCAAAAATACTCCCTGGCTTTATGCTATGCCTTATACAGCTGTATATAACAGTATGGAGTGAAGTCTTTAAGGATCATATTAATTAAGTCAGTCTCTACAAACCTTTTATTTTTTGATTTAAAGACTCATTATAAATAGCTTGATCCTGAAAGTCTTATTGTTTGTGGGTCTGTCCCACCTTACTATTATCACTCAAAGCTGGACACATACAATTAAGATGCACCCCTACTGAATATCATCTTAGCTTTATGCCACCGTCACAAAATACCTGAGAAGAAGAATTAAACAGTGGAAGGAGGGGAACAACAACCCTACCACAAAGCTTGTGCTCCAAAAATTACCCTGCCAGCAAGAAGTGCAGGGATAAAGAGGGAACAGAGGCTGAAGGGTATGTGCAACCAATAATTGGTCCAACCTGAGACCTACCCCACGGTAGAGAGCCAGGCCCTGACACTATTAATGATACTCTGCTATGCTTGCAGACAGGAGCCAAACATGCCTGTCTTCTGGAAGGCTCCACCCAGCAGTGGATCAAGACAGATAATGGAACTTGCAGGCAAGCATGAGGTTTAACTCCAGGGGCCTTGTGGAAGTGTTGAGGGAAAGATGAAAGGACCTGAAGGTGACAGGAACCTCACAAGAAGATGAACAGAGACAACTAACCCAGACCCATGGGGGCTTACAGAGACTGAAACATCAACTAAGGAGCATGCTAAAGCTGGACCTAGGCTCCCTGCACATATGTGGCCAGTGGGCAGCCTGGTCTCCATGTGGGTCTCCTGACAAGTGGAGGGGGGCACTTTCCTGACAAGTGGAGGGGGGCACTGTTTCTAACATGGACTCTATTGCCTGTTTTTGGATCACTTTCCCCTGGCAGGGCTGCCTTGTATGGCCTCGGGAGATGAGGATATCCTCAGTTCTGATGTGACTTGATGTGTTGGGAAGGGTTGACACAGGGTGGGGGGCTCCCCTTTTCTGTGGGGAAGGGGAGAAGGAAAGGAAGGAGGGGAAGGGAGCAAAGAGAGAAGAGGGAGGAGGCACCCTTGGGATATAAAGTAAATAAACTGAAATTTAAAAAAGAATTTAACAAAAAGGAAAGGTTTATTTTGACTCAGAGTTTAAGAGAATTCAGTCCACAGTCACCTGGCTCCTTTCCTTCAGGGCCTGTGATAAGGAGACCATCATCACAGGAAAAGGGTTTAGTATAAGAAAGCCTCCCACCTGATAAGCTAGGGTGAGATGGAAGGGAAGGAGGACTTCCCCTATCACTAGACTCAGAGGGAGGAGATGAGGGAGGGAGGGCTTGGGAGGGAAAGAGGGAGGGGGTTACGGTTGGGATACAAGTGAAGACCTGTGATTAAAATAAAATAAATAAACAAACAAACAAATGAATAAATAAATAAAAGAAAGAAAGCCTCCCGTGGAGTGATGGCCAGGAGGGATTTGGAGAGAGCTATGGACAAAATACACATATCAATTTCACCACCTCAGTAACCCACCTCCTTCAGACTCCTGAAGTTTCCATCAATAAAGTAAGGGCTCTGTAATCCAATCACTTTGAATACTGCTCTTCTGGAATCAAAGCCTTCACTACATAACCCTCTGGGGCCCATTTCAGCTCCAAACCACAATCAGAATGAATTTGAATGAAGTTCTGTAACAGGCCCTCAGACCTTAACACAACCAACACCATGTTGGAGGCACCATTCTGACCTTAGAACCCAGTATGTGAGCCCCAACTCATGGGCCAAATGGGAAAAAAAGACTTAATTCATCAAAGACCATAGTTCTGGGAAAGTTGCTAAATGTACTAACCTTGCTTTTTGACTTCTGTAGTTCTGCCTTGCACTAATTGTTCTTGCTAACTGAAGTGTGTCAAGTAGGATGGGGTTTTGTGCATAAAAGGCACACACAAAAAAATAATGGTGAAGCTTGGACCGAATGATTTGGGCAAGCTCCCCTTACAGTTGCCAGACTGAAATACAGCCTTTCTATTCAGCTTTAAGAGTGCACATGTTTCCTGTGTTTTCTTGAAAGTAGTTTTTTGGGGTTGTATTTTTCCTTCTAGTTTCTTCTGTAATGCTGGATTTGTGTGTAGGTATTGCTGAAACATCAAAATCAAAGTATCTAACAGCCACTGGTCATTAATCTCTGTCAACATTAATGGACTCAATTCTCCAATAAAAAGACACAGACTAACAGAATGGATGCATAAACAAGACCCAACAACCTGTTGCATACAAAAAAACACACCTAAGTCACAAAGATAGACATTGCCTGAGGGTAAGACCTGAAAGACGGTTCTCTAAGCAAATGGACCCAAGAAGCAAGCAGGAATGGCCATCCTAATATCTAATAAAATAGATGTTCAACCAAAATTAATTGAAAGGAATGGAGAAGGACACTTCATACTCATGAAGGGAAAATTCCACCAGAAAGATATCACAATCCTGAACATCTATGCCCCCAATACAAGGGCACCCACATTTGTAAAAGAAACATTAATAAAACTTATACCACACATAGATCCTCACACATTAATAGTGGGAGACTTCAACACACCACTCTCAACAAAGGACAGGTCAACAAAAAAGAAATTAAACAAAGATACAATAACTCTAACAGAGGTCATGAATCAAATGGAACTAATAGACATCTACAGAACCTTACACCCAAACACAAAAGAATTTACCTTCTTCTCAGCACATCATGGAACCTTCTCAAAAATCAACCATATGGTTGGTCACAAAGCAAGCCTCAACAGACACAAGAGAATTGAAATAATCCCTTGTATCCTATTTGATCACCTTGGACTAAAGTTGGACCTCAACAACAGAAATAGCAAAAATCCTACACACACATGGAAACTGAACAACTTGCTGCTAAAAAACACCTTGGTCAGAGAAGAAATAAAGAAATAAATTAAAGTCTTCCTAGAATTCAATGAAAATGAAAGCACAACATACCAAAACTTATGGGACATGATGAAAGCAGTGTTAAGAGGAAAGTTCATAGATCTAAGTGCCTTCAAGAAGAAATTAGAAACATCTCACTCAAGCAACTTAATGGTTCACCTAAAAGCCCTAGGAAAAAAAGAAGCAAACATATCCAAGAGGTACAGACAGCTGGAAATAACCAAACTCAAGGTTGAAATCAATGAATTAGAAACAAATAAAGCTATTCAAAGAATCAATGAAACTAAGAGCTGGTTCTTTGAAAAAATCAACAAAATAGACAAACACTTAGCCAAACTAACTAAAAGGCAGAGAAAAACAATCCAAATCAACAAAATCAGAAATGAAAAGGGGAACATAACTAAAGACACCAAGGAAATCCAAACAATTATTAGGTCTTACTGCCAAAGCTTATATGCCACAAAATTTGAAAAGCTAAAAGAAATGGATAATTTTCTTGCTAGATTCCATCTACCAAAACTAAGTCAAGATCAGGTAGAAAGATTGAAGAGACCTATATCCCCCAAGGAAATAGAAGATGTCATCAATAGTCTCCCTTCCACAAAAAGCGCTGGACCAGATGGATTCAGTGCAGACTTCTACCAGACTTTCAAAGAAGTGCTAATTCCAATCTTTTTAAACTATTCCACAAAATAGAAACTGAAGGAAAATTACCAAACTCATTCTATGAAGCCACAGTCACCTTGATACCTAAACCACACAAAGACCCAACAAAAAAAGAGAATTTCAGAACTATCTCTCTTATGAATATTGCTACAAAAAGAATAAAATACTTGCAAACCAAATCCAAGAACATATCAAAGAAATCATCCACCATGACCAAGTAGGCATCATCCCAGGCATGCAAGGGTGGTTCAATATACGGAAACCCATCAATGTAAACCACCACATAAACAAATTGAAGGAGAAAAACTACATGATCATCTCCTTAGATACCAAAAAAAAATATTTGACAAAATCCAACACCCATTCATGTTTAAAGTCTTGGAGAGATCAGAGATAAAAGGCACATACCTAAACATGGTAAAGGCAATATACAGCAAGCCGATAGCCAACATCAAACTCAATGGAGAGAAACTTAAATCAATCCCACTGAAATCAGGGACAAGGCAAGGCTGCCCACTCTCCACAGCTCTTCAACATAGTACTTGAAGTCCTAGCTAAAGCAATAAGACAACTAAAGGAGATCAAAGGGACACAAATCAGAAAGGAAGAGGTCAAAGTGTCACTATTTGCAGATGATCTGATACATGACTCACCCCAAAAATTCAACCAGAGAACTCCTCCAGCTGATAAACACCTTCAGCACAGTGGCTGAATACAAAATCAACTCAAAAAAAGCAAAAGCCCTCCTGTATACCAAAGACAAAAGGGCTGAGAAGGAAATCAGGGAAACAACACCCTTCACAATAGCCACTAATAACATAAAGTACCTTGGGGTGACTCTAACCAAGCAAGTGAAAGACCTGTTTGAAAAAAAACTTCAAATATCTGAAGAAAGAAATTGAAGAAAATATCAGAAGATAGAAAGAACTCCTGTGCTTATGGATCAGTAGGATTAACATAGTGAAAATGGTCATTCTGCCAAAAGCAATCTACAGATTCAATGCAATTCCCATCAAAATACCCACACAATTCTTTACAGACCTTGAAAGAAAAATTCTGAACTTCATATGGAGAAACAAAAAAACAGAATCTCCAAAACAATCCTGTACAACAACAGAACATCTGGAGGTATCTCCATCCCTGACCTCAAGCTCTATTACTGAGCAATAGTAATAAAAAGTGCATGGTATTGGCATAGAAACAGAAAGGAGGATCAATGGAACTGAACAGAAGACCCAGAAATAAACCCACACAACTATGAGTACTTGATTTTTGACAAAGAAGCCAAACCATTCAATGGCAAAAAGACAGCATCTTCAACAAATGGTGCTGGTCCAACTGGATGTCTACATGCAAAAAAAAAAGAAAATAGATCCATATTTATCACCCTGCTCAAAACTAAAGTCGAAGTCGACCAAAGACCTCAACATAACACCAGATACTCTAAATCAGTTAGAAGGAAAAGTGGAGAAGAGCTAGAACTCAATTGGCACAAGAGGCAACTTCCTGAATAGAACACCAACAGCACAGGCTCTAAGAGCAACAATCAATAAATGGGACCTCATGAAACTGAAAAGCTTCTGTACAGCAAAAGACACTGCTGTCAGAACAAAACGACAGCCTACAGACTGGGAAAGGATCTTCACCAACCCTATATCTGACAGAGGGCTGATATCCAGACTATATAAAGAACTAAAGAAGTTAAAAAGCAATCAATCAAGCAACCCAATTAAAAAATGGGGTATGAAGGTAAACACAGAATTCTCAGTAGAGGAATACAGAATGGCAGAGAAACACTTAAGGAGATGCTCAGCGTCCTTAGCCATCAGAGAGATGCAAATCAAAACGACCCTGAGATTTCACCTTACACCCCATCAGAATGGCTAAGATCAAAAACTCAAGTGACAACACATGCTGGAGAGGTTGTGGAGAAAGAGGAACCCTCCTCCATTGCTGGTGGGAATGTAAACTGGTACAACCACTTTGGAAATCAATCTGGCACTTCCTCAGACAACTAGGAATAGCACTTCCTCAAGATCCAGCTATACCACTCCTAGGCATATATCCAAAAGATGCTCAAGTACACAACAATGACATTTGCTCAACCATGTTTATAGCAGCTTTATTTGTAATATCCAGAACCTAGAAACAACCCAGATTTCCATCAACTGAGGAATGGATACAGAAATTGTGGTATTTTCACACAATGGAATATTACTCAGCAATTAAAAATAAGGAAATCATGAAATTTGCAGGCAAATGGTGGGACCTGGAAACGATCATCATGAGTGAGGTATCCCAAAAGCAGAACAACACACATGGTATATACTCACTTATTTAGACCTATAAGATATGATGAACATACTGAAATCTATACACCTAAAGACGATAAACAAAAATGAGAACCCGGGGTAAGATGATCAATACTCACTTAGAAAGACAAATGAGATGGGCATTGAATGTAGGAGAAAACAAGTAACAGGACAGGGTCTTGCCACAGAGGGCCTCTGAAAGACTCTACCTAGCAGTGTATCAAAGCAGAAACTGAGACTCATAACCAAACATTCAGCATAGTGCAGGGAATCATATGAAAGAAAGGGGAGTTAATATGATCTGGAGAGGACAGGAACTCCACAAGGACCAAATCTGTCTGGGCACAGGGGTCTTATATGAGACTGTTCCTCCAACCAAGAACCATGTATGGATATAACCTAGAACCTCTGCTCAGATGTAGCCCACGGTAGCTCAGTATCCAAGTGGGTACCCTAGTAAGGGGAATAGGGACTATTTCTGACATGAATTCAATGGCGGGCTCTTTGATCCCCCCACCCTGCAAGGGAGGAGCAGCCCTGCTAGGCCACGGAGGCGGACTTTGCAGCCAGTCCTAAAGATACCTGATAAACCAGGGTCAGATGAAAGGGGAGGAGGCCCTCCCCTATCAGTGGACTTGGAAAGGGGCAGGGAGTAGAAAAAGGAGGGAGGGTGGGATTGGGAGGGAATGAGGAAGCAGGATACAGCTGAGATACAGGGTTAATGAAATGTAACTATAATAAAAATAAAATAAAATGGGTTACAGA
This sequence comes from Pachyuromys duprasi, assembly GCA_028658305.1. Classification (NCBI taxonomy): domain Eukaryota; kingdom Metazoa; phylum Chordata; class Mammalia; order Rodentia; family Muridae; genus Pachyuromys; species Pachyuromys duprasi. The sequence continues at coordinate 42,975,605 of CM053765.1, read as the reverse complement.
GCTAAACAGAGAATTCTCTGTAAAGGAATATCGACTGGCTGAAAAACACTTAAAGAAATGCTCAACATCCTTACTCCTCAGGGAAATGCAAATCAAAAGGACCCTGAGATTTCACCTTACAACCATCAGAATGGCTAAGACCAAAAACTCAAGTGACAACACATGCTGGAGAGGTTGTGGAGAAAGAGGAACCCTCCTCCACTGCTTGTGGGAATGTAAACTTGTACAACCACTTTGGAAATCAATCTGGCATTTTCTCAGACAATTAGGAATAGCACTTCCTCAAGATCCAGCTATACCACTCCTAAGCATATATCCAAAAGATGCTCAAGTACACAACAAGGACATTTGCTCAACTATGTTTGTAGCCGCTTTATTTGTAATAGCCAGAACCTGGAAACAACCCAGATGCCCCTCATATGAGGAATGTATACAGAAATTGTGGTATATCTACACAATGGAATATTACTCAGCAATAAAAACCAAGGAAATCATTAAATTTACAGTTAAATGGTGTGAACTGAAAAAGAGCATCCTGAGTGAGGTATCTCAGAAGCAAAAAGACACACAGGGTATATACTCACACATAAGTGGATATTCGGCATATAATATAGGATACACCTACTAAAATCTGTACACCTAAAGAAACTAATCAAAAAGGAGGAGTCTGGTAAACTGTTCAAACTCCATACAGCAAGGCAAATAGGATGAACATCAAAAGAAGGAGAAAACAGGGAACAGGACAGGAGCCTACCACAGAGGGCCTCTGAAAGGCTCTACCCTGCAGAGTATAGAAGCAGATGCTGAGACTTATGGCCAACCTTTGGGTAGAGCACAGGGAATTTCAAGAAAGAAGTAGGAAATAATAAGACCTGGAGAGGACAGGAGCTCCACAAGGAGAGCAACAGAACCAAAAAATCTGGGCACAGGGGTCTATTCTGAGACTGATATCCAACCAAGGACCATTGATGGAGATAACGTAGAACCCCTGCACAGATGTTGCCCATGGCAGTTCATTGTCCAAGTGGACTCCATAGTAATGGGAACAAGGACTGTCTCTGACATGAACTGATTGGCCTGCTCTTTGATCACCTCCCCCTGAGGGGGAGCAGCCTTACCAGGCCACAGAGGAAGACAGTACAGCTACTCCTGATGAGACATGATAGAGTGGATCAGAAGGAAGGAGAGGAAGACCTCCCCTCTCAGTGGACCTGGGGAGAGGCTTGTGCGGAGAAGGGGGAAGGAGGGTGGGATTGGGAGGGGAGGAGGGAGGGCTCCACAGGGGGGATAAAAAGTCAATAAAGTGTAATTAATAAAAATTAAATTAAAAATGGAAAGGAAAAAAAGAGCACACATGTGTTCTCTGATGGAGTTACCTCACAACACTGCAAATTCCACCTAACAGAAACAGCTTTCAGCAAGGGAGCTGAGGACATAGAGAAAAATCTGATAAAGATTATAGAATGGCAGAAAAACACTTAAAGAAATGTTCAACGTCCTTAGCCATCAGAGAGATGCAAATCAAAACGACCCTGAGATTTCACCTTACACCCTCAAGAATAGCTAAGATCAAAAACTCTAGTGACAACGCATGTTGGAGAGGCTGTGGAGAAAGAGGAACCCTCCTCCATTGCTGGTGGGAATGCAAACTTGTACAACCACTCTGGAAATCAATTTGGCGCTTTCTTAGACAATTAGGAATAGTGATTCCTCAAGACCCAGCTATACCACTCTTAGGCATATATCCAAAAGA
>CM053765.1:42954974-42973352 GCA_028658305.1 Pachyuromys duprasi | reverse complement strand
CTTGATGGCTGACTCTTTGACCCTCCCCCATACAAGCTGGGGAGTGACAGACTGGCTAGATCCCAGGGGAGGACATTGCAACCAGCCCTGAGGAGACAGGATAAGCTGGGGTTGGATGGAAGGGAAGGAGGTTCTCCCCTGTTGGTGAACTTGGAGGGGGTGGGGAGGAGGGAGATGAGGGAGGGAGTGGGAGGGTAGGAGAGAATGAGGGAGGGGGCTACGCCTGGGATTCAAAGTACCTAACCTGTGATTGAGATAAAAATAAATAAATTTTAAAAAATAAAATAAAAAAATGAAGCCATTCTTGGTTACCAAGAACAAATACAGACTTCCTTTTTCTTAATGAGGCACTATTACCATGATCTATACAACTATAAACCTCAGTTCTTAATTGTTATTGATATAAGAACTATGGCTTATTCTTTCCTGGAAAGGCTGAAATGATAGCATCATGAGTTGTCTGCTTATCAACCCATTTGACAGATATTAATCATTACTTTGATTTCAGGAGTTTTCTAACTCCTTCAAACTGTGTTGACATATTAACTTTCTTGATTACTGCAGCCTCCTTTTATTTTGTCACAGATTATTTTTGCTGATATATTAGATAGTAGTTTACACCTCTTTGCTTATGCCATCTAATGCATACTATTGAATTAATTTCTATTGAATTAAGAACTAGTTCTTACGTGTTGAAGTCAAGATTTCCCATTTTCCACACTATATTCCCTCTTCCACATCTCCTCCATGTATTTAGCTCTAAGGGACTTCAGCTGCAGGCCACTTTCTACATACACCTCTCATTTCCTCTGTTTCCACACTTAGCTCACAATGCTGCCAATTTTGGGCTGCGTGCCTGCCTGTCTTAAATCTCTGATCGTCCAAGACCCAGAGAAGATGCTCTGTCATCTATGAAATGTTCAGACACACACAGCAAAAATGAGTTTTCACTCAGATCAGCCATGGCACTTAGTCTAGTCTCTTCCCTAATGCTTTTCATCTCCTTATTTAATTACATTTACACAGAGGTAGAGTTTATTTACCTGCTTCCTTTTAAGCTTGTTGGTGACAAAGGTCATACTTAAATTTTATTATAATTCTTTACACATGAGTGTTTTACAGTTAACAATTTATCAACAACTACCTGTAAGTTTTTTTTAAGTGTCAGCAAATGTTCTATGTCACTGATTCTGTATTTTTCATTTTGCAGTTTGTCTAGGACTCAATCGTAGGGTGAAAAGATGGACAATGCTCAGTTCTTTTAATTGGTTTCCAGACTCCTTTGCACCACTCAGCATAGTCTCATTTTCATTCTAAACCCAGATAAGGCCCTTCGAAAAGTCAGTTCTCCTTTGAAACTGTACTTGAAGGTCAGTATCCAGAACTGGTCCTATAGGTTTTGTTGTTTCAATGACAACCGCCAGGAAATGTTTTCATCATAAGAAAATACTTTCCCTCCTTCTTAATGATATCAAAGCACCAGAGTGTGTGCTTGCCACTATCTTCTTATCAGAAAGACGGGTTATCAGTTGATGTTAGAGGACCCAATCTCAAGAAGGAGCATCTGAGACATCACCCACTGAGGACCAAGACTGACAATGTGTGAACATCTCCTCTTGCCTGCTCCTCCCCATTCCCTGCCTCCTCCTTCCCTGACTGTTGATGCTTTTAAGAGCAGAGCAGATCTTTCTGGAAGAATTAAAGGCAATCATATCACTTGGGTGATTTTTCTGACAGCTTGTCCTCTACCATATCTGAGACAGGGCCCAGCTGTCTTGAGTAAAAACATATGCTATACAGAGAGAACACCTTGGACCTCTGTTAAGGAGCCTTCCTATGGAGGCAAAAACAAAACTGCCACCAGACAGAGTCTAGAAAAGGTTGCCAGCCTTGGAGAGCATGAGATTCAGGAGCAGCTGGTCAACTTACAGTTAAATCCTACAATTTTACATATCAGTGCTGCTAATTTTTTTAAGAGAAGGCTGGGGTTCTGACTCCATTGGTAAAGCTTTTGCTGAACAAACATGGAGACCTGAGACCAGATCTCCAAAACCCACATGTAAAATCAGGCAGGGGTGGGCAATCTGTAACCACATTGCTTGGAAAGTGGAGGAGGCAAAGATACACACTTCCCTGGGCTTACTAGCCAGTCATTCTCTCCAATCAGGGAGTTGTAGTTTCAGTGAGAGACATTGGCTTAAAAAAAAAATAAGATGGAAGATATCCAGTGTTGACCTCTGACCTCCTGCATACACACGTACACACCTACACAAGTATAGGGAGGTTGATTTAAAAGTCCAAGCCTTCACAGAACATAATGTATTTACAAAGCATAAGTAGGTCTTAGGTTAAGTTTTAAGCACACATTAAATCAAAAATGATTGTTTACATTAAAGCATTGTCACAGGATCATGTGACCAGCAAGTGGACCATGGTACACTTACTGAAGCCGAAATAGAAATGCCACATGGTTCTGGTGGGGAGAAGGCAGACCACAAAGAGATCATTCTTTCTTCTTTTCTGCCATTTCTTCATAAAGAGAGCCACAAGGGGGACATTTCGGTGTGACAGAGTACAGCCAACCACCCTTTAACACTCACCCCTTCCGTCGCTCTTCAATAAACTGAAAGACTGGGGACTGGGCGGGCTTTTACACCTCCGGAGGAATTCAAAGAGCTTGACCTGAAAGCAATGCGAGTGTCTTAACGATAAAGGAATGACTCTAATTTAATTTGAAAGGATAAGGCATCAGGGAATTGGATACCTCGGGGCTCTACCCACAAGAGCTTAGGACTTTTATTGCTAGATTTATACATCTCCACACCACCCAGATCAAAAGTGAGGGAAAGTCATTTGCACGTAATGACTCTCTGGTAGTCTGTGGATAATGAGGTTGTCATCTCCATCCATCTCTCATTAGAAAGAAACTGGCCCTTTACAAACAGCAGAGAGAAGCTAAGCCTCCTATAAAGCTTTTATGTAGAAAGAACTGAGCAAAATCTCCCAGAGCACCAAGAAAAGCAGACTCTAACTTCATTAGCACCAGCTAGGCTTGACAAGCTTAACCTTGACACACTTCCGTTTCTGTAGAACGTAAGACATAAACGCCCTTCTCACACGGGTTTTTGGTGGTGGTGGTGGTATTTTGGGTTTTTGTTTTTTAAGTTAACTGCTTCCATTTTGGAGAAGAAAAAACTTCAAATGTTTGATAAATGGCAGAGTTTTCAACAAAATCATTTTTCAGGCTTTGTGAGCCTTTCCATCTGCCCCTCCCCTTTGTGATAAAACATGTCACAAACCAAAGAACTCAGATGTTTTCAAATGGCTTTCAACTTTCTGCATAGATGCCCTCATTTAATCCAAAGGTAGATAAAGAACAAGCCTGTGTGCTACTGTCATTCTGCTACAGAACATGGCAATAAAATGACTCCTAATGGCATACTGCTGTGCCCATAGATCAGTACCTCACTCTGCCCTCATCAGGGAAGCTTCTTGCTGTAGATGGAAATTAACACAGAGACCCATAACTAGACAATGTGCATAGAGTAATAATTTGAAGCACTCATTCCTAAGTGGATATATTTATTAAACCCTCCTTTCAAGGCTCAGAGAGCCATGCAGAAGAGGAGCCAGAAAGATTGTAAGAGCCAGAGGGGATGGGTGAGTCCAAGGAAACAGCATCTTCCAGACATAAGAGAACTGATTCATATATGAACTCACAGAGGCTTCTGTGTGTGGTCAACACAGAAGTCCTGTACAAGTTTAAACTAGACCAAATCCCAGCAACAAGAAAGGGAAGTGGACACAAAGTACCACCCATAATCAAGAAGCTGTTAGCAGCAGAAAGGAAAATCAGTTTGCTCTACCAGAGTCTCACTGTGTATATCAAGCACACTGCAAGCAGTCCCCATGACCAGGATGACACAAAACAGACTCCATGCAGTGTGTGTGTGTGTGTGTGTGTGTGTGTGTGTGTGTGTGTGTGTGTGTGTGAGTTTTGTTTTGTTTTGTTTTTTTGTCCTATCTGTTTTGACCTTTATTTTATGTTGAGAGAGAGCAAGCATGAAGTTGGGAAAAAGAGATAACAGGGAAGGAGGGAAGTTCTGGGAAGAGTTGGATATATTTCATGTTAAATAAAACATTCCTTAAAAGAATATGAAAAGTAGAGCAAATCTGTAAATTGGAAGACAGTTCCAAGGGGAGAGCCTGAGTGTTGATGAGGCTAGCAAGAAGGGGAGAGATCTGCTCCGATTTAGCCTCACTTCCAAGTTAGTAGCCTTAGTGTGATCATAATCATTTTCAGATTTTTTTATTCAACAATTTGTCTTTAATTCTGAGATTAGTAAAAGAATCACTTTCCCACGCACACACACACACACACATTAACCCCCCACTTCTGTTCTGCCTTTAAAAGTTTTCAAATATTTCTGGAAAGCTTAAATTCAAGGGTACCAGCAAACTAAAATGGGTTTGTAGCTCTTGGGGCAGCGCAAGGTCCATGTTATAGTAAGGGTTTCTGTTGCTATGATGAAACATCGTGACCAAAGAAACTTGGGGATAAAGTTTATTCAGCTTACACTCCCATAGCACTATTTCTCATCAAAGCAAGTCAGAACAGAAACTCAATCAGGGCAGGGACCTGGAAGCAGGAGCTGATGCAGAGGCCATGGAGGGGTGCTGCTTACTGGCTTGCTCCTCATGGTTTGCTCAGCCTGCTTTCTTATAGAACTCAGGACCACCAGTACAGCAATGGCACCATTCACATGGGCTGGGTCTCCCCTATTAATCACCAATCATGAAAATTCCCAACAGGCTTGCATACAGCCCAATATAATGGAGGCAATTTCTTCATTGACTTTAACTTATGTCAAACGGACATAAAACTAGTCAGCATAGACAATGATGGTCATGGCTCAGCCACCATGCAGAGGTGGGGCTTTACAATGTCAATAAAACCATTTCTGGCAGCAAGAAGAAATCTTTACAGTCTATTGTCAATTAAAGAGTCTGGTTTCCTGGAACTTAGGGGAGCAGATGATAGCTATTGAGTCTGGGAAGGTTGCCTGATTAAGATCAGTACAGGTGTTGCTTCATCCTAGAAAAACAAGCAGCTTGTGTAAGGATAAATCCTGCCCAGCACAAAGGGATCCAGCCCACGCTCATGAAGAAAGTCTTCTTCATTCTCTGCGTTGCAGTAATAAAGCCTGGCATTTTGTCTGAAGATGGGAGCATGCCTCTTGATAAGTTCACTCCTCATTAGTTTTCCACAGGGAACTCGATATGTTTTTACGTCCCGGCCACTGCTGGAACTTGCTGACTGGAGAAACTCTAAGCACAGTCTCCAGGCACACCACACAGCACAGCGCATTGAGTGGAGGCATACTCCCCACATTGCTCAGTGCTCTGGGTTTCAATGTCTACCAGCGGTGGCTTTGCTTGCCTTACAGTTCTGTACTGATCTGAAGTCTGTCTGGAGAACATAGGCAGGCTGGGAAAAGGACCACATCTAAGGAAAGTATGGTAGTCTGATGGAAAACGACCCCATAGGCTCATAGGAAGCGAAGCGGTACTATCAGGAAGTGTGGCCTTGTTGGAGGAAATCATGGGGGTTGGGCTTTGAGGTTTCAGAAGCTCAAGCCAGGCCTAGTGGCTCACTCTCTTTCTTGCTGCTGCCTGAAGATCCAGATGTGGAACTCTCAGCTACTTCTCCAGCACTATACCTGTTTGCATACCGTCATGCTTCTCACCATGATGATAATATACTAAACTTCTGAACTGTAAGCCAGACTCAATTAACTGCCTCCCTTTATAAGAGCTGTGTTGGTCATGGTGTCCCTTCAAAGCAATAAAATGCTAACTAAGACAGAGGCTTTCTAAGTCAGGCAACGGTAGGCTGCTTGGGCCGGGTCAACCACTTCCCCAAATCCTTGCCGCTCTTTTAGCAGGTCCTTATTTCTCTTCATACTATTGCTACATTTGCTGAACATTTTTCTCTCACTTTTCTTCTAGCTTTTGCAGAATGACAATTCTCCAGGCAATTTTTTTCTTTTCTTCTCCATATTTGTCATATTATTTGCTGTATCTTTCTAACAGTTCTGCCTACTTTGTGAAATATAATCTTTAATTTGTTTTTTTTTCAATTTTTTAGGTTTAAGTTATTATTTTATGTTTATGAGTGCTTGAATGTATGTTTGTGCACCATGTATATACATTACCCACAGAGGCCAGGAGAGGTCATTAGGTCTTCTGCAACTGGAGACACAGGCATTTATGGTCTGCCGATGGGTGCTGGGAATTGAACCCAGGGTCCTCCAGAAGAACAGCTAGTGCTTTTAACCACTGAACTATCACTCCAGCCCTCCTTTAATTCCTGACCAGGTCTTTCTTTTCAGGAGTGATGGCTGATTTACAATCTCAGTGTTTAGCAAGTTACACTTGTCAAATAAGATAAAGGCAATTCAGTGTTTTCGCAAAGTCAATGCCATTCAGATGATCTCAGCTATAGAAAGAGAAGGGAAGGGAATGTCTTCTTGGAATTCCACCAAATTTCCAAGCTGGGAAAGAATCCTTACCTGGTTTGAGGATGGTAGATTCACATCTGCATGCTCAGAAATCAGAACGCAGAGGTTCCAATATTCTCCGGGTGCAGAACATGTGGCAACTTTGGGATGAACCCATGGTTTAGAGCACTGCCTACAATTTGTTTGATGATTGCTATCTTTTGTCATGGTAAGAGAAAAGGTACCATCAATCACAGAATCAAAGGTTGGGGATGCAGTAGCAGGGGTTATTCGGATAGCTGAAGCTAACCAATCTGCATGTACAGTACGAAAGATACTGGTCACTGGCCACTTGCCACTTGGGATGATCCAAATTTATTTACAGACAAGTCCATGAAAACGTCAAGATTTGACCAAGTAGGGGTAGGCTTGTGTGTGGAGGGATGGTATCATAAATCGAGAAGTAGAAAATAAGAAGACTGGATTCCCATCTAAAAGATGGGATGGGAAGAGAGAGCGGCAGGGGCACAGAGCCTTTGCCAGGATTAATGGTGATATGTGTTATAAGAAAAATTTACAAATAGTTTCCAAAGCACTAATTTTTTCTGTTAATATAACTGTGGCCGTAGTAGACAATGATCCATTAAGAAAAAGATGCCTACGTTCATGACTGAGGGTTAGAATCCTCATATGGCAGGTGGATTTATAGTGTGGAGACTGCTGTCTATCCATCCTCACAGTACTCACTGTAGCTAATGTACAGCTCTGAGCTCTGCTGATCAGACTTTCGCAGTCTAACAGGGACACAGGGACCAAAGAAGTACATGTGAGAAGTCAAGAGACTACAGCCTCTTATCTGTTTCCTGGCCTGGAGGGAAGCTTTTGTCTGACTGTTTATCTCATCCATAAAGAATAGCAGGCTATAAAATAATCCAAGATACCATTCTCAACAATATTCAAGAGCAAACTATGCTTTCTAATCAAGACTAGTTCAACAGGTCAAAGTTGTTAGTACCCTTCTAAGCCATGAGACCAATTTGTTCTAAATACTGTCTGACAAGAGTGAGCCCTACATTGTAGTCATCTGGAAACCTAAAATCCAGATGTCTAGACAGCATCTTGAATAAGACAGAACTTCAGGAGAATGTCACTGCTTGTCAGAGCTCCCAAGACAATTCCAAAATAGGCTGACAATGTCTGCAACAAAGTCCCTCCTATTCTGCTGTGATAGTTTAGCTCAGTTTACCCATAATGGTGTCATCTATGAGAGTCCCAAACCCCAAGAGTCTCCTCAGTCCCAAGCAGAACAGGACAATTTTGGCTAGGTTAGTGCAAAACTACAAGCTTTCAGTAACTAGATTTTAACCCTTCAGTTAGGGGGGAGGGGAGGCTCTTGTTAACCTTATATTTTCAGTAAAAAAAAAAAAAAAACCAACTCAAATCAAAAGCTGTTGGGTTTTCTTGTTTTGGTTTGGTTTTTGGTTTTGTTTACCTTTATGGTATATTTCATTCCCTATCCTAAGGAGTTGGGGGTGATATGTTTATAATCTGTGGGACATTAACTCATAAGCAAAAGAATATGAAAAGAGTTGAAAATGGAATTCACTGAATACTTATTAAATGTCTATGAAATGCTGAGCACCAGTAAAAACACTGGTGAGAAGGAAGAATAAGAAAGTGAGCTTTGCAATCAGGATGCTCGCTGCCTGCAAGCCCTGGAACTACAAAACCCAGGGAAACAGAAAGGGAGGAGAAGCACTGGAAAGTAGACCAGTAGGCCAAGAGAATAAATTTGCAGATTTTATACTGCAACCTTTAACCTTCATAGAAAAAGACAGTATATGTCTACTCAAAATAAGAAATGTAGATGGTAAGACTACAAAGGCAGAAACCCGAAGATTGCTGAAAATGCTAGGTTGGGCTCTGTTTCAGCCTGCCTATACTCTTGCCATTCCTGATGGATGAAAATATGCCCTTTAAAGGCATATTTCTCCTTGTATCAGTTCAGAAAATGTTTTATTTCAAAATCAGAGGAGAAGCGCTGATTCCGAACCACTCAAAACTCCTAGAAAATCCAAGGTCAATAAACATTATGAAACCCCCAAGCAGCTGAGCTAAAAAGAAGTTCTTTCTTTGGTAATTGGCCTCCATTTTGGAACTTGTGCTCATTATACCATGAACAGTTCTTTCTTGGGTAGTTCACCTAACAAAAGCAAAAAATAAGAATTGCAGGCAATGGTAGACTGATAGGGCAAGGCATGTTAAACAGATGTGGAAACAAAACATCAAGGAAAAAGGCAACCTTGGAACTTTATAAGAAAAATTTTAAAACAGCCCATATCTTTCACAAACTCAAGCATTCAGTGAAAATAAACTAGAAAAAAGTTTCAGCATTCATTCTAGAACATTCTCAGCCTCTACAGAGCTTGATATGATCAATTTGTAGTAGTTTACTTGTTAACTGCCCCCCAACACCCCAGAAAATGTGGTTATGATACTGGGGAACCAGGGTTCCTTTTCAGGTTCTTAGTCTTGTTAATAAATATAAAAATAGACTAAGAAAGAAACTCAAAGGCCATTTTATTAGAGTTTAAAAGAAAAACAACAAGATAGAAAAGCTAAAAATCCAAACAGTTTCCAAAAAATGGAAGATGAGTAGGCGCAAAAGCCATGCTGTTTTAGTTAGGCATAGAAGTCAGTAGGCCACCATAGAATAGAGAGGGGGATTCCCAGGAAAAAGAGAAGGCCCAGGGTATCAACGAAAGGATTCTCAAGCTTTGTGGGGAAGAGTGCAGAGAAAAGAAGAGAGAGTTAAACTTTTCACACTAGAACCCAGAAGAGCCAGCAGGCTGAGCAGGGCCTACCACAAGCCATCAGTGGAAGGAACTTTTGGGGAGTATAGGAATATTACCTCATTAAAAGAAGAAACGGCCCTCCCACATCCGGACATGTCTGCAGATGAGTCACATTTCCTGAAGAGTGGTTGTCTGGCCCAGTGGTTAATCAAATCCAGCTAGGTTAATTCTAAAGGGAAAACACAAGAATGTGGAATGATCTAATTTCTAAAGCAATGTAGAATGTCAAGTCTTCACCCAGGGTCAGAACTATATCTCAGATTCCAACCTTTTGACCAGGAGGAAGTAACTTTTCCTTTATGAGACAAAGCTCTAATACCTCCACTTTCCCAGAAGCCATTTTTAATTCTGAGCAGGAGCAACCTTGTGGCTTCCCTTTCCAGCATTGCCAGGGTAGGGAAAGTGTTAGATGTAAAGACCATTACCCAGATTCTTGACGGAATTGTGCAAGCTTTATTTTATTTATTTTTTTATCAAGTTGGTTGTCCAGTTTATACCTGCCACTGTCAACCCTGTTGCCTGTTCTTTGATCACTTCCCTCTGGCTATACGGCTTTGCCAGGTCACAGAAGAAGAGGATCCAGGCAGTCCTGATAAGACTCGATAAGCTATTAGCAGATGGCAGAGGAGGAGAACTTCCCCATTCAGTGGACTAGGGAAAGAGGATGGGGAGAAGATGGAAGGAGAGTGGGACTGGGGGAGTTGAGGAGGAGGCTTCAACCAGGATGTATAATAAATAAATTATGCAAGTTTTATTTTCTTTCCAACGGGGTCATCTCCCTAAACAAGGTTTGAGAAAACAGCAGTGAACACAGGAACACAGGAGATAGTAGAGTTTCTACAGCTTAAAAAAACTGCAAGGCTGGTGATTTTTTCCAAGGTTTGGGGAATTTTTTGGTTACCTAGGAATCTAGCTGGACATTTCAAAATTATTTGGCAGAATATCTTCTCTTTTATCTCACCAAGGAGAAGGTCAGGATATGGTCAGAGAAAGGGGTGTAGAACATGTCAAATTCCAGAAAATGGGTCACGACCTGGTCAAACCCAAGTTTCACAGAAAACAAAAATGAATGTATTTGACCTTGTAATAAGATGGCTTCTAATCTTAAAATGGAGTCAGGCTGGTCCATCAAAGGGGAGGGGGAATTCAAACCTGTCTATGAGAGAGAAGTTCATTCTCAAAGGCCTCCGAGGCTGACTACATCTATCTTACTACCTAACATAAGTTTATTTTTTTAATTGTCAACATCTGATCAAAAGGGGGAGAGGGTGAGAGAGATGACTCTATAGACAGAATATATATCATGAGCATGGAGACCTGTGTTTTATATACAGTAGCCACTTTAAAGCCATATTCAGTGGTGGGTATCTGTAACCCCTGCTCAGGAATGGAGACAGGCAGATCCCTGGAGCTTACTGGCTAGCCAGTCTATCTGGATCTGTGAGCTCCAGATTCAGTGAGGGCCTTGTCTTCAAATATAATAATAATAATAATAAGATGGACAGTGATTGAGAAAGACATATATCATTACGCCCTTTCCTCTACACATAGGTGCATACAATGCACATGAACACACAAATGCTCATTCACATGAACACTTAAACACACATAGCCACAGGGTCCTACAAAAGCTATCTCTCCATCATCACTTTATCTCAGAACATGGACACACACACACACACACCATAAAAATAATATGCAGATGCTGAGATTCATAGCCGAACTTTGGGCAGAGTGCAGGGAATCTTAGGAAAGAAGGGGGAGATAGAAAGACCTGGAGAGGACAGGAGCTCCACAAGGAGAGCAACAGAACCAAGAAATCTGGGCACAGGGGTCTTTTCTGAGACTGATACTCCAACCAAGGACCATGCATGGAGATAACCTAGAACCCTTGCTCAGATGTAGCCAATGGCAGCTCAGTATCCAAGTGTGTTTCATAGTAAGGAGAACATGACATGACATGACATGACATGACATGACATGACATGACATGACATGACATGACATGACATGAACTCTGACATGAACTCAGTGGCTGGCTCTTTGATCACCTCCCCCTGAGATGGGAGCAGACTTACCAGGCCACAGAGGAGGACAATGCAGCCAGTCCTGATGATACCTGATAGGCTAGGTCAGAAGGAAGGGGAAGAGGACCTCCCCTATCCGTGGACTTGGAGAGGGGCATGGGAGGAGATGAGAGAGGGAGAATGGGACTGGGAGGGAATGAGGAAGGGGGCTACAGCTGGGATATAAAGTGAATAAATTTCAATTAATATAAAAATTTTTAATTTAATTTTTTTAAAAGATAAGATTAACATTGTCTTCCGCAAGTTGCTTTTGGTCAGTGTTTTGATTATAGCAACAGGGAAGCAAACTATGATGCTACCTATCTTAAGGAAATTCTGTGCCTTTTGACCAATATCTCCCACTTTTTTCTCCCTATCCTCAGCTGGTGGCAACTGCTGTTGTATTCTCCACTAATACAGGCTGGCATTTTAGAGTCCGCGGATAGATAACACCACATACTTACTGATGGTGGGCCTTGCTTCTTTCACTGATTATAATGTCCTCCCATGCTCTCATCTATGTTATCACAAACCACAAGATCTTTTCCTTCCTTAAGGCTCAGGAGTATCCATTATGGATATGTACAGCAGTTTTCTTATCTGCCCATCTATTTAGGGTTAATTAAACTGTTCGGATAACCTGCTGTTACAGAAAAGCTGTCACTGTACATTGAATGTAAATATGTAGTATACATGCTAATTTCATTTCTTTTGAATATATGCAAGCACAGTGATTGCTGAGTTACCACTCTATGCTGTTTTACCCTTTGAAGGAATCCCGGTGTTCTTTTTCGTGAGAGCTGTGCAACTTTTTGTCCCCCAGAATGAACAGGTTTTCTTTACATCCACATCTGTGCTACTCCTCTGCCTTCTCTTTTATAATTGCATTCTAACAGGTGTGAGGAAGATCTCATTGCGGTTTTGTTTTTTATCACTTTCCTAACAGTTAGTGATACTGAGAATTTTTTCATATGTGTACCTGTAGGTAATTTGTATATTTTTCTCTTGGAAACAATATTTGTTATGAGTTTACCAGCATACAAACTTACTCTAGCTCATTACCTGTCTTGGGTGTCACTGAATCTGGAGTGCTCAGATTGTGGTAGACAGGCTGACAGTAAGTTCCCAGATGTCTCTGTTTCCTTAGTGCTGGGATTACACATGCTAGCCACCACAGCTGGCTTCTTACATGGATGCTGGGGATCCAAACTCAGACCCTTTTGCTTGCTTGTCAAGTACCATAACTCCTCTCTCTCCAGCCCAGAGATACATTTCAAGTGCATTTCATAGAAGGAAAATAGGAAATTCAGCACATTTATTTTTTTATTGAAAGGCATGGTAGAATATGAAAATAAAATATGTCTTGAACCTTAGTCCAAAATAGATCCACCTTTCACAGGGACAAGCATAAACAAAGACATCTGTAGCAGAGAAAGATTGGGAAGTCCACCATGGGGTCCTACCAGGGACCAGACTCCTGATATTTACCCATTTCCACAGGCCGGAATGTCCCTCCCTTTCCACACCACCACAGTGACATTCTTCTTAGAATTCAAATACAAAATCTGATTCCAAAACTTTTCTTCTCTGTTGTATCAAAGTCATACTGAGAAGGGCGAGGAGAAGGTGGCTTATTTCTCATTCTGAGGGTGATGTTGAAAGCAAGCGATATTCTATTTTTGTCCATGCTTTGTAAGCATAAACACAAAATTACTGTGAGTCCTGACTGTAGGTTTCTGTTTGTTTTTATCTAAACAAGGTGAAACGCTGGTTTTCCTATTTCTCTCCCAGGAAGATGCTGGACGTGTCCAGAGCTTCCTTCTCATCTTTCACATGTATTTCTGTGACTGTCTAAAGGAAAAGAGCAGGGGTCAAGCTTCCACTGGTTTAGCAATGCTTCCTTCAGCAGGCAGGAGGGAGAACCATGTCCTGTCCCTCCTGATGAGAAAGGTAGAGAAAAATCACACTTTCCAAAAGGCAGTCGCTGTCTCTTCAAGGAAATGCTTTCCTGGGCCTCCCCACGCTCTGAGATCCTAGCTGACAGCTCACATGTGAGTACCCACATCACACCTCTGTCCTTTCATGCACAA
Organism: Pachyuromys duprasi; assembly: GCA_028658305.1. NCBI lineage: Eukaryota > Metazoa > Chordata > Mammalia > Rodentia > Muridae > Pachyuromys > Pachyuromys duprasi. The sequence continues at coordinate 42,959,841 of CM053765.1, read as the reverse complement.
ATGTCCACCCAAGCCTTGGCCTCAGCGCCCAACACTAAGCTGCCCTCTCATGGAATCCCGTTTCCATGAAAGCTCAGAAATCTTAATTTCTAAAATCAAGGAATTAATTTCATTCTCATATTTGTTATAGTTTCTCCTTTTTCACTCGATATAATTTTGTAAAAAAAAATCCTAGTTCATAGAAATAATGCAGGGGAGCGGGGGGATAGTGGTGAGCAAAAGGTGGGGGAAAGGAAATCTCCAAGGACACGGACTAATCGTACATATCATGCTCATAAAATTCAGCCCTTGTTCTGCAGCTGCCCCTTCTTGTCCCCTCTCTGGGGTGCCAGCATTGTTCAGCTGTAGTAACACCCATCGACACTGTAGACACACCCCATTTGCAGTTCCTCTATACCATCACAGTTTACTCTTCTCTCGGGATGTTTTTCAAGAAAGAGGGTGTGGAAAAAGAAAAATAACTGAGAAGAAGATGTTTGCTCTCTCGCTGCCCTGGAGACTTTCGAGCTGAGAGGTGCCATCACACCGCTAAGCTAGCAAATAAATCTTAAACAAAACAAAAAGCTTTGCTTTCCCATGAACAAGGGGCACCACAGAATCAGATGTCACAAAAATACTTCATTAATTCAAAATCAATAGTAGATTAACTCCAACTACCTTCTTCCCTGGGAGGGTATTAATAATTCAGTACCAAAAGTAAGGAAGAGAGGTTAAGGAGATGTCTCAGTAAAGTGTCTGCCATGCACTCTTAAGAGCCTGAGTTCAGAACCCCTGACACCCAGATAAAAACTCTGGGTATGATGGCACTTGGCTATAACCCTCATGCTGGAAAAGCAGAGGAAGGGATGTCTCTGGGGCTGGATGTCAGCTAGCTCATCCAATCAGGGATCTAGGTTCAGCAAAAGGCCCCATCTCAAAAATAAGCAGGAGAGAGTAGGATGGCCCCATTAGAAAAGCACCTGTTGAGGAAGCATGAAGACCAGAGTTCAGATCTCCAGCAGCCATGTGAAAGCTGTGATGGCAAAGCACATCTGGGAACCCCAGTGCTGGTGGGAAGAGACAGGCAGATCCTCGGGGCTCCCCAGCAATCCCAAACAGTGAGTGCCAAGTTCAGTGGGAGACAGGCATTGTGTCCAAATGTAAGATGGAGAGTGACTGAGAAAGACACTATACAACATGCACCTGCACCGGTAACATACACACATATGAACATACATACACACACATACACAGAGAGAGATAAAGAAATATAAGGTAGACAGTGATTGAGGAAGACATTCGATGTCGACATCTAGCCTCTACATATTACATACAGACACACATGTTTTAGTTTATAATCTTGACCATGTGTGTGCGCGTGTATGTGTGTTAAGAGAGGAAAGGTAGCTTCCAGGCACTATGTATCTGATCTAGGCAGTGCGGTACCTTCCTAAAAAACAGACTTTCTAAAAGGGAGACACTGAAGGCCATCCCCAGTATTCCCAGCAATTACACAGCAAGGTTGTAGGGCACTTTTCAGCCAGCTGTAGACACACATCTGTGTTTGAAGATAAGCAATGAGCAGCCAAAAGGGGTTTAATTAAGTTTGCTTTGAACCACTACTGTGATGTAATTATCTTTGTCCTCAAAACCATGACTGTTTTTTTTCCCTTGTGGTTGATTATTTCTTTATGGGACCTTTAAAATGATAAAAAGTACAAATACCTAATCCTTGGAGACTCTTGAAAGCTTTCAAACCCTCAATTGAAAATACCAGCTTCTGGGCTGGAGAGATGGCTCAGCATTTAAGAACACCAGCTGCTGTGCAAAAGGACCAGGATTCAAATCCCACCATGCATATGACATCTCACAACCATTTATAGTTCCAATTCCAGGAGACCTAATACCGTCTTCTGACTTCCTCAGCTACCAGGCATATACACTAATATATATAACACACATTCAGGCTAAATGCCATATATATGTGTGTGTGTGTGTGTGTGTGTGTGTGTGTAACTTTATCTGAAAAATAAATCTATCTTTTTAAAAGGAAATGATTCTAGCTTCCAATATCCTGTAATTCAGTAGTCCTCTACTAATGGGATATACAAATCTAGAAGGGTATACCAGATGGTTCTTTCAATTGTTTAAAAAAAGCATTAGTGTTTATATTTTAAGATATTTTCATTATTACATCCATATCTTTATGGAGTAAGCATATGCGTGGTGTCTTTGTAGAAGTCAGAGAACTTGCTAGAGTTGATTCTCTCTATCCAGCAAGTGAGTTCTGGACATCAAACTCAGGTCGTAAAATTTGGCCACAAGCACTTTCACCCACTGACTGTCCTTATTTATATTTCAATATATGAAAAAGAGAGAACTCAAAGCTGACTACTATGTAATACATGTATCATCTCTGGCACTCTAACCCTGAACATATGTCTGATTAGCAGGCAGGGTGTCATTGATCTGCTCTTATCCTTCCGTGCAAGAGGGGAAATGACAGCCCTGCCCGCAATCACTTGGTCTCCAGTTCTTTGCCCAATGTCATAGTTTTAATCAAAATTAACCTAGTTTTAATCAAATTAACCCGAACCAAATGCTTCAATGACTTTAAGATGTTTCTGCAAAAAAGCCAACATGGTGATAAATGCAAATGCAAGTGATGAGAGAACAATGAGAAGGCAACAGGAAAGCTGGCAACAAGGCATCAATGCAGCTCTGACAGTCCCACACTTAATCAGTCTGCTCAAGGTAAATTAGACGCTCTACAATACGCAAGAAAGTGATGTCTTTTCAACAGAAACTTGTGATATGGAAACAGCATTGTGAAAATGAGTGTTTGGAAATGTTTCCATCATTTTATGATTGTGCTGAAGAAAACATTGTAAACATCTCAATGGAAACATGCCTATCTGAATATTATTTTTAAATCTTCCAAGTGAAGAGTTTGAGGGAGTTTTGAATGTCTTTGTTAAAAAACATATAAATGCATTATCTCAAAATTAGTTTTGCAAGAATATCTGATTAGGATCTCCAAAGAAGGAAATCTATGTGGGACATATTTTAATAAAAACCATTGGAAGATGAGTTTTAGATTGTAATTTGACTTCTATAATTAAGTGGTCTGCTGTATTCCTACTTGTTTTTCTGATAAATGTTCTTCCACCATAGTAACTATTGAAAACTAAGTCTAAAAATAAACTTGAGTTTAAAACATGACTTGAGGGGCTGGAAAGATGGTTCATCCACTAGGAGCACTTGTTGCATAACTGCAGTTCCAGGAGCTCTAATGACCTCTTATGACCTTTGTGGGAATCCAGCAGTCATGTGGTGCACATCCATACATGTCAGGCAACACACTTAGACATATGAAATAAATAAGATTAAGGAAGATATATCTTTTACTTTCTTCAGTGAAAAACATAAGCTGTTAACTAATAAAAAGAACTTAACCATATTGTTCTGTTTAAAATGATAGTGATATTTTGATTAAGTAAAAATAGTATGCAATCATAATCAAATAAAATGTCATATTGAAGGACTTTGTGTGTGCTGTGTGTGCATGCATGAGAACCAGAAGACATTTGTGGTATTATTCATCAGGCCCCATTCAACCATTTTATTTCTAGACAAACCCTTTCCTATTTTCATGGAACTCATAATCTTAGTAGGCTAGGCTGGCTGATTGTGAGCTCAGGGGTCTGCCTATCTCTGCCTTCCCAGAACTGGGAATACAAATGAGTACCACTACACACTGTATTCTTTATGTTCTTTAACATGAGTTCTGGGGATTGAAACCAGGTCCTCATACTTGGGGAGCAAGAACTTTACCAACTGAGCTAGCTTCCCAGACTCAGAAGCTCTGTCTCTCTTTTATGCCATCTTATGAAGAAGATAGATAGATAGATAGATAGATAGATAGATAGATAGATAGATAGATAGATAGATAGATAGAAGATAGATGGATGGATGGATGGATGGATGGATGGATGGATGGATGGATGGATGGATGGATGGTAGATACACAGATACAAATATTGATAGATGACAGACAAACAACGAGACAGGCATGGTCTGCAGTGGCTTTGAAACCTGGTGAGAATTGTTCCCAATATATTATGATATCTGCTGTTTATACTATATTGCTAAGGCTCTGTAGTAGGTAAGTTAGAGAACAATAAAAGATATTCAGAGTAGTGTATCAGAAAAGCATCAGTTAAGAAAAATAAGGTATGCATCTTACACCTGTCAGAATGGCTAAGATAAAAAACTCAAGTGACAACACATGCTGGAGAGGTTGTGGAGAAAGAGGAACCCTTCTCCATTGCTGGTGGGAATGCAAACTTGTACAACCACTCTGGAAATCAATTTGGTGCTTTCTTAGACAATTAAGAATAGTGATTCCTCAAGAGCCAGCTATACCACTCTTAGGCATATATCCAAAAGATGCTCAAGTACACAACAAGGACATTTGCTCAACTATGTTTGTAGCTGCTTTATTTGTAATAGCCAGAACCTGGAAACAACCCAGATGTCCCTCAGTCGAGGAATGGATACAGAAATTATGGTACTTTTACACAATGGAATACTACTCAGCAATTAAAAATAAGGAAATCATGAAATTTGCAGGCAAATGGTGGGACCTGGAAACGATCATCCTGAGTGAGGTATCCCAAAAGCAGAAAGACACTCATGGTATATACTCACTTATATAGACCTATAAGATAGGATAAACATACTGAAGTCTATACACCTACAGCAAGAGGACCTGGGGTAAGAGGATTAATCCTCACTTAGAAAGACAAATGGGATGGACATTGGATGTAGGAGAAAACAAGTAGCAGGACAAGAGCCTACCACAGAGTGTCTCAGAAAGACTCTACCT
>CM053765.1:42928751-42954474 GCA_028658305.1 Pachyuromys duprasi | reverse complement strand
TCCTGTCCTCTGGCTCCTCCCTCTCCCTCCTACTCCCTCCTCTCCATTGCTCAACATTGTGACTGGTTGTTTTATTTTGGCATGTTTACACAAAGTTGAGACAGGTGATGTTTAAAATAAGTATCACAATGCACTGTCCAGATTGAAAACAGGGGAGAGAAATCAGCATTTGAATGAACAAGGGTAAGGTGTATACATTCTAAAAGAACATTATACCAACAATTATTTTTTATTTATTACAATTTATTCACTTTGTATCCTAGCTGTAGCCCCCTCCATCTTCTCCCAGTCCCAGCCACCCTCCCTCTTCTTACTCTATGCCCCTTCCCCAGTCCACTGATAAGTGAGGACCTCCCTCCCTGCCATCTGACCTTAGCCTATCAAGTGGCATCATCTTCCTCTGTGGCCTGACAAAGCTAAATACACACACACACACACACACCTTGCTCAGTTTCCATGTGGGTTCCTAGTAAGGGGGTAGGGGCTGTCTCTGACATGAACTCAGTGGCCAGCTCTTTGACCAGCTCCCACTGGGAGGAGTTCAGGAAACATAAAGATGTTAACTTACAACAACAAAAAATATGTATATGGAAAGGAAGAAAGTTTTGAGGGGAAGAAGGAGGAAAAGAAGCTTCTGCAAATTCAGTGTTTGAGATTTGAATAGGATAAGAGGCCCATCAGCACTCTGCTGAAACTGAGCAAGATGAACATTTAAGTCCATCTATCAGAAACAGTACAGAGCACCTTCTCTCTGGGATAATCCCTGCTATGCTATGCTTCCCCAGTCAAGTGTTAGGAAAATTCACTCACCCTCTAGCTTCCTCCAATAGACCACTCACAAAGCAGATGACGGGAGATAAATCAAATGGTTGGGTTCTTCACCCATGGAAATAAGGATAACTTAATTCCCATGAGTGTTACGTGACTGAATCGGAGTGCTCACATTTCAGCACTTTTTTCTGTGTAGATTGGAGAAACTGTTATGAAAATGTTAAGTGTGTAAGAGGTGTGTGTCTCTTGGGGTTGGAATCACTGCCTGCTTCACATGGCAGTGTAAAAAGCTTTTGCCTGGGTTCCAGACTGGACATGTAAACAACCATACGGCCTTTCAACTGAGAAGTCTCGTGCTTGCAATCCTTTCACAGGAAGTTTTTCACATGCGAAGTTGTCTCACTATATGAGTCTATTTCATCTGTTAAAATGAGTGTAGTATTCACCTTGGTCAAACATAAATATGAATAATGCCAACAAATTACATGATTTATCTGAAATGTGTGTAAGCTGCACTGAAGTATATTTAGTTAGCATAAGAAATAACACTACAAAATTTGAAGTAACATAAAACTAAAGCCCATTTCTCCACAGAAGTCACACTCCAGACCTGTGGTTGTTTCCTCGGAAAGTATGGGCTTTTCTCTATCAGCGCCCCATGACAGTCACACTTCTCAGCATCCCTGAGAAAAATCAGGTGTGGTCCTGAGGAAAAGTTCACCAGGCCCTGGTGTTCTTCTGAACGGAGTTAGGACACATTCAAAGGATCCAGGTCCCATCAGACAGAAGCATCTTCATACACTCGGTGAAGAAGACAGACCACAGTTGTTTGAAAAGGTGACAAAGAAAGAGCTGGGGACATAGCTGGATAGTAGAATGTTTTCCGAGCGTGAGTAATGCTGTGGGTTCAGCCTCCAGTAGAATGAGACCTAGAGATGGACATCTGAAGATCGCCTTAGTAAAGCAAAGGAAGTTCTTCAGTCAAGATATGCAAGGCCACAGCTCAGACATTCGTGTGGGAGCAGCATGACCCTGGTTTCTTCTCAAGGACTTTGTGTTTACCAAGCATATGGCTTACCAGACTCTGTGAAAGTCTCTACATAGTTGCAGATTCATGGAGTACCCACAATAACTCCATCCAGTGGAAACTACTACTGTCCCATTTTGCAAGTAAGGTGGAAGGTATTTCAGTAATTTTTCTCAAAGCCATGACATCAACTCAAGTCTTCATAACACCAAATTCTATGAATATCACAGAAACTGAACTGGTCACAGACTAAATGATCGCTCTTTTAGAGCTGGCTAGACTTGGTGGTTTTACTATTAGACGGCTACAAAATTACCTTATTGTTTTTTGTCAGAATCCCCAAGATAATCTAGCTCCCTAAATGCTTCCCTACACATGTCATATCAACTATTTACCAAGTTGATACAGTTACAAACATAAATGAGATGCTCCTGAGCACAGGATGTTATGCCTGCTTCCTGGATGGCTGGGTAAGAACCAGCCAAGAACATCCTTCCTGAAGATGTGCACCGAAGCTTCCTAAGGATGATAAGACAAATAAAAGCAACTAAGCAAAGTTGAAAACAGTTACAGAAAACCACAACTAATCGAACTGCAGAATTGTTCGGCCCAGTCCTAGCTGGTACATCTACAGTATGACTTCTGCAGCTAAGACTCAGGGATCACTGCAGAAGATGGGCAGAAAGAGGTAAGAGGCCGAGGATGAGTGAGTTTGCTATAAGATTGTGTCTCCTAGAAACATCAGAAGCTGCAACCATGGAGTCTCACTGACATGACTGCTCAAACACGAACTAAACACGGATAACACCAGTAAACATGCTAACATGGAAGGGAGAAAACTCAACAGATCTCAACCCTAGACAAAGAATTACATGCAACTAAAGAATGCTGGGCATGGTAAAAACAGTCTTCCCCAGAGAAGAGCCCAGTACCAAATGGTCAGCCCTGAAAATACATAAAAGCAAATACCATTATATAGGCAAAGCAAGTTGTATTTATGTACTTAGGCATACACACACACACACACACACTTACATAACCACAATCGTTAAAAAGGAGGCCCTGAATTTTAAATAGAGAAAGGAGATGGCTACATAGAAAAATTCAGAAGGAGGGAAAGAAAATGGGAAATTGTGTAATTATATCACAAACTCAAAAATAAAAGATGCATTTAAAAAATAACCAAGTAAAAACAAAAAGATATAAAGATACCAAAAGAGAAGCTGTGGGCAGGGGGGAAGCAAAGCTGTCTTCAAATCCAAAATTTTTTAAAAAATAGAAAAATAAAATAAAACAAACAAATAAAATTAATGACAGGCAAGAAAATAACATGATCCAAAATACATTTAAAAACTAAACATTCTGGATAAACAAAATGAACATTTAAAAAGCGTGATAAATATATTCGTGAAGGTATGTGCGGGCCATTGCTATCTCTTCATGTTGTTCAATAACATTAATGATATGAAAAGTGCCGTTTCTATCATTATACATATATTTTAAGGGTTCCTAATAAAACCACAGTGAATAAAGAAAAAAGAAAACTTAAATAAAGCACTCAGACTTTAGAAAAGGAAGGAATTTGAAATCTGAGCATTGTTCTCTGGACCATGACTAAAGAATTAAACACTGTGCAATGAGAATCCAACCTTCGCTGTCACCAGCCACATCTTGTTTCAGTTACTTTTCAAAAGATTTATTTTTATTTTAAGAGTATGGGTATTTTGACTGTACACACACACACACACACACACACACACTGTGGGGGTGGAGGAAAGAGAGAGAGAGAGATCTGAAACTTGTACAGATAGTTGTAAGCCACTATGTGGGTATTGGGAACTGAATCCTGGTCCTCAGCAAGAGCAGAAAGCACTCACTATACTTGACTCAAGCAGCATGAGGGAGAAGTTTATTCTGACTCATAGTCTTGGGGGATATAGTGTATAATGATGAGGGGTTCCATCTGGGCTGCAGGACTTTGTGGTAAGGTTTGCCCACTCCTTGTCATAACAGAATGCAGAGGGAGCACCAGAAAACACAGGGCTGTGCTACAAGCCTCAAAGGCCCACCCTTGCTGGCCTAGATCTGCCAAGGAGCTCACACACTGCAAAGCTCTCATGGCCTTCCAACACTGCACCACCACCAGCGGGTGCCCAAGTTCTCAAATGGGTGAGCCTGAAGAACACATTTCAGAGTCCAACCATAACACCATATGCGTTCATTGTTTTAAAATGGTGGGGAACATGTTGGTTAAAGGGCACAAAAATTCATTTAGGTAAGAGAAATAAATTCCAGAGACCCAGTGTACTGTATGATGACTATAGTTAATAACAATATATTAAATTCTTGATCATTGCTGGGAAGTGTTAAATGTTCTCACCAAATACATGTGGAATGGTGTATGCATTCATTTGCTTAATTTAATAATTTCGCAAAGCACACAAATACCAAAACATCACATTGCATGCCATAAATATATGATATCCACCAGTTATACACTTTATTAAGACAAAGGGAAATGAAATAATAAAATAAAACAATGGCCCCAGAGCAAAGCAAGAAACTTTTTTCAAGTTCACCAAAGTGACCTGTAGTTTTCCCCCATGGGATCCTAAAGGAATTCCTTTCTGAATTTTTATTTGATTTGCTTTTTTAATCCTGGCAAACACTGTTTTAGGTAATAAATGTGTAGATATCATATATAAAGGATTTGTTGACAGAATAAAATACTTCAAATATACTTTCAAAGAGCTGATAAACAAGATATAAACACACAGTAAATGATGCCAGTGCCCACAGAGATGTGGAGTGTGTCTCTGGCTGTTAACATATCATATATTTCTAAATGGTTCTATGTTAACCAGATACCACAAAGAACATGAAATCTCAATTAAATGCGGGAAGTTGACTTCAGGGAGAAAACAAGCATTTATTTAGCTGGACACAAGTGTGGTGCTTCGGGAAGGCAGCCTTGTTCGGCCTTTGCTGTTGCTTTATGAGGCAGCTCCTTTGACAGATTCGCCAACGTTAGGAGCAGGTCTGCACACACAGCAAAGCAAGGTGGCCCGTGCAAGCTCTTCGCCATTCGGCTCTCAGTGTAGGTGAGTTCAACACAGAAGCCTTAAAGACAGCACTCCAATCTTGATCATATCCTGTGAGACAGATAATGCTTTGAGGTTTATCTCCAGATAAGTCTGTGCAAATGGCAGAGTCATATCCAGTTGCCTTAACACAATTTTTCAGCTGAACCAGGAATTGGCTTCACTGCAGAAGATAAGTAGCCTTTATGCATGCAGCACCCACTCACTAGGGTTTCTCCAGAGCTTCTGGGGTTTAATGAGTACTGATGTTAATCCAGGGATCAGTCAGATGAAGAATGAAATTAATTTATTCGTTATTTATTCAGACAGCTTGGTAAGCACATACCTTGCCAGGCATATAAATACAAGGATAAGTGAGGACAAAAAGAGAAGGGGGGGAAGATCCTCACCTGGCAGGGAAAATAATAGTGAGTGCCTCTCTGTACTCTGAAACCTTATTGTAGTTAGGGAGATGTGTGGAGAAAGAAAGGGAGAGTAGAAAGGAGGAAGGGAAGAAAGACAAAAACAACACGGCATTGTCCGGACCTCTGGATACTTCCAATCTAGGTGGAGGCAAAAGGCGTAAAGTCGAAAGAACTGAAAAGATCATAAACTTGAAATTAAAATGTTGGCTCTACAGAAAGGAGGACTATTCGGAAGATGGGGAGCCAGCAAGAAGGGAGTGCAGGATATGCAGGGAAAGGTATAATGAGATGCATTGTAATGATGCCATAAACCATCACTTTGGATGTTAACTTAAAATTAATTTTAAAACCTGTTGTATTCAAAAAAAGGTTTGGATCTAGAGGGTATCAGTCAGAACACACACACACCATTGAACTTCAGTGTGTCATCTCAGGAATGCATTGGCAGTTTTCTCTGTCACTGAAGGAATTTGTCTGAAGAAGACCTAATTAACAAGTTATCCTCTGAAATACGAGTTGAGAGGCTGGAAGGGCTCTCCATGCTGGCACAAGGCAATCTGTACACATCCGAAAAATGAATCCAGAAGAAAAGCTTCAAGAATGCCATCACATCCAGTGTGCACCCACTGGGGAGCCAATTGCCGGGCGTTATTAGATGATACATCCTCAGCCAAGGAGATCTGAATGTATAATTACTGTATTTATATTCTTATGCTCTGCCAAAGTTCTACATAAAAAACATTTTCCTGTATGATTTTTGCACCAAGGTCTATTGGCATTTTTAGTGTCCTGATGGCTTTGAGATAGTGCTTGGGATGCATAAAGTCAGGGTGTGCCCCGGAGAAGAGGACAGAAGAGGTGTTTGTGTAAAGCTGCTAAAGACATGAGCTGCCGTGAATATGAACCATAAGTGAAGCGTGGTGGGCTTACCGCATGGAGGGGCTTACCTAACAGGGTGCTTTCATCATGAAAAGACCTATCTCATGGGGGGGGACTTTCCTCATGAAGGGCCTTACCTAATGTGGTGGGGCTTACATCATGCAAGGGGTTTACCTCTTGACATCACAGATGTACCAAAGCAGGCGTTTCGTTTCTTTCTTTGGTCCATTGTTCCAAACAAGTGCTTGATTGATTGGTTGGTTGGTTGGCTGGTTAGATGGTTGGTTGGATGCTTGACTTCTTGGCAATTGGGGTATTTTATTAGGTTGTTTGCCTTTTTATTTGTTTGCTTGTTATGTTTTTTTAACATAAAATTTTAATTCTTAAACCTTATACAAATTAAAATATAAAAGAACATGCTAAATCCTCCTTGTCTTAAAATGGATTTATATAAACCGAGACCACCTTCTGGACCTATCAGTGGGACAGTCAATCCCACTCATCTGCTGACAGTCCAGGAATGAGCCAACTAGTTCCTATGCCAAGCTCACTGAGATCATCAGTTTTCTGCCTCCATGCTTTGTTTGTGGGAGGCTGAAATCACAGGCCTGGGTCAGCTTCCCCAGTATTCCAATAAATCTTTTCCCCTGAGATCTTGCTACACACACTGGGAGCAGCTGAGAGCAGTGAGCACAGATGCCCAGAGATCTATCTTTGCTCTCTCCCCTGATCTTTAACTAGTATACCTCTGCTTAAGGCACCAGGCTGCAGGGTAGTGCAATCCAAAGAGACAAACATTTTTGTCATACTTTTTCCCAAGTCATTTCCCCACAACTACATGCTTTGTTCTTTTGCTTCTCTCTTAACTACATCCATATATCTCTCTATCTCTCTTAGTGACTTATTTTTTTCATCAGCTGAAACTATTTTGCTTTGTTAATTTTTGTGGTAAGTATAAATTCTTTTGGTCTTTCTTCAGGGCAGAAGAGGTAAATTTATGGAAGCAATAAAGACACAGGAGTACCCTATGGTGACATTTCTCTTGTTCTCTGGAATTTAGCGGTCCTGTCTGGTTTCTGTTAGAGCTGCTTTGCATAGGCAGGAATGACTTGTCCTCGCTCAAATCCAGCGAAACATTTCAGCTTCCTCTGCCTGGATTCCACCCTCGTTCTTTTCTCCTTCCTTCAAGCATCCTTTTTCCTTTGGTTTTCACGGCATTTCCACCTCTCCTGCTGTCCTTCCTTCCCATTCTCTGTTCTGGCCAATGCCTTCATATTGGAGTCCTCTGGGATAGATCCTGGACCCTCCTTCCCCTCTGTGTGCCCCCTAAGGAATGTGACCCTGTCCACCATTTATGCACTCCATTTATATTGCTAAGCCAGGCTCCTTACCTGTAGTTACCTGTTCCTCATGGACCCAGGAAGGGCGATCTCTGGGTTTGGAAGTGTTGCCTCTATCTCTGTCATTACTTCTCAAGAGCTTTCACTTGTGTGGTGAAATAGTAGGCTCTGTATTGCCTGGAGTCATTTTGGGTGCTGTGACAGAGACAACATGGCCCATTAACAGTATGCACAGAAATTCTGCCAAATGTGAACAGTTTACTTTGCTGTGGCATAGAAAGGTATGTATGGATCATAAATTGTTTCTCTGTGAATGAGGGAAGAGTTAGACAGTAGTTGTCTATTCTGTCTCTATTTTCATGGGAAAATTGTTGTAAGGGGAACAGGGACTGTCTCTGACATGAACTCAGTGGCTGGCTCTTTGATCACCTCCCCCTGAGGGGGGAACAGCATTACCAGGCCACAGAGGAATACAATGCAGCCAGTCCTGATAAGATCTGATAGACTAGGGTCAGAGGGAAGGGGAGGAGGACCTCCCTTGTCAGTGGACTGGGGGAAGGGCACGGGAGGAGAGTGGGATTAGGAGGGGATGAGGGAGGAGGCTACAGCTGGAATACAAAGTGAATAAATTGTAATTAATGAAAAAGTTTTTAAAATAATTTAAAAATTTTAAATGTTGATGCATTGGCACATAGCAATGAGTTAGACATACACAGTAGGTAGATGTTGATTAATTCAGAACATGATATTGTGAAGCATTCATCTCCTATATCATATGTTCCTGTAACAGAAACTTCGTAGGTAAGAATTGGTTTTATAATTTAAAAAATCAAGTTTATTTTATATTTTAAATGAATACAATGATTTTGCAGAGGTGCAGTATTTTTTTTAAGTGCTCTTCTTTATCTAGAGTTTTTGTTTCTTTGTTTGCTTGTTTTTTGTTTTTTCCCTTTCGGCTCTCCCAACCTTTCTCCATATCTGAAAAATTCACAATCAAAACCTGACAAATGTAGCTAGGAAGAATCCCATTATCCAGGCTTCTCTTGTATTTCTTCATTCTTTAGACTGAAGCTCATTAGTATCAAAGTGTCATTTCAACTGTTCATCTGCACTCTATGTTTTGTGCATTTCCATTACAGTTTTAACTGTCGGCAAGTAAAAACACAAGGTACGATGGGAACAGTGCAATCCTCCCATTTCTTTAGGAAGACATAACGTGAAGTCCAAGAGTTCTGCTTTCAGAGTACTTATTTGGACATAGGGAGTTAGGAGGGCTGAGATCCTCGCCATACCTTGTTTGCTTTGGAATATGCATGCCTTTGCTGCCAGTTCTTAGTACCAAGGATGCTCATCCCTGACATTCTCCAGCCCTGCAGGCTCCATCATCTAGGACTTGACCTAGCTGAGGGCCAGTGTGTCCACTCTTGTAAGTCCGTCTCTGGATAGCCTTGTCTCTTTTGTCTGATCAATGAGAGACTTTTTTTTTTCATTCTTCCTAGGTTTCAATCCCAGCCAGCCTCCTCTGCACTCCTCTCAGTAGGTATTCTTTTTTCTGGGATATTTAATTTTCATTCAATTATATCTTCTGGCCACCTATTATGTATACAAATTGTGATTGGTTGGTATTATAACTTTCTGGTATCTCAAAAAACTTCTGACATATGGGCTTTTAAAGACTATTTCTATCTCTTGTTTGATAGTTTCCAATAAATGAGCTACTGGAACATAAAAAAAAATTTTAAAAAGTGCTCTTAACTTAATTGTGACCAAATTTCAAATTGTTCTGCGATGTATGACCTAAAAGGGCTCAGGCATCCAAACAGTTCCTGCGAAAGATGTCCCAACTTTGCCAGACAATAGGGACTCATAATAAAACATCCCATAAGGGACAGCTTCCAAAAGTCAGTAATAAACTCCAAACTACACAACAAAGAAATATTCTTCAATGAAATGTAGGCTCTGCCTTGGGAAGAGCCGCAGATGGATGACTGCCTTCAAAGGGACGTTTACAGCTTCTCCCTTCTGTGTCTGCCTCTATGGTGAGCATTTGGTTAGTTTACATTTGTATTTCTGATAAGCTGCTGACAAGTGGGCTGGGGATATAGCATGTATGAAGTTCTAAGTTCAATTTCCAACCCCACAAAGGTAAACAAATAGATGACCACTAATTACAGGAGTCCAGTGTTTTGCAAGCAGTGCCAGACAATCTGGAGTACTCTCACAACTAGACATCAAAAGCCATGAAAGCATGGTGCAACAATATCAGCTGTGTTTATGTAGCTGCCATGCAGATCTCACCAGGTGAACATCACACGCTTCCCCTTTCCTTGTCTGTAAGGCAGCAGCAGCTGGCTCTCAGAGAGAGGGTTTCGTCATTCTGCAATGTGAGTCCAACTCTGGATCCTGCTCTCCTCAACTGGCATTTCGGGTCTGGGTTCTGTGGCTGTGGCTGAGAGGCAGGGCAGTGAGTCTGAGGCCGGCAAACCCAAGAGGGATGTGGTTTCTTTGAGCTGGTTCTGACTCATCATCCTGACACTGCCAGTGACCCCTGAGCCCCAGCAGCAGGAAGAAGAAACGATCAATGTGCTCTGGGCCCCACACAGACTTCAACTTCCAGCCAGGTCTCCCTCCAGTTCATATCTATTTCTAGATACATAAATATTTTTTCTGTTCTATAAATGCATTGTCTATTTCATTTTACAACCCAAAATAGAAATGGCTGGTGGGGGGAAGGGCTGTCATGTGGCAAAATGTCTGATTCACTGCTGTTCATTTATACCTTTCTCCTGTCTACAGAACAGCTGCACACATTACATTTTTCTCTAGTTTTATTCTAACATTTACATTATTTCCTTTCCCTCTCCAAAATAAACAGCAAACGTGTTTTGGTCATCATGCATCCCATTGTTCACATACAAGGCTACTATGACTCACTCTGGGTGAAACTAAGATATGATTTTCATTTGTACTTAAATACTTTTATATTTTAGAAAGGTCAACCCCTAATTCTATGAATAAGAAAACAGCTAAGCCTAATCATACTTGGTGACCTGACAAAACATGCTAAAAACGGCTCAACCTTCAGGCTGCTGTGAGAAGCACAAGAAGGCGACATCTATAGACAGTAGCATCGACGACAATAACAACCAAAAAGAAAAAAAAAATACTGTGTTTCAATTATTTGAAACTATTTGTCTGCCCCAGTAGATAACACTCTAGAGACTATACGATGTTCATTTTACCGAGACAATCTCATCTTTTATGCAGTGATGTCTAAGGAGGATTAACTGGGAAAAAGGGAAGCGCCTCATCAGAGGTGTGAGGGGAGCAAAAGAGAACAATTTGGGGTGAATATAGTCAGCGCGCATTATGTAAATGTGTGAAAATATTAAAATGAACCCCATCATACGTATAATTAATTCAGGTTAATAGGAAGTTTTTAAATTTTTCCCACCCTCAGCATGTCTTCTAGCTCAGTGGTTGGGTTGACCTCGTGGATACAATTGCCAAGTAACTAGAGTCACTTGTAAAGGCAACACAACCTGACAGAAGAATCGGCAACGGAGTTAAGTGACCAAACACTTGCCCTGCATAGTGAAAACCCCAAGTTCAAGTTCCACCTCTACAGAATATGCTAAAAACAAAAGAACTCTCTCTTCACGGTCACCTGCACACCTCTGGACCAAATATATATATTTGTTAAAATAGATTTGTCTGCTGAAATAAGGCTATTTCTTCTATTATCCATTTCTTCCTTAAAACTGTCAGTTTGCCTTCAATTTTTATAGTTGTATGAATTTCATTGCGTGTACATGTTCATGTTGCATATATGTGTGCATGTGCGTGTAGCTATTTATGTATATGTTTGAGGAAAAACCAGAGATCAACACTGGGTGTTTTTGAAAACTCTCCACCTTTTGTTTTTTGAAATAGGGTTCCTTACTGAACCTGAGGCTTGTTGACTTAACTACCCTGGCCATCCAATGAGCATCAAGGTCTCACCTGTGTCCAGCCACCCCACCCCCACCTCATCCTGAGATTACAGATCCCCTGAGATCCAAACCCAGATCCTTTCAATGCAAGCACTTTACCAGCTAAGCCATCTCCCTACACCAAAGCATGTGAATTTAAATACTCATATATGTAGCCCGTGAAAGTTTAAGTACTTGAAGCAGGATACCCATACGGTGAGGCACCCAGTGAGAACAAAGGGTTGCCATGATAAGCAGGGGCATACTGCTTATTGGGAAGTCAAAGTTTGAGAGAGGTCCCAGACCTCTTTCTGGCCCTTCTACAGGCTTGTCAGATACTAACTTCCAAAAGAGTGTGGTGACACCAAGCAAGACATCCCAGTAACTCGTTCACATGAGTGCTCTGGAGAAGAGCAGGAATCTGAACGGACTTCCATGAAGCTATTCAGGCCAGCAGACAACACCCGCTGGGATATTCAAGGAGGACAGACAAGCAAAAGAATCTGAAACAATGAAAATTTATAGTGCTAGCTACTAAATGACTCTGGGAGAGAGGGGTTAAAAGGTCATAATATTTTTTGTTTGTTTGTTTAACTTTCTCTAATGGGTTATGACCAAAAAGGTTGTAAACTCTGCATATGGTGAGTTTTGCCGCTGTTATATGCCTTGGTCTCTGCCTTGGTTGCAGTAAGACTCCCAGTAAAAATTCAGCTCTGCCTTGAAATTCAGTACTGAAGAACGTGGTAATCCAGTTGGGTCCCTGCCCAGTCTGTGGACCCATTATCCATCCCTGCCTCTGTTCTAAGCAGACCTATGGTGTTGTATTTAAAATTTATTCTGCATCAGATTATGAAAGTACTCAAATCTAATCTGAGCCCTGAATTTGTCTCTCTCTCTTACACAGACACACTACTCTCTCTTTCTCTTTCTCTGTGTGTCTCTGTCTCTCATCTCTTTTCACCCTTCCTCATTTTTCCCCATAATCCTCTGTGCCCACATAGATTTTTGTTGCCTGAGACACACCTACTTTCTTCCAGATCCCAGTTTAGTCTTAGGGTTAGCTTGAGTGCCTCCATTGCACTGTGAACTAAATCCATAAATTTGTTTGTGGGAGGAGGTGATTTGGCCTGATTTGAAACTGTTTGTTGACCTACCATGTAATCCTATTTTGAACATCAAAACAAATACAGCTTTTCTTTCAGTCAAGATTCTTTACCCATGAACAGATAACACCCAACTCAAACTGAAAGAAGGCTCAAGGATTCAGTGAGCTGAGCAAGAGACTCAGCAATATAATCCTAGGTTCACCTCCCATCCTGTAGTACTACACCACACAGGGAGTATAGCCTCTTCCAGTGTCTTCTTAAGAACAAAGAAAAACAGTCAGTAGTCATCATATGAACAGGCCAAAGGTGGACCCTTAAAGTCACATTCCCATGAATTTCCCTCCAGGAGAAAAAAAACACCTGGACCAAATTGGTTTCCCATTGCAAAGAAGACTGATGTAGCTGATGTGGGGTGAGCAGCAACAAGTGTCCAGACTCTGCTTTAGCCTTAGCATTGCTGCCATAAGCTCACATTATTATGTACCTGGAAACGTTAAACACAAATGTTAGGTACACAGATTTAAATAAGAAAAGGATGCTTAAAAATTTTACTTTATAATTCTTACAGCATGTATAAAAATTTCCTGGAAACTGAAACTCCTTTGAGATTTCATTTTGCTACAGTAAGAACAGTCAAGATTAACAAAACAAATGACAGCAGATTCCAGCAAGGATTCAAGGAAAGATACTCATTGCAGTGGGGTGGAAACCGGTACAGTCACTAAGGGAATCAGTGTGGAGCTTCCTCAGAAAGCTGGAACTCTATCTGCCACAGATTCAGCCATACCATTTTTCTTAGTGCTATTGCTGTAAAGAGACACAGTGACTAAGGCAACTGTTAGAGAAGCATTTAGTTGGGGGCTTGCCTGTAGTCCCAGAGGACTGTATCATCACGGCAAGGGGCATGGCAGCAGGCAGGCATAGTCCTGGAGAAATAGCTGAGAGCTACATCCTGATCTAAAAGTAGAGAGAGTGAGAGCTGGGCCTAACATGGGCTTTTGAAATCTCAAAGACCACCCCCAGTGACACACTTCCTACAACAAGGCCACACCTCCTAATCCTTTCAACCAGTGCCACTCCCTGGGGACTGTATGAGCCTACCGGGGCCAGTCTTAGTCAAACCATCACACCATTCTTAGTCTTATACCCAAAGGACTCTATGTCTTACTACACAGATACTTGCTCATCCATGTTTATTGATATTCTATTTATTTATAATAGTCAGAAATTGGAAACAGCCTAGATGTTTATCAACTGATGAATGAAAAACAAAAATATGGTACATTTGCACAGTGGAACATTATTCCACTGTTAAGAAAATGAGCTAGGCAGTGGTAGCACACTACTTTAAACCTTTAAACCCAGCATATATAAAAGAAACTTAAATTAAGTTACCAATAATGGAGGACAGAATGCCCCAAGAAAACATCATATGCTACCAAATAAAACTCCCAATACCATAAGTGAGTTGCATCTTTTTGAGTCATTGTCAAAGGGTCCCCATAGCCATCCTACAAAACACAAACACACACACACACATACACACACACAAACACACTACAGTCTATTACCAATGTTCTTGGTTACCCTCCACAGTCTGACAATAAGACCCTATTGCTGAAAATATCACATACTATGTCGTCAAACATGGGAAGATCAAGCTGCTGCTCAGCTAGAGGTTTCACCTCTACTGACGAGCATTCATAGTGCTGGAAGGTACTATGTACACTACTGGAAAAGAAAATCAATCTCACACAGCTGAGAACTCTGTGACCTACAATAGTGACCTACCTAAAATACGTACCCACTAGTACAATAAAGGCACAAACATTTTGGGAATAACAAAGCACTTTTCAGTTGGATTTAAGGACCTCTCAATGAGATAGAACCCATACTTGACACTGTTAATAAGGCCAAGCACCCTGAGTCTAGACAAGTCATGGGTCCTAGGAAAAATCCATTAGTTTTATTCTGCTAAATGAGCATAGTAATAAAGTGACTCCCAAAGACATAGTGATATAATCTCCCATAGATAAGCACCTCGCTCAACCCTCATCACAGAAGTTTATTCTTGCAGTAGATAGTAATTAACACAGAGACCCACAACAGAGACTTGGAATGCTCATCCTTAAATGGGATGTCTTCATCAAAGCCCTCCTCTCAAGGCTCTATGTGATGTTTGTGATAGACATATGTGATATGTGTGACATATGTAAAAGAGGAAGCAGAAATATCAGAAGAGCCAGAGTTGGTGGACGACGCCAAGGAAACAGCATTTCCCAGACACAACAAGAATGAGACATAGAAGTACCGACAGAGACTGTGACAGTGTACACAAGACCTGCAGAGGTTCAAGTCAGAAAGGCAAAGAGGATGGACATCAGAAGAAGGAGAAAACAGGCACAAAGCTCCAACTCTAACTAAGAAACTATTTGCGATTAATTCCTGCTAGGACAGGATGAATCAGTTTCCGACGATAGAGTGATATGAACCAGACTCCAGGCCAGACCTCGTGGTCACGAGTATTGGGCTACTATAAAATGAACTCCATGCTTATTTTGGTTTTGGTTTTGTTCTTTGGGGGAGGGGTTGGTTTTTTGTTTTAACTATTTTTATAACATTTTTATTTTATATTAATCACAGGTTATGTACTTTGTATCCCAACTGTAGCCCCCTCCTGCATTCTGTCCCTATCCTCCCCCATCCCTCCCTCATCTCCTCCCTGCTCCTTTCTAAGCCCACTGATAGGGGAGGACCTCCTCCCCTTCCATCTAACTCTAGCTTATCAGATCTCTTCAGGACTGGCTGCAATGTCCTCTTCTGTGGCCTAGCAAGGCTACTCCTCCCTTAGGGGGGCGGGGAGGTCGAAGAGCCAGCCATTGAGTTCATGTCCGAAATAGTCCCTGTTCCCCTTACTAGGGTACCCACTTGGATATTGAGCTACTGTTTGCTACATTCAAGCAGGGGTTCTTTGTTTTAACTTTTGTTTTAAGAGAAAGAAAGAATATGAGGTTAGGTGGGGAGGGCGGTGGGCAGGATCTGGGAGGAGTTAGAGGAGGGGAAGTATATGATTAAAAGATGCCATATGAAAAATGTTTTAAATAAGACAATAAAAATAGAAGAGACCGGAATGGCAATAGCCAGTTGGAAACACGCACTGCCTGCACATACAGCTGTGGTAAGGTGCGCTTTAATGCCAGAAGGCACAGCAAACTAGTACCAGCAACTGCGGTTGAGTTGTTGACTGTCAGTGAGTTTTCCCTCCAATTTCTAGGAGTTTTTTTAAATATTATTTCTTATATAATTTTTTTTAATTACAGAAATTCCGGACTTCATTCTGCAATCCCTTTCAAGTCATCGTTACCCTCCAACAGTCTTTATTTCAGCTATAAAAGGAAGTAACCCACAAAGCCTCTGTTTATTCACTGTGCATACCAAGGCACAAATATTCTCCATGAACAAGATAATTAAAGAAAATATCTGTCATAAACGCATGCTCACTGGATCAAAATTCGCCTCTAAATGCACGCTCTCATTAAATCTAGAGAGGTTATTTCTGCTATTTCTCCCATAGCCACAGTAAAATTCTAATGGGTTCTGTAATTATTTCCTATTTTTCCAGTCATTTTCTAATTTGTACATCACTGACACAGAAACACTTAAGCTACTGTTTTTGAGACAGCATTCACCAACACACACACACACACACCAACACACCTTTAAAGAAAACCTTAATTCTACTCTCCTTTTATCTCCTAATTTCTCCAAGCACGAGAGTTAGTGTAGCTCCCAGGGTAGTTAACGCATTGTTTGAAATATTTAGAGGCTTTTAACATTATGCAAACTCCCACTTAAACAGAAGCTACGTCTGTATATAATGAGTTCATCTGTCTCCTCACCACCCCCGCCAAACTACCATGTGCTTTTTCCCCCACTGACTTCCGGGTGCTGCTAAAACATGTGCCCATCAGCCTATCTTTGCCTTCTTCTATCATTTTCCCACCTTTACAGTTAATGACATAAAACATACTGAATCAACTGGTGACTAATGTAGCTTCAATCGTGTCTAAATTTGGTGAGGTTACTCTAAGTAAAATACCACAGACCAGGCAAACTATAAACAAATTTTATTTCATAAATTTCATACTTTTCCCATACACTTGTGGAGACTGGGAAGTTCAAGACCAGGGCCAGAGATTTAGTGTCTGCTTTGTGGCTCACTGACTGTCTTCTAGAAACATGGGTACTCCCTGGGAACCCTTCCACACAGACACTCATCCCAGTCACGGAGGCTCTGTCTAGGTGACGTAACGGCTCCCCAAAGCTTCACCTCCCTGTAATATTCAAACTATGGCAAACTTCATCTTCCACTCAACAATTCTAGTCAAAAAAGACTTGGAGGAGTTAGACATTAATATGTTCCTTCTAATATAACATTTGCTAATGTTTCTATTAAAACATATCTTCACCATAAATGAAATTTCTTTTCAATTCCTTTTTTTTTCTTTCCAGTTAGCCTTCTAGCCCAAGGCTTACCTCTTAAATAGCTCTTTTGATTTACGTCTTTCTCATCATACTGTGTTTTTGTTTGCAACTTTGAGTGCTGATTGCTTCTACTTCCTCTTGAACCACCCCGTGCTACTGTCTCTCTTTTTTTTTTCCCCAACTAGGCATGAATACCTGAAACTGAATTCTCATCTGAAACTTAAGAATTATAACATTAGATATAAGAATATAAAAATTAGAGCTAACCAGAAGAGAAACTGGTTCCAGAATCAGAGGGCAGAGATTTAAAATAAATAAATTTTAAAAAAGGTTCAGGTAAGCAGCAATAACTCTGAAACCAACCAGGAAAGCAGCAAGAAAAATTTTAGCTAATTCTGAAAATTGATGAGGCTCCCAGCTAGCAGAGACTGGAAAAGCAATAGAGAGCTGCTCTCGCAAGCTGGAAAAATAGCACTCCATATTCTAGGGTAAAGAGACAACCAGCGAAGCCATCGCCTGTGGTAAGCTTGGAAGACAGAATATAATCTAATGGCCCTGTGGGCTTGGCAAGATCATTTCCATGTAGAATGCTGGAAGTGTCCCTTGGCTCATTTCAGCTGATTATGTATGATAAAACAGGGGAAGAGGGAGGTGAGCTGCTGCAACTGCTCAGCTTGCAAACAGAATTTAGGAGATGCTTAGAGAAGCCAGGGCTGGCTGGATTGGATAATAAAATCGTTTCTCATTTCCAGTTTCTCAAGACAGTAAAAGATTCTCCAGGCAGGAAATGGCCTCAGGATAAAGATGAGATCAAGGTGCCCTGCCAGTCCATTTGTTAGTACCCTGAAAGTCCTGATGTAGTGGCTAAAGAATCTAGGCTATATTGAGTGTTTTCATTGGGTTGCTATTCCACTGTAGCCTGGCATGGCTCCCATAGAAAACAGGCCTTGTTTCAGAATTCTACCTGGAGCTTTTTATTAAATGGAGTAGATAGATTGGAATCAGATTCTGGAGAATCCCACAGAGGTTTTGACAAAGCTGTACCGATGAAGTGATGCCAGCCTGGACTAAGACGGGCTGACAATGAAAGCTGCAGAGAATCCCCTCACTTTCTACCTTCTGTGAGAAAGAAACTGGGTTACTAACACCAGCCATTTCTTAATGGAAAATCAAATCCAGACAGTGGAGCTAAGAACAATGAAGAACAATAGGTAAAGCACCTGTTCTCATGTGATTGGGCTCAGCCAAGACCTCAAAGGAATGCTCTTTGTGAGGCCCATTGTCCCACACCCCCTGCAGTGTTTATTCGTCTGTTGGTCATCACACTTTTGCTTTGTAAGAAGACATAGTCCTTGTGGTATAGGATGAGTCCCTTTCTCTGGCAGCTTAGGAACTCAGCCATGCATGTGTTAAAAAGGCTGGGGTGGGCTATTGGAAAAGATGGTCTCCGCAGTTTCTCCCACAGCAATAGGTCTGCGTCCTCTGTAATATCGTGGAATGCAACACATAGAATCTATTTGTCTCCTCTGGGATTTTGAGTAATGTCTGACTTGGGAATGTACTCTATGGCATCAGAACCGAGGTGGCAGGAGAGCTTGTGGATTCTGTTTTCGCCCTTTTGGAGTGAAACAGCAGGACTGTGAGGAAGGTCAAGGTTAGCCTCCTAGAAAAACAACTTACAGCAGCCATTCTTGCTTATTCACCAAAAAGCTAGAGACAAATATGGACTCAAGCAAATCCAGAAGAAGGGAACCCATACTGCTAAAACACTGAATCGTGACCAAATAAAATGATTGTTTTACTCCATTAAAGGTTGGGTGATTCCTCATGTACCAGGAGGAAGAAAACAAAAACAGAAATATTGAAAAAGAAGAGATTAACTTTACATGTGACTTATGCGATTCATGAGAAATGCTATGTTTTTAACAGCTGCTTATTTACCCTGGGGGGTTTGGGACTGGGAAGATTTCATTCTGAGTTACAAAATAAAACAATAGGTTAGGGAGGATCACACTAAATGGACATCCCTGAGCCAGCTGTGGTGAAACGGGCCTGTGTTCTCAGTACTGAGGAGGCTGAGACAGGTGGTCTGATACCAATGCATAGATATCCCGGAATCCGCAGCAAGATTCTGCTTCAAAACATAAAACCCCAGGCAGGGCTCCTGGAAAGCGACTTCCATGCTGCTTCAGGTTTTCATTCCTCGCACTCCTTGTTCGAGACCCATAAATTATTTCCTCCATCTCACTCAGAGTTCTGGACCCACAAATTATTTTTTTAAGCAGTAGTGTGCTAATGCTGACTTCAGTGCCAATGGCAATCAAGTGCATTAGACTGGGATAGAGCCTCCCTGCATGAAATAGTGGCACAGAATGTCCATGGGAGATGTGAGCACTATAGCCACTGGGCCCTCAAACACGTATTCCCCACTCATTTCTCTACTCTCCACTCTTCCAAAACTTTATTTTCCTCCTTAAGCACACAAAACGGAGGATCTCTGCCATCTCCATCAAACAAATACAAAATGAAATCTTATAATTCTTGAAGCCAGAAAAAAAAATTCATCTTGGTCTATTCTTATACTGAGGTTTCAAACAATAAGCCCATTCTTCTCAAAAGTGACAGAAGAGGTGCTACTGAAGATAATTAACACCAGAAATAGTCTGTAAAGAATATGTAGGGGAAAAATTGCCACCCAAAATAGGAGTCATACCTCCAAACCCAAGAAGGGACAAACACTGCTCTTTATAACCAAAGCTGCCACGACTATGCTTCTGAGAAGAGAATTTTCTGGTGCTGTCCAAGACAAGAGTGTGGGTCTGGAGTGCTCATGACAATGGAAAGATTCTATGTACCGGGTGATAATGAAAAAGGAGAGACAGGCCGATCTGGGAATGGAGATGTCAAATGGGAAATGTTAAGGTCGTTACTCCTCATTTCTCTTAAGAATGTTTGACACCCCTACCTTGTGCTTGTCTATTAAATTTGGAGGTTGAAGTTAAATGAAAGGGGAAGGGACTTCCTTTAGTCCACATTTTCATGGTAGCTGAGGTCCTGGTGCTATAACTTGCTGATGGTCACATGGCAGAAGCCCACAGAAAAGATAAAGAGCTACCAGTGACAAGATGACTTGTAATACTGGCCCAAATGACCCAACCACATCAGACAGGCCCCACCTCTTCAAGGTTCCACTGCTTACCAAAATGGCCCCACTAGCTGAGGCCCAAGTGTTCAAATACATTTCACATTCAAGCCATAACACCTGTATGAAAGCAAAACCTTCCTTCAGGCTTTCAAATCCAAGACTATCAGATTCTATCTGTGTCTTGAGTCCACAGACTGAGTTAACACTCCCTGAATCCCACTGAAGGGGCCATCAGCACCTAAAGCCAAGACCCCTGAAGAACTAGAACCTGAGGGTAAACATCAATAAGGAGCAGAAAAGGAATCTCTGCCATACTCAGCAGATCGGGAGCCTGTTGAGATGAAAGTCCATTGACACTGAGCAACTGCCCACAGTGCCAAAGCACCAGTCCTTCCTGCATAGGTGAACACATTTCTCCAGCAACTCCTGACAGAAACTTGGGACTAAAGTATAGTAGGACCCACAACAGCCATTGGGTCCTCTCATGATCATTATTTTCCTTGGCCCTCCCCAAACAACTATTATCAATTATTTATTTATTCAACAGCTGCAGACTGAGCACTTCTTCTTTGCCAGAAACATAACACACTCACTCTAAGCTCTCAAAAAGCAAATGGAGCAACGGGGAGACAAGCAATCAAAATGGTGAGAATAAACCAGATGCTCTACAAGTAATATTAGGAGAATGATCTGGGAGAGGTGGCTATAGGACTTCCTTGAATTAGCTGACCAAGAAAGATCACTAGGAAAGAGGAAGTCATCCCTAAACTGAATATCAATGCATTACCTATTATGGTGGTTTGAATAAGAATGGTCTCCATAGGCTCATAAATTTATATGCTTAGTCATCAGGGAATGACACTATTTGAATGAGTTAGAAGGATTAGGAGGTGTGGCCTTGTTGGAATAGGTGCTGTCTTGTTGGAGGAAGTGTGTCACTGGGGTTGGGCTTTGAAAAGCCCATTTCAAAAGCCCATTCTAAGCCCAACCTCTCTCTCTCTCTCTCTCTCTCTCTCTCTCTCTCTCTCTCTCTCACTCTCTGTTTATGAATCAGAATGTAGCTCTCAGCTGCTACTCCAAAACTGTGCTTCCTGCCACCACGCTCCCTGCTATAACGATAATGAACTAAATCTCTAAATATGTAGGGGAAGGAACTCTAGACATCATGGCAAACATGGCTCTGGTGGGCCTTGCCTTTCTCCATCATTCCCTCTGCCTTGCTAAAAAAAAAAAAAAAAAAGAAAAGAAAGAAAATAAAAATAAATTAGAATACATTCCTGAAGCTAACTCCCAAGATCTACTCCCTTATTTGGCCACTTCCTCCTCCTGAGGCTGACTACCAATACCAAAGTATTGAAGTCCATCAATCAAAGGCGTCCTTTGGCTCACTTAATTAACATGCCCAATTAATGAACCACCTCATCCTAATGCAGGGTTCCACATCTGTCTCCTCTCTATGCAGAGGCGGTCCTTTGTCTCTCTCTGAGACAAACATCCTCCCAGTCTCCCTTGTTCACTTCCCCTTCTCCCTCTTCCTCTGACTCCTGTCTTTGTCTCTTACTCCCTTCCCTCTGTCCCTTACGGGAAAATAAATCTCCTTTGTGCTGAGAACTTGGTCTTGGGGTGTCCTCAGCTGACTTTGGGTTTCCCTACACTAGGCAAGCCTCCAATTAGATGTTTTCTTTTTATAAGAGTTGCCTTAGTCATAGTGTCTCTTCAAAGAAGTGACTAAGATACTTACTCATGGGTTGATAAAGGTAACATGCCTGGATGGGGGCGGCAGGAACATGCAAAGGTCTTAAGACACAAATCATCTTGAAATGTTTTCAGTCCCAGTTCAGACATTAATTCCCCAGCACATACTCCTAAACCATGCTCTAAAGCACATGAGTACACAGCCATGCAAGCAGGCATGCGCACACACCCAAAGACACACATCACACACACACACTACAAGGCTAGACTCTGTTCTCAAAGCATCTCGTTTCTCCAGTACAGCAGTATCACTTAAAGTCGCTTGCCAGCTTGCCATTTCTTTCTCTGTATAGGAAGACCACACCACATTGTCAGTACCCAAATATCCAGACACCAGATCTAAGTGTGAATATGTTAGTAGACAAACTCAGCACAACTTCAGTGCATCTTCCTGTGTTCCAAGCCCTGTGCTTCTCCCACTGTAAAGCATCATCCCTCCGGTAAGTGAAGAGTGTTATAGAATAGCATCTTCAAAGCAGATTTATGTTTGGTAGAGATTTATACTCAATCTTAGATCTTCTACCAGTTCATATCTGGCTAATCATTAACTTTCTATTCTCCTAATTAAGCTACTTTATGTTGCTGGGAACAATAAAGAGAGGAGTGTAATTCAATCTATGTTTTTATTTTTTAAAAACTCTCTCATTCTCTTAACATAATTTTTACCTCTACAAACAGCAGCCAAAAATATCTTCATACAGTTGTTTCTACCATCTAAATAGTCTCTTTCCCTGGTGCCTCCTTTTGAATTTTTTTCCTCTTCTTTCGATAAAGCCCAATTTTTTCTTTACTTTATTATCATGTTTAGTCAGATTTTCAAATCCCCAATCACTTCCCTCAGATAATCTTGCTTTTTTATCATTCCACTCCGCTAGCAACTGCATAGACGCTGACTTTACCCTTGGCACACTAAATTCAAACTCATTCACTCTGCAGTCCCCAGACCAAGTAATGCCACATTCAAACAGAGCGGCAGAGTGTTCCCAGGTGCCTGCTGCAATAAACACTGCAATCAAGTCATTTGATTTTACTTTCCCAGCTTCCTAAGCTCATAACTCTTTTCTGCATATACAAGAGTCTAATAAACGAGGGAAATTTACAATGCCCGCACCACAGAAACTCAGAAGGAAGAAAAGGTAGCCGCTATGTAGCAATCAAAGCTTCACTGTCCAGAGATTTCAGTGTTCTCACACACCTCTTCTGTTATCCATAACAATGTGCTGTGCATCGAAATGGCACCACTCGGCATTTTAAAACAGGGAACATGAATACCAGTGTGTGTATGTGTGTGTGTGTGTGTGTGTGTGTGTGTGTGTGCTGCATGCAGACAGAAGCTGAGGAGTTTCTACTTGATACTGAGTAATCAAGGAAGGACTTTGTGAAAGTGAGCTGAGACCTGGATGAAGAAGAGCAAGCTGTTCCCAGAGACAGAAGAGTCTCCAGCAATGGAAAACAATACAGAAGCCTGCTATAAAAGAAGGAAGGAACTTAGTGTTTGAGAGACAAAAATACAGAATTTCCTCAGAGGTTCAATAACTCCATAGTTATGCCTGTGCTTCTGTGGATCTTTTCTTCAGGGTCACAGTTATGGTAATTTCAAATATTGTGACTATATCCACAGCAGGAAGAATGAAGGCATTGGTGATAAGAACATCATCTCCTTTCATCCCAAAAGGATAAAAAGGCATTCTTAGAAACACTCTAGTAAAATTCTGTGTGATGATCATTGGCCCAAAGTACTTCACAAACAACCCCACCTATCCAGGGAAATCAGCGACCTTCCATGTCCCAACATGGGAATTCTGGCTTGGTGAATGTCTTGATTCACCAAGCTGTGAAGAGACATCATGACCAAGTAACTCTTATAAAGGCAAACATTTAACTGGAGATGGCTTACAGTTTCAGAGGTTCAGTCCATTATCACCATGGCAGCATGCAGGCAGACATGGAGAAGGAGCTGAGAGGTCTACATCTTGATCCGAAGGCAGCAAGGAGGAGACTGTTCCACACTGGGTGGAGCTTGAGCATAGGAGACCTCAAAGCCCACCCCCACAGTTTCACGTCGTGCAACAAGTCCACATCTTCAAGTGCCACTCCCCATGGGTCAAGCATTCAAACACATGACTCTCTAGGAGCCATACCTATTCAAACCACCACAGTGAAGAAAATAAAAATTCTGCTAGTAAGAAGCAGAAATTGATATTGAGTAGCTCAAATAGTGACTGTTTTTTTTTATCATGGTAGAAGAGAATATTAAAATGAAATCAGAGAAAATGAGGGGAAAGCATATTTTTGTCCATCATAAATCATGGCAAGTTGTTTATTTTTTCTACAAACAAATTGAAGTCATGAAGGTCATAAATAAAATATAACATGGTACCTTTTGTATCCTTATGAGTCAGTATGGTTATCACGTGAAGAACAAAGTGAGGGAAGCAAGCTCCTGACAGCAATCAAGGGATGGCGGCAGCTTGGGAAGGACAGCAGGAGAAGAGATAGAGACAAATGGGAAAACTCAAAGTATTTGGGGAGTTTTGGCTAGGGGAACTTACAAATACATCAGATAGAAGAAGAGAAGCAGGAAAGAAATAAACAAAAACGTATGATCTGAACATTGTAACTGTGTCAGATTACATTTACAATTACTAAAAACTAAGCTCAGAGAGAGAGGGGAAAAGGAGCACCATAGGACAGCAGAAACAACGCAATGACCAGGAGACTGAACTCTGGGACTTAAAACGCCAGCATCCGTGATTGCCAGGTGAGCAGAACTCCCACGGTGAGAAAATCAAGTGGGAAAACCCTAGGGACACCCAGTTATTCCCCGGAAAAACCTCCGGGTGACCAGCGGCGCACAGCTCTGATCTGAACAAGCAGCCGCGCTGGGTGCCCGCACCCGCCATAATAGAATGGATCACACAGTCTTGCAGGCAGTCTGAGGAGGAACCAGGTACCGTTTTCACCGAACTACACCCTGCAAGCGCACACTGCACCCGGGTTCTGCTTCAACCCACAGGTGTGCGGCGGGCACAAACCGATCACCAGAACCACCCCAGTCTGAGAAAGGCGGGGGACCATTTTGACCAGTCTGCACTCTGCGGGCTCGAGCCACAGGCTTCCCCCAGCAAAACCTCAGTCCCTGTGCCAGTCCGCGGGCAAGTCTGGGAGGGACCTGAGTTCTCCTTCAACCCATGGGTGCGCGGTGGGCGTGGACGGATCACAGGAGCCACCCCAGACTGACAAAGTCCAGGGATCATCTTGACCAGACCTCACACTGAGGGCCAAAACCTCAGTCCCTGTGTGTGTCCACAGGACAGACAGAGAAGGCCTCAGGCACCATTTCAGACAGGCCTGCATTCAGCGGAGGCACACCAACCCAAACCCATTGTGTGTGCCCCAAATATCATCTCAGACCGTGGTGCACAGCCCCTGGCCCAGAAGGGGGAGCCAAATCTCCATTCCAGGGGAGAGCCCTTAGCAATAAGCTCAGGGGTGAGCGCAACGCCCCCAGCTGACATCTAAAAGGACTGAGGAGCTAAACCTCCAGACCAGAGGGGTGACCAGCCTGCAGTGCTCACAGCTTCTAGCACAGAGCACGAAGCCGGAAACACAGAGCCCACAAAAGAGTTCAACTGAGACAACAACAAACAATAACAAACCACCGGAAATCCCTGATCTTCTTGAAGAATACTCCTGACACAAGACACTGACAGTTTCAGACTGAAGTACAGCCTTAAAG
>CM053765.1:42907948-42928251 GCA_028658305.1 Pachyuromys duprasi | reverse complement strand
ATATATATATATATATATGAATAGGCAGATGAGATGGCTCAGTATACAGACAGGGTTAATATTAAGCCTAATCATTTATAATGTTGATAATCTATCTGCTATTTTAATAAGACAACCTAAAACAAACAAAAAAAAAAGGAGCACCGTGAGTGAGAAAGGCTGAGCCTGTGGTATCTAGTGTCAGTCACAATGATAGCAAATGCTATAGCATGCTGCCCAGCTCTGTCTCCAAGATCAGAGCAATAATGCTCTCAGCTGCCATGACGGCTACTAGTAGCTCACAGCTGAATTCCTAGACATTGCCCTTGGCCCAGAGAAATAGCCCTGTCCAAGGTTATCTCTTCTGCATAGAGGAAGCCACATCCAATTTTTAAAGCAAGGGCAAGATGGCCTAGATCACCCTCCTCACTTTGGAATGACTTAAAAGAGACATTCAGTACCAGACTTGGTGCGGTCTTTGCTCTGACTGCACTGTTTCTCACATCCTCCCTCCTCCTGAACTTGCAGATGGTACTTCCTTAGAAGTACTATTCTCAAGCTTGATCCCCAGTGGCCTTTGTGCACACCTGCTCCAGAGCATTTGCAGTGACTGGGGAAACAGAAGGTAAAAATGCTGAAGTCAGCCCAGGTACTGACTGGCAATAACGGTCTAATTCAGCGACGGTAGGTACAGTACTGAAGCCCATGGTGTTTAACAGCTTACAACAGTTGAGTTTTTCACAGTAATGAACCATGATGGGATGCTGGCAGTCAGTAAAATTTGACCACCTGTACTCACAGGTGTCTTGTCTCTGGCATTCCAGAAATAGTCAGTATACGGACAATAGAACCGGGTGACTTTTTGCTGAGTACTATTGACGAATCAATGAGAAAGATGGAGAAAAGCTGAAGGTGATTAATCACTAGGTTCAAAACAAATTTCAAAAACAAAAAAAGGCCTGATTGATAATATGGATACACACTGCTGTCCTACAGCCAAAGACAGCAAAGCTAAATGTCGTGTTTGGGACATAATTCCAAAGATAGAAGAATTCCAGAAGGGGTTGGGTTCACAAGCCCGCCAAGTCTACTGAACCAAAACCAGGCTTCTGGGTGGGGAGAGTCATATCTTGGAAAGAAGGCTGGCATCTAAGCTGGTGCACTGGAAAGCTTTGAAGCCCTAGATTCTACTGGAGAAATATTCTCCTTCTCTGTGTTGAAGACTCGGACTCCTCCTTTTCAAGTAATTTGAGATGTCCATCATATAAGATAATACAATCCTTTTCAGGAGCCACTGCAGGACCTTTCTTCTAATTAAGGCCAGTAATCAAGTCAACATATAACCCAGACAGAAACAGCTAGGCCTGTAAGAAGGCCTAACTCCATCTCACTGAGGGCTTCAGGACATAGTCAAGCATGTACCAGTCAGAACCATGAGCATACTTTGGGGCCACATTTGTTATTTGTGTAAGGTTCAGGTTCTCAGGGACATCCTGTTTTGTTTATTCTTTTTTATTGTCACATTTATGTTTTACTTTGGCAACCCTGGTGACATTGTGACAGGACACTTGATAAAGGAACCTCGGATTAGTTACTTTACCTTGTTGTTGTGACCAAATACATGACAGAAACAACTTAAGCAGGGATCTGTTCGGGCTCACAGTCCAGGGGAAATAGCCACTGTAGAAGAAGCATGGTAATGAGACCAGCTCCCATCCGTGGTGGTAGCGAAGTGTGGCTTGCTCACATTTCAGGGAAGCGGAAATCAGAGGGTCTGGGCAGAACGGAGGCGAAGCGGTAAGCCTCCCCCTTTACCTACACAGATTTTCATCTGCCTGAAGGCCCCATTGCAAAGGCTCTACAACCTTCCCAAAACAGCACCACCCACCAGAGACCAAATGTTTAAACACATGAGAACCGAAGCAAACCTCAACGTTCCCAAAGATGGTACTGAAGAAGTAGGGCTCAGCGACGCTTCTGGCAACTAGAAAGCTCCATAAGCATTGCTGAGTCCCCCAGAGTGTACCAGCTGGTGCTGGGGTCAAGACTGCATGTAACAGCTCGTGGATCTCAAACAGCGACTCCCAGCTCTTCACAGCCTGGAAGTCCAGGCTAAAGATGAATGTGGATTGACTATATCTTGCCTTTTAAAAAATGTTGTATGTCTGTGAGCAACTATGAGTGTGCACTGACTAAGCAACAACTCTTCTTCCTGTAGCTGTCCTCCAAAATGTTGAAAGCCAGTGACAGGGCGCTGCCACAGGCTAGCGTCGCTGTGGATGGAGACTGTGTCAGAGCACAGTTAAGATGAGCTTGTAAGGATAAGCTAGATCCACCAGGCCCTGTAGAGTCGCCTTTCCGGAGCAGCTCACTTTTTCATAGGCTCTGGTCTTTGCAGATGGATGGCAATGGTTCCTTTATATCAGACTTCCCAACTTACTTTCAATCTCCTATAATCTCTTTTGGGAAGCACATACTGAGCTCTAACATTGTTGTTCCAATAAATATAAGTGATAATGTGAAATAAAAAGAAAATAAAATCTGTCCTGTATAATTGATGGCCTGGAGTGGATTTACAAATTGCAGTTTGGAAGAGGAAGACAAATGTCTGGACTTCAGAAGCTCAAGGAGCCAAGCACTGGCCCTACAGCTTTAGGAGCTTACCCCGCCATGCGCGATAAGGTATATTTTGAAAATCCACACATTACATGTTCTCTCGAGGTCAGATTTCTGAGACTAATAACAAAACTATATTGAACCAAAAATCAGCCGGGGTCAGCCATAGGGCAAAAATGAAATTCTGACAGAAAATAGCTTTCTGTCCTTCACAATTTTATCTGGACCTCAGTTTCCAGGACTGCTGTTCACTGTCCCCATAAAAACCAACTGCATCATTTTTTTTGAAAGGAAAACAACTGCTGAAGCCTGGTATCAGGCCAGCTCTGAAGCTCAACCACAGACAACATCCCCAGAGCCCATTGTTTTAAAATAGACGCTGGTGGGCTGGAGAGACAGCTCAACAGTTAAGAGCACTGGCTGCTCTTGCAGAGGGCCGGCATTCCCTTCCAAGAACCCACACGGTAGTTCACAACATCTGTAGCTCTAGTTCCAGGGAACCTGACACCATTTTCTGGCTTCCTCAGGCACTAGGCAGTATGCAGTGATATATATATATCACTGATACTTATGAATTTTTTTTTGCTCATGCTGCAGTCTTAGAACTTGGGCAGACTGAGGCAGGACTTCCACAAGTTCAAAGCTAATCTATACTACATAATGAGCACCAGGCCAGTGTGAGCTACATGTGAGACCCTGTTCCAAAATAAAATCAAATAAATAGTCCGCCTTCCAAATATACAAGATATCTGTCTGGCTTTAAGACACTGGCTTCACTGACCACATTAGTGTGATTAGAAAGTACCATCCGTTTGTGCCTCCACTTTTTGACCCTCCACATCTTTGTCATATAGGTAGAACCATGACAGACTAATGCCACTGAGAAGTCTGTGTCTATATGTGTCAAGTTTCAGCCTGACATCTTAACATTGATTGCTCATTGTTTTTCCTTGTAGTTTTGTCTACAAAGGATAATATCGTGGTTGGCAGCGGACAGATCCCTTCCAGCTGGGACCAAGGAGTTTAAACACAGCCCCATCGGCTTGACTGTCATCCAGACTCCCACTGAAAACTGGTGGCACCCCCCTATAAAGCAGTTTGAATGACAATATCCACCAGCCGCTCAGATATTTGGACACTTGGTTCCCGGTTGGTCCCCTGTTTGGGGAGCTTTAGGAAGGCTTGTCCTGGGGCGGGGGAGACACCACGGAGGGTGGGCTTTGGCTGTTTATAGTCTCACTCCACGTCCAGTTTGCTTTCTCTGCTTTGAGCTTACAACTCAAGGTGTGAGCTATCAGCTTCCTGCTCCAGCCTCCGTGTCTGCCACTTGCCGCCGCCGTGCCTCCTAGTGGTGATGGGCTACGCCTTTGGAAACACAAACCCTACCAAACCCTTCCTTCTACAGCAGCAGCTCTCAAACCTGCAGATAGTGATCTCTTTGGCAAACCTCTAAATTATTTACATTACGATCCGTAACAGTTCATAATGATCCATTATGATTCATAACTACAGTCACGTAGTAGTACGAATGAAACAATTTTACAGGGGAGCAGGGATTCATCACAACATGAGGAATTGTATTAAAGAGTCTCAGCATTAGGAAGGTTGGAAACAACTGGTCTATGAGCTACCTCGGTCACGGTGCTTTTCCCAGAAAAGCAGGTTGTTTGGCTCTCACTTTGTTTTGCTTTGCTTGGTTGGGGAGGAGAGCCCCTTGTTTCCGCATTCTCCAGGGGCACACCATTTCCCAGCTGACTGGGAACCTTCAGAAAGCAGCTCTAGAGAACTCACCCTTTTTGCTCCTTTCTGTCCACTCACTGTAAAGAAAAAGGACTTTTCGTCAATAACCACTTGTTCCAGAAAAGCACAATCACTACAATTCACTGAAAACCAAAAAGTCAGTTCCAGGGCTGGGGGTTATGGGGGAAGGGCATGTAAAAGGAACTGCTTTTTCAAGGATTCCAGCACATACAGGGGAGAAGATAAGAACCTGTTAGTCTTTGTCTGGTAATAAGCTTAAATAAAATCAAAGCTATTATTGTAGGGAAGATAAAATGTAAGCTCCTGGAGAAATAGCTCAGGATGAGTGCAAGGCACCAATGAGTCAACTGTAAGGAGCCGACAATAAAAACTCAATTGATTACCTGAAAAAAAAATTAAAATTAAAAAGGCATAATGGGGCTTTTTTTTCTGACCCAGAGCTGTCTTTGGTGGTCTCCCTCAGAAAAGGCCTGTGTTGGAATTGTTTTGCTCCGAATCACATCCCCCTTCACATCCAGTTGATAAAAAAAAAAAAAGTCTTCTTTCCATGAGAGCCATTTGATGTTGAAAAGGACTCTTCAAAATGTGTGTGAACAGCCTTCGGGGACTCACGGAAGAGCTGTCTAAATGCGGTCTTAATGACAGCAAACTTTCATTCAATGTAAACAAACTCCTGTGCCAAATTCCAAGTAGGAAGAATGTATGTCATCTGTCCCTGGAGCCAAGAGCAGGTTTGAGGACTGAGGCACTTCATTCCCGTACCACTTATATGTCAAAATCAGCTACTGTTGGGCAAGAGGTACTGTCAGGCTATAACAGAGAGATCCACTCTTCTGCCTCTGCTGCCGACCATAACACAGATATGCAGAAATATCTTCACTCCTCTTGTGAGGGCCCTGAGCACACAGGGCAAGCTGTAATCCAGCCTTGTACCCTCTGCTCTACTTCCTTCTTTAAAAATTCCCAAGCAACGTCATTTTCATTGGGAGTCCTTTTCTTGCTACATTCTTTTAGCAAAACAGTAGTAGTGTTTGGTATTTTTGTTTTTTAGGTCCCTGGTCTATCTAGTGTCATGTTCTTGGCCACCCAAGAGGTTGTTGAGGACAGGTTCCATCTCGTGGAGTGCACCTTAATTCCAAACAGATAGTGGCTGATTACTCCCATATGCTCTGTGCCATTGTTACACTTGCACATCTTGCAGGCAGGTCACCATGGCAGATGGAAGACATTCTAGCTATGTCCGTGTCTACCTTTCTCTTTTAGTAGTGTGCAGAGTACTTTTCTGTACCTTAAACACTAGTCTGTGCCCGTACCATGCAGTTTTTATTACTCTTGCTCTGTAGTATAGCTTGAGGTCTGGTATGGATACCTCCAGAAATTCTAGGATTGTTTTAGCTATTCGGGGTTTTTTTGGTTTTTCCATATGAAGTTTAGAATTGTTCTTTCAAGTTCTGTAAAAACAAAAAAAAATGTGTTGGTATTTTGATGAGGATTGCACTGAATCTATAGATTGCCTTTGGTAAGATGGCTGTTTTTATTATGGTAATCCCACTGATCCATGAGCATGGGAGATCTTTCCATCTTCTGGTATCTTCTTTAATTTCTTTCTTCAGAGGCTTGAAGTTCTTATCATATAGGTCTTTGACTGCCTTAGTTAGAGTTACCCCTAGATACTTTATATTATTTGTGGCTATTGTGAAGGATGTAGTTTCCCTAATTTCTTTCTCCGCCAGTTTGTTACTTGTATACTGGATCGCTACTGATTTTCTTTTTTAATTAATCATGTATCCAGCCACTTTGCTGAAGGAGTTTATCAGCTGCAGGAGTTCTCTGGTAGAATTTTGGGGGTTGCCTTTGTATACTATCATATCATCTGCAAATAACGATACTGTACCTTCTTCCTTTCTGAGCTGTACCCCTTTGATATACTTTAGTTGTCTTATTGCTTTCACTAGAACTTCTAGTACTATATTGAAGAGATATGGTGAGAGTGGGCAGCCTTGCCTTGTCCCTGATTTTAGTAGGATTGCTTTGAGTTTCTCTCCATTTAGTTTGATGTTGGCTATCAGCTTGCTGTGTATTGCCTTTATTATATTTAGGTATGTACCTTGTATCCCTGAACTCTCCAAGACTTTTATCGTGAAGGGGTGTTGGATTTTGTCAAAGGCTTTTTCTGCATCTAATAAGATGATCATGTGATTTTTTTTCAGTTCATTTATGTAGTGAATTACATTGATAGATTTTTGTATATTGAACCATCCCTGTATTCCTGGGATGAAGCTTACTTGATCACGGTGGATGATTGGTTTGATGTGTTCTTGGATTCAGTTTACAAGTATCTTATTGAGTATTTTTGCACCAACATTCATAAGGGAGATTGGCCTGAAATTCTCTTTCTTTGTTCGGGCTTTGTGTGGTTTAGGTATCAGGGTGACTGTGGCTTCATAGAATGAGTATGGTAGGTGTTTCTTCCGTTTCTATTTTGTGGAAAAGTTTGAAGAGAATTGGTGTTAGCTCTTCTTTGAAAGTCTGATAGAATTCCAGGCTAAAACCATCTGGCCCTGGTTTTTTGTTTTTGTTTTGTTGGGAGACTTTCCATGGTTGTTTCTATTTCCTTAGGGGTTATAGGGCTGTTTAAACTGTTTACCTGCTCTTGATTTAACTTTGAGATATGTGTAAATATTTATTCCTCTACCCAGGAATGTTGTTCTCCCAGATCTGGGAACCCTCTTTTTGAGATGCAAATACAAAGAAGGTAATGCATCTGATATGCCAACCTCTGTGGGTAGGGTTCTAACTGTCTTGCTCTGTTACAAAATCATGCATTAACACCAAGCTTAGAGAAGTTTGCTCTTCTCCTGTGTAAAGCCAATTAATGAATACAAGCTATTTCCATTTTCTCTCCCACCTCAGCTGTTGAAAGTCCTCCCACCTTGAGATTGCTCAGTAGTTGAGCACTGGCTGCTCTTAGAAAGGAAAATCATATTCTTCCCCTATGACATAACAGACCATGCATCTGTTTCCCAGAGACAATCCTGTTTTACATTTGTTGTCACATTGTATTTAATAGCTTCCTTTCACTCTAAAAAAGCGAACAAAATATAGTATTGTATGACTTTACTGGGAAGTTATACAAACTTGGGAGTTTCTTTTACTTGTACTTTTAACATTTGCCTTCACTCTGGAACCAGCAACTCAAAGAAAAACTCACGCAAGTCCATCTTGATGAGCAAAACAAGTTTGTTGGGCGTTGCTTATGGAGTAGGGGAAGACAGACAAATGTGTTTGCCTTGACCCCCACCTCTAGTACCATCCCACCACACCCCTACCTACCAAGCTCCCATCTAATATGTCTCAAAGTGCACAACAGGAAACTAACTCAGAACTCTATGTAGCCTTGTAGCTTCAGCAACAAACAAAACCAGATTCTGGGCCTGTGAGTGTGTACTCTGTCATTCTCCTAATCGAAGATTGTTTTGTCATGACAAACACCATCCAACCATGGAAAGAATAGGTTCTTCTTGCTGTAGTTTGGTACATACAGTGGCTAAATGAGGCTGAGTTACAGTGGCCAGGATTCAGAAGACTACTGCATAAATACCAGTCTAGAAAATAATGATTCTCTCCCTGTAGTATCTCAAGGTTCCTTTCTCTACACACTCTACTTGAACCACAACAAACTTTTTGACAGTGAACTTCAGCATTGGCTGTACATTAAAGCCACCTGGAAAGCTTTATAAAAATAGTTATGGTAAGGCTCAACAAGTAACTAACGAAACCTGATTCTCACGGGGGGGAGGAAGGGATGCTTAGTTTTTCAGGTCAGTCTGACTGACACTCACATAAGAACCACTGAAAGATGGTTGCCAGGGTCAAAAACATCATGCGGTTTCTTCTGCTTTCGAAATTTTGATAGCTACTTTCCTTTAATGTCTCTTTTCTAGGATGCCTTCACTAATCTTTCTCTGTATGTGCCCTTATTCCAGAACTAACATTAAATTACAAGTATGTACTTACATGCCCATCAATAACTAATCTCACTGATTCTGTGATTGGCCTGTCTCTTGAGTTTATTTCTCCTCACTCATCGACACCTCAGTTCATCATCATCATGTCTCACCCACATAACTACAAAAACTCCTTATAGTTTTCCTGACCCCTCCAAATGGTCCCCATATATCTTCTATAAGACTTATTTTTTTTTAATTTTTACATGCATGAGTGGTTTGCCTATGTGTATAGAAGTGCACTGTATGCATGCCTGATGTCCCTGGAGTCCAGAAGTGGGTTCTGAATTTTTTAGAACCTGATTTTATGGATGGTTGTAAGCTGCCACTTGGGTACTAGGAACGAAATTCAGGTTATCTGCAAGAGCAGCCAGTGCTCTTAACTGCTGAGCCATCTCTCCAGTTCCCTTACCCCATTTATTTTTTAATGAAATAAATAAATAAATAAGCAAACAAAAAACAAACAAAATGCTGCCATTCCACTATTCCATAGCTCCTTATCTTCTATAGAACATTATACAAACTCTCTAATATAGACCCCAAGTACCTTCCAAAATAAACCCAAAGAGAATCTCCAGATTTCCTCATCACTTCTAACATCACCTACCTCTGAAGCCACAGGATAAATATATTTCTGACAATGCCACCATACTTGTATATAAAATGGCCTTTATTCTCCATCAGGAAAATGCCATGTTTTTACAAATGTTATTCAAGTGTTACTTTTACAAAATTGCCCCCCATGAAAAAATTAATTACCTTCTCTTCTTTCTTGCACTTTATAGATCACTTATCACAATTTGGTTTGTGTTATATAAGTGACTTGCTTCCCACATACCTGGAGAAAAGGCCAAGTGATACCAGTATATGTGTCCCCAGTAAGTGGCTGTTGAATTTATTTATAAACATGGTTATAAATCCCAAACCAGTAAATTAAAGATAAGCATCTTTAATCATTTCTGTCCCCTCATCCACTGGGGAAAGTGGCAGTGGAAACAGCTTAGATCTCCAAATCCTAATGGTACAATAGCTGTCAAACTAAGGGAAGCTTTGCAGACTGGATCCAATATACCCTTACTGATTTAAAAAACTAGTAATAATGTTCGTTCTGAACTAAAATATTTCCAAAAGAGGAAATCTATTAGGCCGGTGCCTTCTAGCTTTTACATTTTGATTCTGAGTTTAAATCATGTAGAATGTTGCTCTCCTTGCAGAGATTCTGTCCCCTCTAGGTCTTGCTATCTCCCCCTTCTTTCATAAGATTCCCTGCACTCTGCCCAAAGTTTGGCTATGAGTCTCAGCATCTGCTTTGATACCCTACTGGGTATAGTCTGGGCCCAGGGGTCTTTTCTGAGACTGATACCCTAACCAAGGACCATGTACGGAGATGACCTAGAACTCCTGCACAGATATAACCTATGGCAGCTCAGTATTCAAGTAGGTTCCCTAGTAAGGGGAACAGGCACTGTCTCTGACATGAACTCAGAAGCTGACTCACCTCCCTCTGAGCGGGAGCAACCTTACCAGGCCACAGAGGAAGACAATGAAGCCAGTCCTGATGAGACCTGATAGGTCAGATGGAAGGTGATGAGGACCTTTCCTATCAG
Organism: Pachyuromys duprasi; assembly: GCA_028658305.1. NCBI lineage: Eukaryota > Metazoa > Chordata > Mammalia > Rodentia > Muridae > Pachyuromys > Pachyuromys duprasi. The sequence continues at coordinate 42,918,281 of CM053765.1, read as the reverse complement.
TGGATTTGGAGAGGAGCATGGAGCATAGGAGAAGATGAGGGAGGGGGGGTGGGATTGGGAGGAAATGAGGAAAGGGCTACAGCTGGGAAACAAAGTGAATAAACTATAATTATTATAAAAATTTTTAATTTAAAAATTGTTTAAATAAAAATATAGTTTAAAAAGAAATATATATATATATATATATATCCAGAAGCAATAAATAAATAAATAAATCATGCAGGCTGGAAAAATCATTTATTGATTAAAAACGACAAAAGCGGTGAGTGGTTTCTTACATAGGGGAATTCAAAACCAGTTTCTCACCCCTAACATTCATGGCAGTTCCAAAGTTCCTGATTTCTGCCTAGAGAAAGGGAGCTGCAAACAGGGAAGTTTCAAAGGCTTTTAGTGCCCTGGAAGGCTGTTATCAGTACAGAAAACCTGCTAGATCCCTAATTATAGGTTCACAGTGGTATACTTAGAAAGAAATAATGTCCAATAACAGACTACTTCAGACACATCAAGTTTTGTCAACTACCAATGCAATGTCTCCTTTTGCATTTAGGATAAATGCAGCTTGAGAATGCAGTCTAGATTTGTATTTTTCTGGAAATACACACTGTTCATCAAAATTTCTCCCCTGCAAAAATTCACAATTCTATCTGCTACAGATGAGAATTGGCTAATAGTTTCTCAGATCATTCATCTTATAGAGAAGGCCAAGTGTGTCTGGGCACCTTCTCACAGAGAGGTATTCCATGCTGGCCCTGAGGTTTTCATTCAATAACCCATGCTTTCTGGGAGCAGCACTGCTCTGCTTTGTGAATAGGGTTCTCTATATACACACTGGAGCCACATTCGGGTGAGCATGCTTTTACAGACCCCATTCTCCATTCCTGGGGGAATCATGTCTCATGACTTGGGAATGACTGTCTGCTTTAAATTGCCATTATAAAAAGTCAAAGCTGCTCTCAGCAACTGAGACATTATTCATTTCTCCTTCCATGGGCATGCTATAATTACTTCAGACTGTTTAAATTTTCTCAATGATTAGGAAGTGCAGTTAGAAACCATAGTTAACTTACTACAATAAAGACAAATTGCAGAGAAATACAATTAAACTAAGTTATTTTCATTCTTATTTTAATAACAAGAGAATGAGGTGGAGGTAGCATAGCAACCCCGTGGTTTGTAATAAAGAGGTAATAATGTGATTTTTATAATTAAAACTTTGCCGTGGGCAGAGCAAACTGTCCTGATTAGCATTCCTAACCTTGAAAACATGCAGAAGAATATTACACAATGTAAATTTCCAAGATTAAAAATGCTTCAACTATATCTTGACAGATACTACATCTACAGTATATATTACCAAATGTAGGGTAAAAAGAGGCTATAAAATAAAATCACAAACCAGGAAATGTAGAAAAGAAACACCTTGGGGAATACTTGGAAAATTCAATGTTCTTTTCAGAGTTTGTTTTTTTTTTAAGTCACAGAGTAGTCATAAGGAATTTCCAAAGTACCCAGAACTCTCTGCATATATGATAGAGGCAACCGCTACAAAGATGAACGAGCACATAGAGTACACCAGGTATTGATAGTTGCACTTCCAAAAGTAACCATTCTCCAACTAGTCTGTCTGTTTTGTTTTGTTTTCTTAGATTTTCATCATAAGGTCCAGGATGACCACAAACTCACAATCTTCTTCCACAAGTTCCAAAGAACTGAGACTCCTTTGTGTGCATGGCCATGCCTGGCTTTTCTATTTTTATTACAACTATTGAACCTCCTACTCTAATCATTGAATGATACTCAGAATAAAGACACTGCATCCTGGCCATTACTGAACAGAAGTGTATCAATATTACTTAAATTCCGAATGATGACATGTAAAGAAAGACATTACCTGAAATTTCCCAGAGGCATTCTTCATGAAAGGAAGCACAACCTTCCGGCTTCCCTCTCTCTTTTCTGGTGACTGGAAGAAAATGGGGTGGCTGGGACAAAAGTGATGTCTTAGCCCATTAGATGGTCTTAAGAAGAGAATCCTACATGCTGAAATCTGTACACCTAGGGAAGATAAGCAAGAAGGAAGACCCAGGATGGGATGATCAATCCTTGCTTAAATGGACAAATGGGATGGACATTGAATGTGGGAGAAAGACTCTAACTAGCAATGTATTAATGCAGATATTAAGATTCACAACCAAGCCTTCAGCAGGGGGCAGGGAATCGTATGATAAAAGGGGGAGTTAGTAAGACTTGGCGAGGACAAGAGCTCCACAAAGACCAAATAGATCAGGGCACAGGGTCTTTTATGATACTGTTTCTCCAACCAAGGACCATGTATGGATATAACTCCTGCTCGAATGTGGCCCATGGTAGCTCAGTATCCAACTGAGCTAGTAAGGGAAACAGGGACTATTTCTGTCATGAACTCAATGGCTGGCTCTTCAACCCTCCCCTCGCCCCGCCCCCGAGGGAGAAGCAGCCTAGCTAGATCCCAGAAGAGGACATTGCAGCCAGCCCTGAAGAGACATGATAAGCTAGGGTCAGATGGAAGGGGAGGAGGTCCTCCCCTATCAGTGGACTTGGAGGGGGCTAGGGAGAAGATGAGGCAGGGATGGGAAGAGTGGGAGAGAATGAGGGAGGGGGCTACAGCTGAGATACAAAGTATATAACCTGTGATTAATATAAAAATAAATAAATTACTTAATAAAAATAAAAAAAGAAGAGAATCCTAATGCACAGCACAGAAACAAGCTAGAAGCCTGAATGTCAGAAACAAAGGTGTCCCTGCCCTCATACACTTTTCTTAGATACTAACATGAAAAAGAAATAAAATAATTTTCTGTGGGAGCTGCTGCAATTTGTTGTTTACTTTTAGTCCCAGCAAAACTGAAACCCAAAACATGCATGTCTATACTTCCCACTGTACAGCTTCAAATTGTTCAACCTTCACCTGCATGTTTTCTAGAACACATTTATTATGGTTTGTTTGAAGTATTAACTATCATTAATGAAATATATCAAATATATTCACAAGAAATATAAAATGACTTCAGCGTTTAATCATTTAATACAAGTGTTGTCAATGCTTTTTGCAGTCTTTTAATTCATTGATAGCTAAAGGAAGGAAAAAGGAAACTAAGCAATTTGTAAAAATTCGCATTAGGCATATATTTATCAAGTAAATTACAATCTCTAACTGAAACTTAATTTCTAATTGATGTAGACAATAAGTAAACAAAAGAAAGAGAGAGAGAGAGAGAGAGAGAGAGAGAGAGAGAGAGAAACAAAGAATAAGATGGAAACTAGTCTGTAGGTAGAGGGAAAGGACAACCCTGCTTTAGCAGTTACAGAAGGCTGAGGCTTTTGTGATAGCAGAGTTAGCTAGAAAACGTGGCAGGTAAAGGGATACCAGACAATGAGTCTAAACAACCTCATGAAGACAGTGTGCTTTGTCTTTGAGGCGCTGAAATAGCCAGTCCACTTTCTGCCAACACACCACCCAGGTGAGGCATCCATACCTCCCTTAGCCCCATAACGGATTTGGTAATGCATGGCTTCTTGTTCTCCCAGCAGAACAAATCAATGGAGGTGTCTGCACTGAGACTCGAGCCTGTGAATGCTCAGACTTTCCTGTGAGGAAAGGGCTAAGAATGCATCAAGAGGCATCCCTGCTCAATGCATGACATAGCAGGACCATTCAGGAAGAGCCGATGGAAGCCCAAGGTCAAAGTCTCTCTGCCTTGGACTCACTCACACATTCCTCCTACCTCACTATGTGTCTACAGCAAAAAGGGGAGAAAAAGATAAGTAAAAATGAAAGATGCAGAAAGCTACTAAATAAAAAGTAGCAGGTCAAAAAAAAAAAAAAGTAGCAGGTCCTGCCTTTTCTGACCTACCAACCTCTATTCTCAGATAAACCCACACGATCACTCTCTGCTTTTAGTTACATTGGTGGCTGCCACTATAGCTCTCAATGGTAAATCATGCCTTCATTTACGTATTCAATTGTATAAATAGTAAATTTCTTCAGTTGCCAGTTTGAACAGTCTCTATTTACTTGTTTTCTTTTCTCTGACTTAACTTCTTACAGATTCCTTTCCTTATATATTATTTCCTCCAAGATAGTCCTACTTTCTGCATCACGGTAGTTGACCATAAGGCCTAGTAGACCCGCAATAATCATAATAAAAGGAGGCAGCACATTCAAAATAATAAGGTTCCAGTTACCAGCCAGTGCCCCAAAGCCCCATGTCAACTGTTATTGTTGCTCTGATGCCTTTCCCTCACCTCATAGAGAGTCCACTGTTCTGTGTAGCCACCTGAAGGAGAATGAATGTTTCCAACCTTGAGTGCCAGGTGGGTGAGCTCAGTGTGAGGATGCAAACAGGTGTGGACTGCAGACCCATTGACCGGAAAGCTAGAAAGGGAAGGTTTGCCCTAGTGGGCAGAACACCAAGTCAACTACCTTCTTTGGAGAAGCCTAATACAAAATGAGCACAGGTGTGCAGCAGCCTGGTCAGAAGCCCAGACTAAGAAAGAGGTCAGAGTTAGGGAATAAGTTTGTGGAAGAGGACAGAAAGCAGGGAGAGGATCTACCAAGTGACGCAAGCTTCAGGAAAGGCACAGCAACCAAGTAGTCTCCACCAATGGACACCAGCCCACCTCTGTCTTCAGTCACCTTGTTATGTATAGTATTCTCATGAACAGAATAGTAAGTTTAGCAGAGTTAGAAGCTTTGGGAGTCCATAGGGCAAGCTCTCACCAAGACTCAGCTAAGTCCCGCAGAATACTTGGCCTGCCAGCCAGAAAAACCAACACCAAGCCTTAAGATGCCACCAGTCCTTTCACCAACCAGCCACTCGGTGGTAAATTTATTACGTTGGATTCCCTCCTTCCTAAATAGGACATTCTATGACCATTGGAAATTATTCTGTCTTTTCTCTAACATCCTATATAGCCATCTGACACATTTCTGATACCAGATTTGTGTGGGTGCAGAAGCAACCCCCAGCAGAAACCAAATGGAGATCCCATAATTTACCTCAATTCTGGCATCACCTACCTGGAACTAGCATGAGCTCTCATAAGCAAAGGGCTCCACACTATACCAACTCCCCGTCTCAGACCTGAACTGTAACTAGTGTCATTTATATTTCAACTGACTATGATTTCTCAGGAATACTCTTCAAGTATGGTTGATCTGATTGAGCAACTCTTGAAACTCAGGCAAATACTTTACTGTGCTATTTATCATAAAGGGTGTTACTGGAAATAGAAATTGTGGTACATTTACACAATGGAATACTACTCAGCAATTAAAAACAAAGAAATCATGAAATTGGCAGGCAAATGGAAGGCACTAAAAAAGATCATGCTGAGTGGGGTAACCCAGACCTAGAAAGACACACAAGGTATATACTCACTTATAAGTGGATATTAGCCATATAATATAGGATAAACATACAAAAATCTGTAGTCCTAAAGAAGCTAAACAACAAGGAGGACCCAAGGGAAGATGCTTAATCATCATTCAAAAGGGCAAACATTATAGACACTGGAAGCAGGAGAAGACAGGGAACAGGAAGCCTACCATAGAGGGCCTCTGAAAGAATCTACCTAGGAGGGTTTTGAAGCAGATGCTGAGACTCATTCACAGTCAAACTTTGGGCAGGGTGCAGGAAATCTTATGGAAAATGGGGAGACAGAAAGACCTGAAGGGGACAGGACCTCCACAAGGAAACCAACAGAGCCAAAAAATCTGGACCCAGGGGGCCTGCAGAGACCAGCGTGCCAACCAAAGACCATGCATGGAGAGGACCTAGACCCCTGCCCAGATGTAGCCCATGGCAGGTCAGTCTCCATGTGGGTTCCCTAGTAAGGTGAGCAGGGGCTGTCTCTTACATGGACTCAATGGCTGGCTCTTGGGGCAGCCTTGCCAGGCTACAGAGGAAGAGGATGCAGCCAGTCCTGATGAGACCTGATAGGCTAGGGTCAGAGAGTAGGGGAGGAGGACCTCCCCTATCAATGGACTAGGGGAAGAGTATGGGGAGAAGAGGAAGGGAGAGAGGGTAAGACTGGGAGGAGATAAGGAAGGGGGCTACAGCAGGATACAAAGTGAATAAATTGTAACAAAGAATAAATCAATAAAAGAAAAAGAAAGAGTGTTACTAACTATGCAAAGCAAGAGGGAACAAATGCATGGGGTAGACATAGGGGAGAGGAGGGATGGCCTCCCCACCCTTCACAAGTGTCCAGTGTTCAGCCATCTACAAGCTACCCTAACCCAGTCCCATTGGGTTTCTATGGTGATTTCATTACACTGGCATGGTTAACTGGATTATTGGCCACTGTGGTCAACTTGACTTCCACCAATAACCATCCATTTCCTTGGAGGTTAGGGGTAAAGCCTGAAGCTTCCAACCCTCTAATCATCCCTTTGTTTTCTGGTGATAAATAGTCCCTATCTACTGTAGACACTCTTCCTGGCCAACCTCAATATTTGTTCTGCTACCCCACAACCTTACACTTGTGAGCAGAAGGCCTTGGTTTTTAGAGCAGGTACCTTTCCAGCAGAGGAAAGGTTAAAGCACCACTAAAGCCATAGCTGTTGCCTAGTCACTTTGGGCCAGTAGCAAAGCAAACATCTAACATACTTGAAAGGAAATTGCCATCCTAATCTCATTAACACAGAGTTGCTACAATAACAGGTCACGGCATGAATAAAGGTGGTTGGCATGAAACGATCCAACTGGCTTAGCTGAGTCTCACCACTGAACGGACAGATCAAAGCAAGCACATACCACCACAAGGAAGCATCCAAGACTCAGAACCATGGAGAAAAGAGGTCTATCTTAAATTACCCTCCTGACCACCAAAAATGTCTCCAGCAGACAGAGGACTCTGAGGGGGGTAAGGAGGGAAGGGGGAGGTGACCACTACTGATTACATTAGAACAAATCACAGCAGAAAGGAATTGCGCTTTGCCATATTAAACTTCTAACCTTCCTTTTGTAAGTTTTCCCAGACGTTGTGACCCTAGGAATTCTGAGTGTGTGTTTAAATGGAGTGAATTCAATGGGGGAAGAAAAAAAATCTAAGCGGGGAACCAGTACCTTGCTGGCTTCCAGTGCTCTCCCCCTTCCTGCTGCCATCCCCCCCTAGCGGCTTGACTGAAAACAACTGAGAGCAGCCTCCTTTGAAGAGAAATGGCCTTGGTCTGGACGGGAGTTGCCTTAACTAGGAAGCCTCACCCACCACCACCAGGATCTTAGCCAATCACTAAGTACAATGAGCTTCAAGATGGGGTCAACTGAAGCCACAATCTGCACTTCAGAGAGCCATTGTGAGCTCTGAGTAAACTAGTCTGTAACTGAGACCACATCCTCATTTTTGTTGTTGTTGTTGTTTATTTTTGTTTCCTTTCTTTTTTTTACTTTTTATCAATTCTTTGTGAATTTCAAATCATATATTCCAATCCTACTCATCACCCCATCCCTTCGTATCCACCATCCATCCTTGCAACAACAAAAGAAAATTAAAAAAACTTAAACCAAAAACAAACAAACATTTTATTGTGGAAGCTGTAGTGTGTCACAGCGTGCCCCTTCTGTGCACACATCTTCACTGCAGTGAGTCATTGGTCTGGTTCGAGGCCTCTGGCTTCTGCTCCTCTATCAATACTGGATCCTCACAGGGACTCCTCTCAGACATCCTGTTATTGCCCTGTGTCATGGAGAACCTGCAGCTTTGGATCTGCAGGACAGACCCTTTCACTCACTTCAGCAGTTCATAGAGGGGGTAGATGTTGGGGTGGACCAACTCAGAGCCCTGGATCCGAGTCTTGGTGGTAGCTGAACTGGTCAGCTCACCAGCTTTCCCACACCCATACCCCCAAGACAAGCTCTCCAGCACAGCCCCCGATAGCTCCCTCAGTGCTACAAGGGGCAGGACCAGCTCTCACGATCTCACACTCGTGGCTCACCCATGCCTTCACCACCAGAGACAGGTCCACTGTGCTGCACAGGACCTCTCTGTCAAAATGCTGCAGAGAAATTCTGCAAAGGACTGGGCCAACTCCACATTTTTTTAACAATTTATTCATTTATATCCCAGTTATATCCCCCTCCTTCAATGCCTCTCAGACACACCCTCTCTCCCTCTTCCTCTAGTCCACTGAAAGAGTGAGTTCTCTTCCCCTACCATCTGCCCATAGCTTATCAAGTCTCATCAGGACTGCCTGGATCCCTTTCCTCTGGGGCCTGGCAAGGCTGCATCACCAGGAGGAGTGATCAAAGAGCAAGCAACCAACATTCTTACTTACCTGGTTTCCCTGACTTTCTCCTCTCTCCCGCCCCTTCTAAAGAGAAAGCCCCTCCCTTCCAATAAATCATTTGATTTACCTAGGTGCTATCTGGAGCTCTGCTTATGGGAAACCCAATCTAAACAGCAACATACTGAATTGATTCTGCAAAAGATAATATTTGCCTGCTACTGTTTCACAGTTTACCCTGTGTTTATTCCTAAGTAATAAAAATAGAAGACATCAAATATTTAACTAGAAACAGCACACTTTCTATAGCGAGTATGGGAGGAGGTGCATACATAAACTATTTTTCAGAGTGGCCTATTCAGTGCATGACCTTCAAAGACATCAGTGTGGTCTGCTTTCTCAGTAATTATATTCAATGACCAATGTAAAATGAACACTGCAACTCACAGCTAAAATAGCCTCAGTAGGAGATCTGCCAACCTCACACAGCAGCTCTGATCATAGGAGGCAGGCCCTGCCAACAGCTCCATCGTGGGAAGATTGCAGACCAAAGACCTGTCACTCTACCCATAAAGTAAGTATTGAGCCAAACAGATTCATCTGTCCCTGAAGGCCTCAGAGCGAAATTTTAATCTTCCCAAAATAAAATTGAGGCCTCTTACTCTGAGAGACACTACTTTTATTCGGTTGGCATTGTGGGTGAACCGTATCTAATCTATTCTTAAATCTTTTAATCCAGTGTTTTAACAGTACCTGGAGCCTGTCCCTTATGCCTCACATAAATTCCGTACACAGCAATTCTGTTGTAGCCTTAGACAACAGATAACACACTCTATTTCTTATCTTTAATAATTTAAATGCCCCTTTGGGTCCAAACTTCCAGGGAAGCCAGCATACCAGGCTGTTCACTAGCTTAGAGAGCAAGCATATCACCCACATGTCCATTCTCTCTTCAAATCAGAAGCTTCAAACACCTGCCATGCTGCTGCTCATCAGTGTGAACAGTATTCAGAGCACATCTTAAAAATAAAATCACTAGAGGCTGAAGATGTAGCTCAGTAGTAGACAGTTGCCTAGCATACGCAAGGCTCTGGATTTGATCCTTAGTTCCACAAGGAAATAAGGCAAAATCCTTATGCAGGCAAATTGTAGCATATGAATGCAGGAGGATATCACTCAGCTTTGAGAAGGAAACTGTGCTACAACAGATGAAATTTGAGGGCATTGTGGGAGATTAAATAAACCAGCCACAAAAAAAGGTAAACACGTACTCCACAGAGATGATACAGCAGAAAGATAAAGACAACAAGCAAAATAGTAGTTGCTAGCAAGGGTAGGCACAGAGATTCAGATTGATGGGGAGCTGCTGAGATGTGGGGGTAATATGGCTGAACAACAGTAACTAAATATTAGGATGGCAAATTTCATACTGTGTGTGTAATGTAAACATACATCATGGGACTCACAGCCATATGAGGAGTCTTTGGGAATAGTGGGAGGAAAGAGAAAAGTACCAGGAAATGACAGGAGCTCCATAAGAAAAATGACAGAGCCAACTAACCAGGGCCTGAGGGGTTTGCTAAGACTGAAGCATCAACCAAGGACCATGTATGGACTGGACCTAGGCCCCTACAAACATGTAGCAGATGGGTAGCTTAGGCATCAAGTGGGCCTTCTAGTAAGAGAAGTGAGGACTGCATTGGACATGGACTCACTTGGTAGCTTTTAGGTCACTTCCCCTTGGAAGAACTGCCCTGCCAGGCCACAGGTGAAGAGACAAGCTCAGTCCTGGTGCAATTAGATGAGCTGGGGTGAATGAGAAAGGGAGCTCCCCTTTTCTGAGGAAGAGGCAAGCGGGGGGGGGGGGGAGAAGAGAAGGTAAGAGGGAGCTGGGAGGGGAGGAGGGATGGAGTTACAACCAGGATGTAAAGTGGATAAAATAAATAAGTGAAAAAGAAAAGAGACATCATAGGACAAAAGTAAATAAGAAAGAGTAAAATGGGAGGCTGGAGGTTGCTCAGTCAGTCAAGTTCTTGCTGTTCAAGCATGGAGTTCTAATCCCCCGGA
>CM053765.1:42878124-42907848 GCA_028658305.1 Pachyuromys duprasi | reverse complement strand
TCTCTCTCTCTCTCTCTCTCTCTCTCTCTCTCTCTCTCTCTCTCTCTCTCTCTCTCTCTCTCTCTCTCTCTCTCTCTCCATTCAAGTTCCTCTTCATAATTTCTTTTCCTCGAAAAATACGATTTGGTGCAAATTCAGGGTTTCTCTAGTGAATCTTTTAAAGCATCATGTTCAATATCAACTATCTAAGTTTCTGGGTAGAAGTTTTCATTCCTTTGGATGTTGCCGTTACATCTATGGATGTCTGCAGCCTTCAGCTGGTGTCTGTTCTCCACTGCTGAATGAAAGAAAAGAAGGAGAGAAGATGGGAGAGAGGAGAAAAGAATAGAAAGGGGAGGGAAGGAAACTAGATTGACAATACATTCGCATCCAAAAAGAGGTCAGAGGTTGAAAACCAAATGTCGCTGACATTTATGATCAGGCTACAGCCACTGCTGTCATTGTAATTTTAATAGGAGGGATAAAGGGCACACACAACACAGAAAAACATTCTCTTTCTCCCCACCAATAACTCAAACACAAAAGATGCAGCTGCTCAAGCTAGTTTCAAAATGACTATACGGGGTCCTGCTGTAAATCCAAGTGGTCTTCCCTCTTACATAAAATACTCAAGTTACTTAGCTGTTGTTTTGATATTTTGCTTGGAGGGATGCCCACTGTATTCTCCTGAAACCAAACTGTGGTGCTCTGGAACCTGTGGATGCCTCACTCCGCATCACCTGTTCTCATGAAGTTCCCCACATCAGGCACCCATGCCTCACCTCTGTCATGAGCAAGTGGATGGGTCTTCAGTTCCTCATAGCCTTTTCAGGCTGCTAGATTACCTTTTGGGGCTTTTCTTTCTAACTTTCTTTCTTTTTGGCTTTTGAGATTATAAATGCCCTTTTAGAGGCTAAAGAGATGGCTCAATTGGTAAGGTGTTTGCCACCCACCAGGAGGGCCTGAGTTCAATCCCCAACACCCATGGGGCATACTCTTTCAGTCACAGGGCTGGGGAAGCAGACACAGGCAGATCCCTGGGGCTTGCTGACTAGCCATCCTGTCCTAATTGATGTGCTTCAGGTCACAGTTGTAGCCCTTGTCTCAAGAAACAAAAAAGACAGATCCTGAGGAATGGCACCTGATGTTGTTATCTGGCCTTGACGTGCACACACATACACACACACTCACACACATGTGTACACACAGACATACAAGAGGTCTTTTTGTCGTTAAATATCTCTAAAAATGACAGACTCTCACATTTTTCCAGTCTTCACATCCGATAGAACCTTATAACTCATAAATTTGTTTAAATGATGTTCAATTAAATTCTGGTTGTTTGGTATTGTCACCCCAGTTGTCAAGGTCATTCCACTGACAAGCAACTTGCCACTACCTGTTGTAGATATGCCTGTAACCATGCATGAGAATATTCACGCCAGAGTCAATCCATGACTATGCCAATCTCTACTGGCGTCACCTTCGGGAGGTGACTTTTCAGCCACTTACACTTTATAAAGGCTCAACCTCCTCACTGTAATGTGGAAAAAAATAATTATAGTTCCTACACAAACATGTGATAGAGCTTAAACAAGAAAGTGCTTAAGATGTTCGGTAGCATATGTGATCAATAATTCTAAGCTACGATAACTACTGTTACTACACTTTTAACTATTTCAATTGTAACATACAGGCTTTTAAACATACATTTGATAATCATTCTTCTTGACAGCAATTTCCTTCCAATCAATTCCTGACTGGTTAATCTCCCTCTGATCCACAGTGACTTCCAAACACACAGGCTCAGAGAAACTGAGCTAAGCACATGCTTAGTTCTTTGGATCCAGTTCCCTGAAACTTATGGTAACTTAAATAATTTCAGTGTTCCATAATTGACCTTTTGTAGGACACGTTCAAAAGCAGAACACTAAGAGCTAGCGAGGTAGCTCCAAGGTAGTGTGCTTGCCTCCCAAGCATAAGGACCCAAGTTCAGTTCCCAGGGGAGAGAAATGCCAGATATGGTGGCACACGCTTGTAACCCCAGCTTTTGGGAAACAGAAGCAGAAGGCTCTCCAGGACTTGATGGCAAACTCTCTAAGCTTACTAAGCGTTCTAAGTTTACTAAGGAGCTCCAGTCAGGGAGAGATTTCATCTTAAAGGAAGTGGATGACATTCTTGAAGATGATAGCCAAGTTGTTTTCTTTTAAAATACACACACACACACACACACACACACACACACGATTTAAAATAAATGTAGAGCACTGAAACCATCTAAACGAACTTTACCGACACATACAAGTGATAACCTCTGGAGCTGCCTGAAACCCCTCAGGCTTGCGGAGTCTTCCCTCAATGGCAGCTCTAACACTCTTCCCACAGGGGCAAGCACCCATGTTCTCCCAGCCACGGTCTCTCCCTGATACGGTTCCACTGTCAGGATTAAACACACCTTTATGCTGTAGTAACAGGGTTACATGGGGTTGTCTAGGGGATTTCTGAGCTTGCTCAGACAAAAACTGAACATCTTCGAAAGACAGAGGACCCAGAACACTGCAGAGAAAGCAAAAGTAACAGCTTTTTCCCTTCCGGATGGGAAGAGCCTGAAGTTGGAAGTCCATAAGTGAACTCTAGCTTGAGGGTTTTATAGAGCCCCTGCCTGCCGCTTCTCTTATTGGCCCTGCTCAGATATGCACTTTGTGCCTCCCTGCCATTTCTCCTTACGATGGATCCGTTCAAACCAACCGCCATCTCCCCAGAACTAAAATTGCCTGAGACAGAACAGTGAATGTCTTTACACTTCATAAAGTGCTTTCAAAAACATTTACTTATTTAATCCTTCTGGGAAAAGGACAGGGCTTGACATATGCCTGTAGTGGTGATTTTAATTATCATATTGATGCAATCCAGAATCGCCTGAGCAAAGGAGCCCCGATGAGGGAGCATCTTTAATTAGGGTGAGAAGACCCACCAGTGTGGGTGGTGGCATTCCCTAGGCAGAGGAATCAGAACTGTGTAAAAGTAGAGAAACCAAGCTGAGCAATACCGTGTGTACGTCAATCCTTTGCTCTGTACCCTGTGGACACAGGGTGACCAGGTCTCTCAGGTCCATGTGCCTGTGATTTCCCTGCTGGGATGGACTATAACCCGGAACAGTGGGCCAAATAAGCCTTTCTTCCTTAAGTAGCTTTTGTCAGAATATTTTACCACAGCAACAGGAAAGAGAGAGAGAGAAAGCTGCTAAAGACGCTTGTGTTTTTTAATAGGGACAAGGAGAACAGAGCACAGACAGATTGCTTCTCCTATCCTCAGTAGTGAGAAGCCATCTCCAGAGAGCATTCTTGACTCCGCAGAGTATCAACAACAGTGTCTTGGCAGCTGATGAATTGTGGAAGAAGCTGATTGAATTGTGCAGAAAGTTCTTCTTTTTTATTTTTCTTTTTTTTTCCTAAAAAGCACCTTCAGAGACTTGTAGGTGATGAAGCTAGACCTGGAAAATTTAGCCCCGTTGCCTCCAACATGGAGGCATCCCTTTGACCACAGGCCTGTGAGCCAGGGACATCCCGCAGTAAAAAGGAAGCAAGCAAGTCTTTCTTCAAATGACAAGCTACCTGCCAGCCAAGGAAACAAGGCTTTGCAGTTACTATATAGATCTCTCAGGCAAAACAGGAGGGGAAAGGAGGTGTAGGCAGCTAGAGAAGAAAGCCAGATTTTTGCCTCATTTATTTCTGTCCATAACCTCTTTCTTTAAGAACTTAAAACACTTACTGTGGGAGTGTGTGGTAAGAGTCAAGAGCCCTCTGAGAGAAGGAAAAAATAAAGTGAATTTAAAATAGCTATATACAGGCCTAAGGAAACAGACCCAAAGGAAATGGGATAATATTTAAATAAATTGGCTTAATCAAGATTAATTCTGTTTATTAACAAGCGGAAGTGTTGTAAGCCAGTAAGTGGTCTGTGGCCAATTAGGCCGAATGACCTTCTGGGAAAAGTGAGTCAGAGTGAAATTGGTCCTCAAAGTAAAGGGAAGGAGAACAGTATGGGAGTGGAACTAAATAGAGCTCCATCAATTTCTTCTGTGGCTTTAAAAGAAAAAAATAAAGTGCATTCGAAAGAGTGTGGGAGTTTGCATTTAAACACAACAGGGTCTGAAAGTGGTCCACACCAGCATCTCCCTCCCTTCACAGGCAGTGCTGTGGGCCTTCACCTGGAGTCTACTGGGTCCTCCCACCAGCTGACTGTGCACTTTGCTGCTTTATTTATTTATTTATTTATTTATTTATTTATTTATTTAGTTATTTATGTCTGATGTGTACTTGTGACATGCAATGTGCTGTTCTGGGCCCTAGGCGTGGCTACCATCCACCAAGAGCTTACTAAGAGCAACAATTATGCAAAGCAAAAAAAAAAAAAAAAACACTGGGGGGCTGTGGGTGGCAAGTAAGGAATAGCGGGAGAGAGAAACCTACTTATTTGGCCTGGTCCACTGAAAAATAAAGATGAGGAAGACCACACTCAGCAGAAAGCGCAGCATATTCAAGGGCCTGGGGCTGAAACTGGATTTGCAGCTTAAGTTCCATTATTTAGCAGGTAACCCGAGCCTGGTGACCTGAGTTCCTTTCCCACAGCACACACAAAGATAGAAGGAGAAAACCAGCTCCACAAAGCTGTCTTCTGGTCTCTGCACGTGCACCATGGCACATGCACCCTCAAACACACACACACATACACATCACGTACACACAATATCAGTAACGAAGGAGGAGAGGATTGATGGAAAGGAAATCAGAGAGTGTGAGGGCAAATTTGCAGAGATAAACGAAGGTCAGCAATGATGTATGAGCTTGCTATAGGTGTCTATGCATCTTAAGCAATATAGCAGAGGTTCCTACAAGCTTTTACTAAGAAGTAAATCTAATAGTCCATAAAAAATGTCCTTAAGGGAATATCCACAAAATGACAGTCAGACAACTCAGAAGGAGCCTCCTTGCCACCCCTCTACCACCCTATTCCCCATTTCTTGAAGTGATCCCCTCTTTTTAATTTTTATTTTTATTCTTCTCTCATATATCACATCCCAGCTGCAGTTTCCCTTCCTTCTCCTCCCCCAGTCTCTCTCTCACTCCCACCTTCCCTCTCACCCATATCCACCCACTCCCCATCCCTACTCCCCTGTCCCCTCTCAGACAAGAGCAGGGTATCAACCAAACATGGCATCACAAGGTATAAGACCCAGCACATACCATCTCATCAAGGCTGGACAAGGTAACCTAGTAGGAAGAAGAGGGTCCCACCAGCAGGCAAAGGAGTCAGAGACAGCCTCCACTCCCACCATCAGGAAGCCCACAAGAACACCTCTGCACGTTATGGTTGAAGTGATTCCTAAAGGCTCAATCATCCTAGCTGTCGGCAGGCTTGAGCCATTTTCCCGGCGTTTTCTGAAAGCAGGAAAATGGTAAGAATTTGTCTGCTCGTCTGTTTTTAATGTATTCTGCTGCATCCTTGGAGACTGTGTTGTATGGATCCATATAGGAAGTTGGGGAAACAAGTTAAGAAAGTTGTGTCCGTGCAACAAAGGAAGTAGCAGCCTGGGCTATGGGACAGCTGTGGTGATGAACTATTTAGATGCCGTCTGGGAGAGAATTAAGAAACAGCACCACAGCACAGAATTCTGTAGCATCCGTTGCCATGTTCTGGTCCTCTTTCTCTTTCTGCTGTGACTGTGACCCATCTGAATGCGGCAGTGATGGTCTGACAGGCTCATATTCCTCAGAGTAGAGTGTGTTGCATGTTAAGTTCTCAGCGTTTGGTAAATGGGGTAGGAAAGATGTCTTCTACTCTGAAGGATGTAGGCTCTGGGCAAGGCAGGTGGGTGTCATCCTGAAGAAGCTGGAGTCACCCCAGTCACCCTCTAGTGTCAGATAACCTAGACCATAATGTGGAGAAGGGAGTGTTGATAGCACTGGGCTTGGAAGAGCCAGTAATGTTGCATCTTGGCCTTCTGGCTAAGATCATGAGGGTAAGCGCAGTACCAGCTGCCATGGCAACTGAAAAGGTGGGATACATGCAATTAAATGTTTATCAGTCATAGAGAAAGATACAGTTCGGACATATACGAGTAAACGGACCAAGCCGGAGATGATCTGACTAAGCAAATTAAGTCAGTCTCATGCTAAGCTAACATGTGTTGACCACATGTGTGGGTCAGCGACATTACAGATACAGAGACATATGATCATCAATAGTCAGGAAGTAAAAAATGGGAACTGTCTGTGGGGGATAAAGAATAATAGTAGAAGAGGCAGGGCATTAAGGGAGGACAGCAGAATATGGAAGGAAATATGCCAATGTGCACTGCATATTACATTTAAAAGGCCCTACATATACTGTAGAGCCCAGTGTGATAAAAGAAAAGAGATAGGATAATCTAGAGATTAAATTTGTGATGACTAGGCCAAGTGTGGTGGCACACGCCTTTCATCCCAGCACTCAGGAGGCAGAGGCAGGCAGATTTGTGTGAATTTGAGGCCAGCCAGGTCTACAAAGCAAGTACAGGACAGCCAAGGCTACACAGAGAAACTCTGTCCCAAAAAATAAAAAATTACGACCAAAAAAACCATCCCCATTTTATGCTAGCTATCCATCTTGATATCCACTAGCTATTTGTCTCTGACTCTAGTCCTTGGAAGGTAAGTTTTCAGTAACCCTGACTCAGTGACCCCCACCCAAAAATGTATTCCTGTGACCATCTACTTATTATGATATGACTCACTGCTTTTGTAACCTACTTATGCAGACATTCAAGGACTGTTATGAGGTCACCATGACTACCTAATCTTGGCAGACAGAACAGCCTTGGCTTGCTTTCTCAAGTTCATCTTGTGGTTTTCACCTTTAAAAATCCTTCCCTCACCCTGCCTTCTCAGGACAATCTCTGTTGGCTCAGAGATTGTTGTCCTACAAGCAGTAATCAATAAACCTTTTCAAGTGTAATTGGAATGACTCCCAGGGCTCACAAACTCCATAACAATGGACTCTAATGCCAGTTCAAATCCTAGCCTGGTCCTTTGCAGCTATGTGACTTCATGCAAATTACTCAGAGATTCAAGTTCTATCACCGGTACCATATAAAATCATACTGTTTATTATTGTGGTAGAATAACATCCTTAAATATGTTTCCACATCCTAGTCCCTTAGTCCTGTAACTATAATATCTTACATGGTGAAGTAAATTAAAGTTACAAGTGGAATTAATGTTGCTAACTGGCTGTCCTTAAATTGGTGGATTGTCCTGGATCACCTGGACGGGCTCAGTATAATCCCCAAAATCCTTGCCTATTAGCAAGGCCCACTTAAAGGCCTCCTGACCTCCACAACTGGACAGCACACATTTGTTTAACCCACATTAGTGATTATTTGTCGTAGCAGCAGTAGAGAGCTAACTCCTGTCAGGGATAACGTGAGAATTAAATGACCTGATGTTAAAAGAATATATAGGAATGCTCTAAGCATGTGATATGCTCATCTATCTAAATAACATCTGCCAAAACCGGGTTGGAAAATATATGGTGGTGATGTCCTTGCCTGCATGGCCCTCTCAGGTAGCGCTACTTCAATATCCAGTTTCATAAATTACTATGAGTATACTGAAACGTAATTATGTGTATATGCTACTAAAGGTCTAAGCAATATTTCTGCACATTTCCCAAGTCCCATTGTCATTTCTCTTCTGCAAGAGCACATCATCTGGTTGGGAAATAACTGAATTAACTGAAAATCAGAGTTCAAATGACTGCAGATGCCACTTGTGAAATGGAATTGTCTTGAGCTTCCGTACCATCTCCCAGAAAGGAAAGAGTTTTATATCCATGGCTGAGTATCTCTGACATTAGCAAATAACTGGAGCCACCGGGGTGTGGATTCACACCTGTAATCCCAATACCCAGGAAGCTGGGGAAGGAGGGTTAATGGGAGTTCAAAGCAATCCTGGGCTACACAGTCAGCACCAGGCCAGCCTGAGCTGTACACCTTGTCTTGACAAACCAGTAAATAAATAGATAATCTGAGCCAATACAAGGAGAGTAGTTAATGTTTTCACTAATTAGGTAAGGGCACACTTCATTATCAACCATAATCATTAGCAGGCTTCAACTAAAATCTTCAAAATTTAGTGAATTCATCTCTACCATCCACTGAAATACAATTTGTTTTGCCAGGACACCCTTTTCTGCTCTGCATTGCCTAGGTCTCCCTGGAGAGTTACTCTCTAAGGATCTCCCTGTACATCAAAACAGAGAGTTCTTCCTTGCTATTTCCTCTCCTCCTGGGCTGGTCTCCCACATACATACTCAAGATTACCTTATTGATTATTCATTTGCTCTTTAGACCCTACCACCAGGCTGTGAGCTCCTTAAGCACAGGGACTGTGCCTAACTCAATAAGAGTATGTTAAATTCATCAAATACAAGTATCCTCTAAACCTTCCTCTGAAAAAAAAAATACATTGAGCTCCTAAAGGGAGGAAATTAAAACTATGAATCCCAGAAGAAGCTGTAGATGTAAAGCAGGTTGGGCAATGGACCAGTCATCTTCTTTAAACTAAGGACTGAACCTGAGATAAAAGTGATGGCCTTGTAATAGGCCAACCACACACAAGAGCTGGATTCAGACTTTAAAAACTTCCCTCCTTCACCTGGACAGCATGGGAGAACTGACCCCCAAGGGTGTAAGAGCAGGAGAGTTTGCCCCACCCCTCAGGCATGAGAGCTGACCCTGCCTCCTGCCATCCATGTGGTAGCACAGTCTTGGAAAAGATCTCTTCCCTCAGCAACCATGGCATCTGGGAGAACTGTCCCACCCCCTCACCTGGATGAAGCAAGAGAGCTGGCCCTGGAGATACAAAACAGGATTTCTGGCAGCCTGACCAACACAGCCACCACCCAGTCTCAGATCCAGGCCTTGAGCTGGCCCACCCTGACATGCCCCCTACCTATGAATTGCTGAAGCAAAGGGGCTGGTCCTACAGCTCCAGATGTCCTCCATGACACAGGGCAATGACAGAATATCTGAGAGGGGCCCTGGTGAGGATCCAGTATTAATAGTGTAGCAGAAACCAGAGGCCTCAAACCAGACCAGATTCGCTGCAATCAACATTTGCAAGTAAAGCTGTTTGGGCAAAAGGATATACTGTATGACACACCAAGACAAACCACAACTTCCACAGCAAGATTTTTTAATATTATTTTTTCTCTCTCTTTCTTTTTTTCTCTTTTTTGTTGTGTTTTTGTTTTATTTTGAGGAAAGGTTGCATGGGCAGAAGGTGAATATGAAAGGACAGGAAGATGAGTTGGATTGGGGTGCATGATGTAAATTTTACAAAGAATCAATAAAAAGTTAAAAACAATAACAAAAAAAATGTTTAAACTGGATTAATTCCCTCACACAAATCTTCTAAAAAGGGATGAATTTGTTTACTGGGAATTTGAATTCCTAGAAAACCCATCTCATAAGCAAATCCTGATTCTCACCATACCTCAGGAAACAACTGAGTGCTGCAAATAGAACACACCAGCAGGCTGAAGACCTCAGCAGTCTGGGGTGGGGAGCTGTGCTGTCCAGCATTGTGGGTACTTGACACAACATGACTATTACACATAGAACCCCATGTGTAAAATACAAACCTGATTTGGAAAATGATACCACCAATATAAGGTATTTCATTAACAACTTTATATTGACTAAATGCTGATAGCATTCTTGATATGTTTGATTAAATAAAACATACTATTAAACTTTATAGGGCTGCCATTGTAGCTCAGTTGGAAGAGTGCTTGCCTGATGTACACAAAGCCCTGGGTTCAATGCCAAGCACCACATAAAATGAGCATGATGGAACACATCTGTAATCCCAGCACTGGGAGGTAGGAACAGGAAGATCAGAAGTTCATGGTCATCCTCAGCTAAACAGTGAGTTTGAGGCCAGACTGAAATGCATGAGAAAATAATAAATAAATAAGAATTTGTTTCTTCAACCCAGATGTCCCTCAACAGAGGAATAGATACAGAAATTGTGGTACTTTTATACAATGGAATACTACTCAACAATTAATCATGAAATTTACAGGCAAATGGTGGGATCTATAAAAAAAATCATCCTGAGTGAGATATCCCAGAAGCAGTGGATACTAGACCTATAATATAGGATAAACATACTAAAATCTGTACACCTAAAGAAGCTAAACAAGAACAAGGACCCTGGGTAAGATAATCAATCCTCACTTAGAAAGACAAACGGGATGAACATTGGAAGAAGAAAAAAACAATAAACAGGACAGAAGCCTACCACAGGAGGCCTCTGAAAGACTCTACCCAGCAGTGTATCAAAGCAGATGCTGAGACTCATAAACCAAACTTTGGGCATAGTGCAGAAAGAAGGGGGAGTCAATAAGACCTGGAGAGAACAATAGAATCAAAAGAGAACAATAGAACCACAAGAGAACAATAGAACCAAAATATCTGGGCACAGGGGTCTTTTCTGAGACTGGTACTCCAACCAAGGTCCTTTCATGGATATAACCTAGAATCCCTGCTCAGATGTGGCCAATGGCAGCTCAGCAACCAAGTGGGAACCCTAGTAAGGGGAACAGGAACTGTCTCTGACATGGACTCAGTTGCTGGCTCTTTGACCACCTCCCATGAGAGAGGAGCAGCCTTGCCAGGCTACAGAGGAGGACATTGCAGCCAGTCCTGATGAGACCTGATAAGCTAAGGTCAGATAGAAGGGGAGGAGGACCTCCCCTATCAGTGGACTTAGAGAGGGGCATGGGAGGAGATGAGGGAAGAAGGGTGGGATTGGTAGGGAATGAGGGAGGGTTTTACAGCTGGGATACAAAGCAAATAAAATGTAATTAATGTAAAAAATTAAAATTTAATTTAAAAATCAAAAAAGAATGTTTCTTTTTATGTTTTTAAAATGTGTCTATATATGCCAAATTCATACCTATGTATAGCATATGTTCCATTTTTGTCAAACAGCTTTCTCTGACACTAAGCAGTCATCACAGAGAGGCCACATAACTTCACAAAGCCTCAGTCGGTTAGCTCTAGACCCAAGCAGTCTGTTTCTAAGGGTCCCACTCCTAGCCACCGGTTGCACCTTTCTATATATCTAGAGCACTTAACAGGGTGGCACGTATACAAGAGACATGTCATACATGCTGACTACACATAATCTACTTTCCCTGCTACTGTGCTCACATCACTCAGTAAGTAGGATGCCTCTCGTGTTCCCGGCCACTTCTGAATGATACAGAGTCCAATGTGTGAGTAATTTTGTATTCTTTTTGCTAAATCCTGAGCCATCAGATTTTACTCTATAAAGTTAAACCCTAAAGAAATATTTTCCACAACAAGCACATTTGCTCAACCATGTTTGTAGCAGCTTTATTTGGAATAGCTAGAACCTAGAAACAACCCAGATGTCCATCAACGGAGGAATGGATACAGAAATTGTGGTATTTTTATACAATGAAATACTATTCAGCAATTAAAAAAGAGGAAATCCTGAATTGTGCAGGCAAATGGTGGGATCATTCTGAGTGAAGTATCCCAGAAGAAGAAAGACACAAATGGTATATACTCACTTATTTAAACATATAACACATGATAAAACATACTGAAATCTATACACCTAAAGAAGATAAACAAGAAAGAGGACCCGGGGTAAGATGATCAATCCTCACTTAGAAAGACAAATGGGATGGACATTGGATGTAGGAGAAAACAAGTAGCAGGACAAGAGCCTACCACAGAGGGCCTCGGAAAGACTCTACCTAGCAGTGGATCAAAACAATATTAAGATTCATAACCAAACCTTGGGCAGAGAGCAGGGAAACAAATGAAAGAAGGGGGAGTTAATATGACATGGAGAGGACAGGAGCTCCGCAAGGACCAAATATATCTGGGCATAGGGGTCTTTTATGAGACTGTTTCTCTAACCAAGGACCATGTATGGATATAACCTAGAACCCCTGCTCAGATGTAGCCCATGGTAGCTCAGTATCCAAGTGGGTACCCTAGTAAGAGGAATAGGGACTATTTCTGACATGAATTCATTGCCGGACTCTTTGACCTCCCCACCCTCAAAGGGAGGAGCAGCCCTGCTAAGCCACAGAGGAGAACTTTGCAGCCAGTCCTGAAGATACCTGATAAACCAGGGTCAGATGAAAGGAGAGGAGGTCCTCCCCTATCAGTGGACTTGGAAAGGGGCAGGGAGGAGATGACGGAGGGAGGGTGGTATTGGGAGGGAATGAGGGAGCGGGATACAGCTGGGATACAGAGTTAATATAATGTAACTAATAATAAAAAAATTTTAAAAGAAAAAAAAAGAAATATTTTCATTACACTAACATCAGTTAAGAGTTTACTTCCTTTAATACTGTAAATTAAGTGAGGATTTAATGTCCTCTCTTACCCCTTTCACAATTAAGCGAATCTCATAAACAGTGGGCCATTCCTGGAATGTTCACGACTCACAGGGCTAAAGGTGTCGCTGCCTTCATGAGGACCATTTCCCCTGCAATTTATGAAAGCCAAAGTAATGCTTATTCCGGTCAGGTTTCACCCATCCACTTAAAACTTTCTTCTTGCTTCGGTAATTGTTCCCCCTTGCATTTCCTGAAACTCTGCATTATCTGATTCATTCACCACAGCGTGTTACTTTTTTATCACCATGTAAAACAGAAAACATTTTTTAATTATAATTGGAATTCCTGACTGGATTCCCATTTGATGCCAAATAGTTTAATCCTGGCTAATAAGGCATGTGGAACCCCCAATCTTCCCAGGCTTATCCTGCCTCTGCAATATGGCTAATTGTCAGAAGCCATGGGCAGTGATAATGAGCCCATCTCTGCCTCTTTTCCCCTCATGAGGGAAACTGCAGAGTTCTGATGTGGGAATATATAAGCCATGATGTTTTTTTTACAGCGTTCTCATTATGAAACAGAACACACTGGAAGTGGCCAGTCTTAACTGCTGATCTTACCTGGTGCTCCGTTCAGAAGGAAGGAGGCTGCCTGAGACCACGACTTTGGATTTCCGGGGAAACAGAAATATAACCTAAGCCACTTTTTTTTAATTGAAGAAAAATAGACAGCTATGTTATTCTGCAGTACATTTATCCGGACATGTACTGTGGCTGTGCTAATCAGCAGTCCCTGCTTTGCCGCAGGTGTATAAGCTATAAAAGGACAGTGGGGACAGCAGACCAAACTGCCCAGGAATCCTTGAAGAAGCGCTTCTTTGACAAATGCAAATTTGTAAACTGAAGGGTCACATCTGTTCTTCTGGATATGGAACCAGGACCTAGGACAAGCTAGACACGCCCCCTAACCCTGAGCTCCACCCCGGGTCCTGCCAACATGGACAAACGCCTTCTGCCTGGCTTGGCTTTCCTGAATCTTGACTTCATGGCACCATTTTTGTCTTTTAGAAAGACTCATCTGCCCATAAGAACTAAAAAAGAGAACACTGTCAACATAATTTTATTTCGTTTCCTGACTGTCTCAGTTATGGTTTCTATTGCTGTGAAGAGACACCATGACCACAGCAACTCTTGTAAAAGAAAATATTTAACTGGGTCTGGCTTACAGTTCAGAAGTTTAGTCCATTGTCATCATAGTGGGAAGCATAGCAGCACATGGGCAGTCAAAATGCTGGAGAGGGAGCTGAGAATTCCATATCTGGATCTGCAGGCAGCAGAAGGAGAGAGAGAGACACTGGCCTGGCTTGAGAATTTGAAACCCCAAAGGCCACCCTCCCAATGACATACTTCCTCCAACAAGGCCACAGCATCTCCTGGTGCCACTCCAGGGTGACAAGAGTCTATGGGGGACCATCCCTATTCAAACCACCGCACCGACACATCTCATTATTTTTTATAGTTGGGCTGTTTTCTTTTTCACATTGTTTGGCTGGTTACATGAAAGAGTGCTTCTGAGTAATGGTATCAAAAAAATGCAGGAGGGCATGGAATCCAGCTGGTTTTATTTTCTTTTGAAGGATGAAAATCATCTCAGGAGTAATGTTCTTTTTAATGTAGTTGTTTTATGTGTACAGGCGTTTAGGCTTTCTGAAGGCTATGTCCTGAGCATCAACTACTCAATCCTACTACCTCACCCCTTTATACCAACCTTAAGCCTCTCATGCTCAGGTGGGTTTTACAGAAAAGCTTCATTTCTTAACAAACGACACTGTTGTTCAAAGAGACCAAGTATCTGCATATGACCCATTTCTGGTCCTTGACAGTATGAGAAGACAGAACCAGATTCTCAGTGACCAAGCCACTGTTCCCTTCACTGTGAAGCCTCCGTGCACATTTAAGAGACTTTGAGTGTCACTGGATCATTACTTTGCATTTCGGCACTGTATCCATGACGTCCACTCCTATACGTGGGAACATCACCAGATAATTGATAGTTGATTAAAATGTAAAAATTTGGAGGGTGCCAAAAATGAACATTATTTTCATACAAACTCTGGTGATTGAGGCTCTTGTATTAAAATTCTGTTCAGTCTTTGGCTAGAAATTCTCACCTATGGAGCAATGAATACATGCCATCATTTCACAAGTGTAGAGAACAACAAAGATATTAGGGCTGCCCAACCAGTACCTGACTGCGGCAAAACTGATCTGAAAACAGAGCCCATTGCATGGCGGCCACCAGCAAGGAAGCCTTTCTCCACATGGTTAAATCAAGAGAAATATATATTAAAAATAAGTTCCACCCCATTTGTGTCTTTTTTCCTAGCCTGACCTTGATCAAAGAAAGTATATTGTTAACATTCTCTCAAAGTTTAAATATTTTAATTATAAAGCCAGGTAGCAATTTTCTCTAAAACCCTCCAAAAAGGGTCTGATTGTACATCACAATGAACTTTTTAGGATTCTGTCCTAAATCCATTACTCTGATTCTTACATGTTTTCAATAAAATGGAGAGTTAATTGCTCACCACCCTCCATGTTCTACTCCCACTTACGCTGTTCTTTCTCTTTCTTCACAAATAACTGAAGAAACTTTAAGATTTTATTCAAAGAGTTTGTTTCCAATAGTATAAGTATATCTACTCAACCTGCTCTAAATGTGTAATCCTCTAAGTAAAAAGTGATGAAACCTTCACCCTCAGCTCCCTGGCAGTCCTAAGGGAGTCGATTTCCAGGTTCTCAGATGCCATATATTCTCTTTCTTGAAATGATACCCCTGAGAATGAGTGCACCCAGGCCAGTGTTCTGGACTTCTGTTCCCTCCTCCCCTTTCACAGCAACTGTCTTCCAGCTGACAGAGAGAAAGGCAGACCTCCCCCTGCCTATGAGTGCTGGATCTCATACCCTGCACTATTGCACAATGCAGAAACCCCTGGGCAACAAGGGACACTTCAAACATTGCTGTTGAGAAAGTGTCTGACTGGTCACATACCATTTATAAGTCAGGTGGTTTCCAACTCACTGCTTTATTCCAATTCAGGAAAAAAAAAAAGCCAATCCACTGGTTTAAAAACACAAAAGAAAGAGAGAAAAAAGAAGAAAACTAAGAAAGCAGAGGAAGAGAAAGAATGAAAGGAAGAAAGAGAGAGGAGGAAAGAAAAGGGAGAGGAAGGGAGGAAGACTATTTGTTCCTGTTCTAATGAAGAATTATGGGTAATCTCTGGGCATCTGAATGGAAAGGACCCAAAGAACTGACTGGCACTAGAAACAACACTGACTTGCTGTGGACACGATGCTTGCAAATATAAAACCAAAGAGAACGGGATGCTAGCACTCTGATTCTAGGCCAGGCATGAGACTTGGTGGTACATGTGTGAAACTTTGGCTTCAGTCCAGCACTATGAAACAATAGGTCTAGCAACTCTCTGAGTAGGTAACAATAGATATTCATCAAGGGAAGCAAGACAAAATTTTCCAGCCAATTTTATTTTTAATACCTAACAAATTGGCCCAACCTATAATAATAATCTATATAGAAAAAATATATTAACATTTTGAGACTTCTAATAAGAAGAATATGTTAAGAAAACTGAGCTTCAATGTAAATTTCAGTGATATTTAGACTCAAATATACTATGTATCTTTAAAGGGGATGTGATAAAATGATTTAAAAAGAGGAATGCAATAGTTTAATTTTAAAGTTTTCGAATCTTTATATGTTGTAAGTTACAACGCTCTAGACTGAAACTTGTGTCCTTGACTCTTTTGAAAACAAGCCTGCTGGAAGTAACTAGCTTGACAAATATTTCAATGCCTTGACCTTGACAAACTCCAAACCTGACATCTCTCATTTAAACCACCGAGCCTAAGCATGGTATTTTGTGATAGCAGCCCAAACTGACCAACATGTACATTATTTCTGCTATTTAAATCCATGGTATAATTTCTGGAAGTTAGGGCTCAGAACATAACAGCCCTGTCATTAAAGTACCTCCTGTGCAAGCATGAGCACCCAAGATCAGTCCCTCAACACCATGTAATGTGTAAGATGCTATATCATGCATCTCTAACCCCAGGCAGTGCTGAGGGGTGGAGGATGGGGACCAGTAGATCCCTGGAGCTCAGCGGTCAGACAGATTAAAGAAGTTGGTAAACCCCAAGTTCGGTGAGAGACCTGTCTCAAATAGAAAGGTAGAGAGCATGTGAAGAAGACACCAGTTGTCAGTCGGTGGCCTCTGCTTGAGCACACACATGTATGTACACCCACAAACGTATATAAACACGGCGCATGGGAAATTTTTTTTCAGAACTTGAAATATGAGAAGGAATACTTTTAATGCCTTAAAAATACAAGAGTGAAGTACTTGAAGATGTGTCTGAGCCAATTCCCAATGTTTTTTTTTTCCTTTTCAGTATAATTCCTTGAGCCTATACTACATGTCTTTAACAGAAATAGCTTAAAAGTTCACAATATCTTGATTAAATGTTATCCCCATACTGCCTCTAGATCCACTTTCTCATTCCCATGCCTTTTTTATCCCTACCTAAACATAGCAGACTCGCATTTTATAAATGGTAATTCTCATTCTTCTATGGTTCAAAAATCCTTTTCTACCATAGATATGCTTGGCCAACATGGAGGTATATTATTGTTCATCACAGCAAGATAAAATTAATTACAAACCCAGAACCCCCAACTCACCCTGTTTCTCCCCCACATGGAGTGCTGAACCACACCAGGAAGAGTGTCTATGGTACCCAGACATCACTTGATAGCTTCCCTATGCTCCTTCTTAGGCCAAAAACAAAACAACAACAACAAAAAAAAATGCCCACAGCAATAGGAAAGTACAATCCATACCACACCCCTATCTACTACCTAGGCAATTTGATTTTTTTTTAATTATTAAATGGGAATCAAACAAGTCTAGTTATGGTTTGGGACTGATCAAAGGATTAAACCTTACAGAACCAAAAATAAAGGTTACTATGTATCCATTATACCACAACAACATTGACAGTTTTCAAAGGACAGGCTTATTGCTGGTTGGAAGGGACTTGGAAAAACCCCATACATCAAGAAGCCAAAAATCTCTGAACTGACCCCAGTCTCTGAGAGTTGGTTTAGTTTTTGTGTTTGTCCAGGACAGCCTGGGCCACAGCCTTTCAGGATGGGCTTAAGCACCCACATCCACTCCTTTTGCCAAGGCTTCCACCCTTGATATATATCAAATTGGAGAGCTGTTGAAAAACGGAATTCTCCCCAAGATACTGATGAGAGATACTTACTGATGGTGACCTCTAGGCTCAAAACTGTCAGTGGAGAAAGAAGGTAAAGAAAGGGAGAAAGGGAGTGGAAGAGGAAGAAAGGGAAGAAAAAAATATCCCAGCCTCAAAGAGCATACCACCTAACAGGGGAAGCAAGAGAATAGTAGAGACCATGTTCAAAAAAGCACACTGTTCAAATGCTTAGTCATGACTTAAAAGTCAGATACAATCTATAGACACAGTGGGGAATGACAATTAGCTAACCTATTAATTAGGGTATTTCCTTAACCTTCTAGAATCAATTCTGACTTTCTTTTCATTCAACTAAGAATCCTTGCTGCTTTCTAAATACAGAAATGCCCCTGGGCAGATGCGAATGAATTTCCACTAACATGTTTGCATTTTACCGTCTCACATTCCACCACAGGGACCTGGGCTCAGTCAAAGTCATGCTGAGGTTCCCGCAAACAAGGTATAGGATAGAAGTGAAGCCAGCATTTTCCTCTCAGATAAATGTATAATTAAAACCCTGATTCATGGATTTGCTAATTGAACTTCCTGCTGTGGACTTAGGACATACTTGGCAGGAAGAATAAGGAACTGTTCCAGAGAGCTCGAATTGCCTTTAAAAAAAAAAAAAAAGAAAGAAAGAAAAAGAAAGAAAAGAAAAAAAGTACTTCAATATTTTTGAAGAATGATTAGAAATGAAAGAATGTGACTGAGAGTTGGAAAATGGTTGTAGGAATATGATAGGTGCAAAACGAAGCAGGGAGCACATTGCCCTACATGGGGTCGTTTCCTTTTGCAACCTAAAAGCTCCTTAAGCTGAAGGTGTTTGCTGCTTTCCATCACTGCATGGCCAGCAATGGCAGCCCTAGGCCACATCCTGCTGTTTGTACCCTCACTGAGATGCCAGGCATTATGTCAACAGCTCATTCTCTGCTAAGCAATTGGGATCTCAAGTTGTAGAGGATGTTCTTGGCCCTGGGGAAGAAACCCCAGGCTGCTGAAGAGCAGACACTCTGGAAGGTCACCCCTATGTGCCCTACTCAGGTCTGCACAAACACCTTAAGCACATCAGATTCTCAACTTGAACTCACTGATTAGATGCTTCTGGGTGACCTCATTCTATGAACTCTGTCTTTATTATATAGCAAAAACACAATGTGTGTTTGTGAACATTATGTATAAGGTGACTTACTTCCATATCTCTTTTCTTGGCTTTATGAAAATTCCACACAACACATTCCAGCCCACATACCTTCGAACCACTGCCCCATGTATGTGCAACAGACTAGGCTCCTCCCTGGTACTTAGCCATCTTTGCTGTTATGGTCTTGAGCTCCAGTGTGTGGTGCCTTCATGGAAATGTCCATTGAATGACCTCTCAGTAGTGCTCTGATTCTCCACCTCTAGCCATGACACCCTCTTTAGCCCCAGCATCTGCATAGCTGGTATCTTCTACATTTAAAGTACAATTTGGCATTCTCAAATTTGCTGAGATATCAAGAGCTATCACAGAACAACGTAAGGGTACATCATGTTACCTTTCCATCTTTGAGCTCCTCCACATCACAGAAGTTCTAGAGGAAAGAGTCAGGTCAAGGATGGACAAATTTGAGATTCCTTTTTTCTTTGGGTTGGGGCAGAGGATCAGTGTTGATAGAGCGGCTATAAACCCACTCTGAAGCCCAGACTAGTCTCAAACTCATTACTCATGCTCATACTCAACTTCACAAGTGGTAGGATTATAGGCATGTACCTCCATACCTACCTTCTACACAGTATTTCTAAACATTTGAACAAGTGTTTCTTTGTAGTGTCAGCTAATATCCCAGAGAGCCCTACTATCCACAACACACATTGAAGTATACCAAAGTAACCACATTCTGGAAGCAAATTCTGAAATTAAGTGGAGACACCCACAAGAGATTCATCAGCATAATGATTCAGGTGAAATGAGAAAGAAATGTGTGGGCAAAGGGAACCTGGAGCTTGACATCCTGGAAGCAGTGCGGGGGAAACAGAGAGAGAGAAAGCAGGAAGCAAAGTCAAGGTAGAGAAACTTAGGAGAGGTCAGTCGTTCTGGAATGTCTCCAAGTTGGCAATGAGAACTGAAGAGAAGGAGACTCATATAGGACATGGTGTGTTCACTAGTACCCTTGGAAATTAAGTATTCCTGGGGTAGGATCCTCACTGAGAACCATAATGACCACAAGTGTCAACACAACACTCCTAGGAAGGGCCTTCTTTAAAAAAAAAAAAAGTCTCCTTAGGAAAAAAAAGTTATCTATTCAAGGGTCAACAGCAGTTAGAACTTATTGTCTGAAAAGATAAGCTCCTTTTAAAATTCTTGGTTCCCTCTGAGTCTAATTTTTTACATTCTGATTAAACATTGCTCTGTCTGCTTTTTGCCCTTAAGAAATCTTCACACAACTAAAATACCACTTAAAAGAAAATGGTATCCAGACTTGCTATTTACCTTTCTGATTTTTACCTATAATATAAGCACATTTATCTCTCCAGGGATTTGTAGTGTACACTGCATAAATCTCTCACTTTAATAGCACAGCCCCATGGCAATTTAAATCTTAGCTATTTCTGAAACATCATATTGGTAAAGTAATCCTACTACATAGGGTTTTCCTTTTCACACATATGCCAAAATGAGATGTACCTGCTAAATTGTACCCCAGGCACGGAATGGAAGCCTGTTGTTATTAAGAAAGGTTGCAGAGATACCTGTCCTGCCAAGTGCTCGCATATTTAAATTTCTAAGAGCCGGAGATGACAGGCTATCTGTTGTGTGTCTAAAGATAAAAGCACCTCCCTTCGCTTTAACCAGACAATGAGCAGCACGGAACATAATCCCCAGCCGGCCTGTCTGCCTTCATAATTGGGTTGCCATTGTGTCCAAGAGGTAGGATTAATTCCCTAGAAGACATCCATAGCAATATGACTATGAACTTTTTCCCTATCCCTAACACACACGTATACAAGAGTCAAAAGAAATGTATAATCTCTTTCCTCGTCTAATGTGGAATCTTCGCCCTTGCTGAGGAAGGTTTTATAGAGGCCCTCACCTTTCACAGGAAAAGCTCTTCTTGTTGTAGAAAGGTCTCAAAGGCACTAGGTGCATATGCGGCTTTATTATCATGGGAGCACTTCAACTGCCTCTTCATCCTTTCCACTCTTGCTAATCACTCCAGCTCTGAATGCGAGGAGTGTGACTGTGTAGACTAGGAGTCTAGAGTTGACTCATGACCTCCCAAGATTTAGTTTCTGGCATAATAAATTATTTATTGTGTGGTTCCTTCTCATAAGGGTTCTGTGGCAACCAACTCTCTGGTTAATTACCACACAGGCTGGGTGACTGTGCTCAGAACTTCCTTAGAATCCCTTTGTAGCTGCCACAGAAAGGCAGAAACTGTTTAAGAGAAGCACGAGTGTTTTCTTTCACTTCCGCCCTTCAAGGTGAGCTGCAGCCCCAGTTGCAATAAAAATAGAACTCCTTCAATCAGAAAATATTTACTAAGCATCTTCCATGTGTTAAACGCGCTGCTGAGTCCCAGAGAAAACAAAGGTAATATAAAGGTATCCTTTTAAATCAGTCACTCTCAGCCAGGTATGAATCCACGCCTTCTCCCATAGGCCTTAGGCGATATCCGGGGGCATTTCTGTTGGCACCAGGCAAGTAGAAGCCGGGGTTGCTGCTAAGCAACCTGAACAGCACAGGACAGCTGCCCACAACGAAGATTTATCTAGCTGTAAAGTCAATACTGCTAAGGTTGAGAAATACCACCTTAAAATAGAAACACGGTTAAGTGGTGTTCTGAAACACTAACTTATTTTCCTGTTCTCTGATTTTTCCCTCTCCTGTCCACTGCAATTAACTGAGTATAATCGGCCCTGTTCTTTGCCTCACGGTAAACTGAGTGTAAAACAGGGAAAGCAGAAAGCTGTTGAGTCTCTGAGTGCTTTTTTGGAAAAGAATTTGAGATCCAAGACTTGATTTCTTGTAGAAACTTAAAACGAGTCCCCCAGATAAAATGGACTTGCGGTTTAGAGACATTGGCAAGAGAGAGGCGCCCATATATCCCATACACAGAGGAACCTGGGTTTTGCTTTCCGACCACATCCCCCAAGAAGACAAAGAAGTGGCTGCTGTTTTATCTGGATCAAAGCAGCCCCACTGAAGAGCATGACCACAGAGATCCAAACCTGGGAGGAGCATGCCCCCGGAGAGTGCCCAGAGAGATGACAGCAATTTAAGTAGAAGCCACTTCTCCAGGGCCTTGAGCTGCCTTGGTAGACACAGTGCAGTCTCGGGGCAGAATTTGGGGAGAAGGCTGTCAGTCACTTTTCATCACTGTGGCAAACACCTGAGCAAATCAACTTAAGGAAAGGATTATTTGGTTCATGGTTGCAAAGGTCTCGGTCTATGGCCAGCTGGCTTCAGCGCTTTTAGGTCAGTGGTGAGTCAGAACAAACACAGAAGGACTTGGCAGAAGAAGGCTGTTGCCCTCGAGACTATCAGTAAGCAGGGCAGGAGAGGACGACTTATACCCTTTCAGGACACATCCCCAGTGTCTTCGTTGGGGTTACTATTGCTATGATGAAACACCATGACCAAAGGCAAGTAGGGGAGGAAAGGGTTTGTTTGGCTTACACTTCTACATTATAGTCCATTACTGAAGGAAGCCAGGGCAGGAACTCAAAAAGGGCAGTAATCTGGAGTCTGAGATGATGCAGAGTTTGCCACCCCAACTTTCCCTCCTCCCCCATGGTTTGTTCAGCTTGTAGAACCAAGGACCACCAATCCAGGGATGGCTCTGTCCACAATAGCCTGTCCCTTCCCCCATCAATCACTAATTTTAAAATACCTACAGTCAGACATTATGGAAACTCTCCCTCAACTGAGTTCCCTCCTTTCTGAAAACTCTAGCCTGTGTCAGGTTGGCACAAAACTAGCCCACACACCCTGTGACCTATTTTCTCCAGTAAGGCTCTGCCTTCTAGTTTTCACTGCCTCCTAATAATGTCATCAGATCATGCCCCCATCAGTGGATAATCCCCTGGTAAGGCTAGAGCTCTTGTGATCCAGTGACTTCCTCGAAGCCTATGTGTGCCCACACTGTCAGCACAGAAGCCTTCTTGAACACCTGAATTTACTAACTGAAAGAAACTGGGCTGTCAAGATGGCTCATTGGGTTAAAGACCTTCCCACACAAGCCTAATGATCTGAGTTCAATCCCCAGAACCCATGATGGAAAGGAGAACCTGCTCCTGAAACTTGTCCTTTGACCCCCACAAAGACACTGTGACACTCCTGGGTATAAACTCATATATACACCACACATACACACACTAACAGTAACAATTAAACAAATGGGAAAAAAAACAACAAAAGAAGCTAAGAATATAGTCACATGGGCAGGATTTTCATTTCACAGAGTAAAAGTCTGCCCTGATCCCATCAGCAGCTGAGTTGGAGAGTCGTCATAACTAATGATCAGGTAGATAGGACTTTAATGGCCTGAAGAGAGAGGATAGATTGGGATCACCGTATCTTGTCATTAATTACAGGGCAACATGGGACAAGTTATAATAGACACTTAGGTTGAGCTCTCTTTTGCGAGGCTGAGAGGTGTGAGGAAGAAAACACAAGGGCAGACTGTCTCTAAGCTCTGTTAGAATGGTAACACATAGATGCCTAATCAATGTAAAGACAGGGAGATGACTCCGCATGTGGAAGTACTTTCTGTAAAATCCTGATAACCAGGGCTAATATCCATAATATATAAAGAACTCAAGAAATTTAAAAGCAACAAATCAAGTAATCCAATTTTAAAAATGGGGTACAGAGCTAAACGGAGAATTCTCAATAGCGGAATATCGAATGGCAGAGAAACACTTAAAGAAATGCTCAACATCCTTAGTCATCAGGGAAATGCAAATCAAAACGACCCTGAGATTTCACCTTACATGCATCATAATGGCTAAGATGAAAAACTCAAGTGAGAACACATGCTGGAGAGGATGAGGAGAATGAGGAACCCTCCTCCACTGCTGGTGGGAATGTAAACTTGTACAACCACTCTGGAAATCAATCTGGCGCTTGCACATACAAACAGACACACACGAATAAATAAAATAAATTAAAAATAACGTTTTTTGTGATGACCTTGTTGTACCCATAACATGTTTGTATTTTTAATTTATAAAGGTGTGTGCTTAAAGTTTCAAATATTAAAAGGTAAGATGTGAACTAGAGAGATGGCTCAGCCGTTAAAGGATAGGCTCACAACCAAAAAAAAAAGTGAGATTTTTTTTCTTTCCCAATATTTTCCTTTGGTTTCTTACTTTTCTTGCTTTAAGGTCTCTGGCTTTATTAGGTTTCCTTACCAACTCCTGGGCTTCCCAGCTTCCAGCCATAAGAAACTGAAATTCGCCACAATCATAACTACCTGACTCCAAGTTTAAAAACAAGATGCCAGCCCTCTCCTCTCCCTGTTTTACCAGACAAAATCCCCTGATCTTCTGCAGGAAGCCACTATCCCTGATATAATGAATGAGGTGTGGAAGAAACGAATGTGATAGGGATGTGCTGTACAGCAGAGGATGACAGTAAGAAAAGACAACCAGAGAACTGTCAAGGCCATGTGGGTAAGGGAGCTCATAAGGAGGAAGGCAGACAAAGAGGAAGGAGTGTTTACGAGGCGTTTCCAGGGTGGGTGTTTAGGGTATGAAACCACCCCTGGTTTCTCTTTGCAAACAGATTCTTGAAACAATTTGAGTGAATCAAACCTTGCCCTCTTCACCTTCCATGGGTAAAAATTAGTTCCGTGCTTTTTTAAAAAATTAGAACTTTGGGCATTTTAAGATGCTCTAATAACACATATATGAGGGTTACCACTCTAATGAAATTAGCTAGACATGCTTTAGGTACAGCTTTAAGGGACCCATTGATGATGCCATGTACCTGTGGCTGTGCTCAGAATACAGAATGATTGGAAGTGCCTATTAAATTTTACCTGGATTTGTCTCCCAAGTCAATGGAAAAAAATAAAACATATATATATATATATATATATATATATATATATATATCATAGCCATACAACCAAAACCCAATACATTTCCAAAATCTTAAACAACTTTTGATACCATGACATCAAAAGTGATAATGGAAGGGATTCTAGCCTGACTGTCCATTGGGTGAAGAGTCCACAGTAGGAGGCAGACCGCAAGTGAAATTCAACTACGTCGGAAAGAGAAATGAGAGGTCTAGTTCTCTCGGTGGGTATTAATAGGGATTGTTTATAGAAATCTAAAGGTTGGTGAAGGAGCGTGTGCACATGGACAGGACAAACCCATCCTGGGTGACATAGAGTAAAGGCTGAGTTTTTGCAGATGGTATCTCTTTTGCACATCTCATATTTTAGAATCATTTATTAATCAAAAAATGTCTTATCTTGGCTAAAAGGCAAACTGTTCCATTTGTAACTGCTCTTGTATTTAAATTAACCTTCATCCTGGACGCTTACAGCCCATTTGTTCCGTTGCTGGAGCTAATTATAGGTACTGTGCAAGGTCAGTCTTGCCTAGAGAGTTCAATTATGATCCTTACTCTTTCTTAAATCCCAGCCCTGTACTATACAAAGACAGACGGAGACTGAAAGAGTAACAACTGCAATGCTTTCCACCCCAAAGAACGATCCATTTATCCCAACTAGGTGACCCAATTATCAC
Organism: Pachyuromys duprasi; assembly: GCA_028658305.1. NCBI lineage: Eukaryota > Metazoa > Chordata > Mammalia > Rodentia > Muridae > Pachyuromys > Pachyuromys duprasi. The sequence goes on along the minus strand of CM053765.1, from coordinate 42,882,361 downwards.
AGTGAAGTCTCCGGAAGGACAACCCAGATGACGGGAGATGCAAGCAAACGGCCTAAGCACTCCGGCTCGGGAAATGGAAAGTACAATGAGAAGAAAGGGATCTTTTCAGAGAAAAGACCCAAAAGAAATCATCCCCGGTAAAAGAAGGGGACGTATTGGGAGGAAAACAGACTGGTAATAGAAGAGAAACCCGGAGGCAAAGCTGTCCTTAGCAATTACTACTACATACCAGCATTTTCCTGGGTCTTTGAGAAGAATTAAGACACAAAGCAAACAGGAGTCAGGTGAGCTCCTTTGGGGTGTGAGATAAGCTATGAAAACTTTCAAAGCTCAGGCTTCGGTAGAAGTAATAAAAGACACTCATGGGTATGTATCGTTTTGTCAAACCTGTGTCATGCATTTCTACAAGATGAAGACTACGAATTACAGTCTAGTTCTTACAATAATAATTGAAGGGCTCCTCTTAAAGCAATAACATATTAAAATATTAGATGCATTAGCTTCATTTCTTAATTACTTTCTCCTGGAAGTTTTTGAGGCCCTCTGTTAGATTTGCATAAATATTCAATAGCTTCTTGCAACCAATCAAAAACAGCAAGTGCCACTAAGTTTGAGAGAAATTAAGTATTTGTTCTTAATTCCTTCTGATGGTAGACTCCCTAGCTTAAAGACACCTTCTATCTTTGACTTGTCCCCTGCACAGACTACTATAATCAAACTTCGGCATCAGAAAGTTAACTGTCACCAGCACCCCAGTACCCTCTCAAGGTCACCACTCTCTCTGTTTCTCAGCTCACACAAGCTTTCACTTGTGAAAAGTCTCACAGCGTGAGCAGAACAGGAAGAAATGAGTGGATAACATGAGATTGTCCAACAACCACTTTTCTTCCTTGAGACAAGGTCTCACCATGTGTCCCAGGCTCGGCTCAACCTCACAATCCTCTCATCTTCTCTTTCTTTATGCTGGGATTACAGGCATGTGCTTCCATACCAGGCCAGAAGGCATTTATTTTCTTCAAGGAAAAAGAGAAGGAAGAAATGAACCTCGAGGGACCCAGCACAGTCACACAGCAACCTTGAATTTTCTCGTGACTCAGAGTACCACCTGACTATTCATCACATTCTAAGAGGTTATAATTCCCTGTTAATTAAGAAGGGCAATCCTCCTTCACCACTGGAGTTCATTATGTTCTAGATCACAAATGTCCCCCCAAACTCTCATGTGTTGAAGGTGTGATTCCTGTTGATTGTTGACAGGTGATAGGATCTCTAAAGTGAGTCCAGCAAAGAGACAGGAACCAGGCTACCCGCGACAGAAACTTCCGTAACTAGGAGCCAAAATAAACCTTTCCTCCTTTTAAGTTGTTTATCTTGGGCATTTTATCATGGCTACTAGAAGCTGACTCACAAATAGCCTTCCTCCTCTACCCTTTGCCTTACAATGTGGAAAACTCATGGGTTCCACTGGTCTCCAAAGAAAACTGAATTGCTTGACATATAAAATTATAACCTAGGTAACTCTCAAACTTAAAAAATAACTCACTTCAAGAGTGCTGTAGGATTGCTCTCATTCACCTGTTGAGAAATTCATATGTGGATTTGTGCCCAACAATTCAACAATGGTGACAAGAAAAAAAATTAATATATGTATTTTTTCTTATTTTTCCAATGGCTTTGTATATTTCAGCAAAAGCAGCTTCCCCACTGCCCCCCCCCACAAAACAAATCTTAGAAACACAGATTTAAAAAAGAGAAGCATAGATTCAAACTTACTCAAATCCAACTGTTTCCCATTGAGAACCAAATGGAAATGACACCTGATCTGCAGGACTGAGTGACAGTTACAGAAAAAAAAAAAAAAATACCAGTCCACTCTTCCACTTTCACTGCAAGAGGGCATCAAAAATGTGGCAGCAGCCAGCTAGCGCTGTCCCTTTCCAATGACAGGGCACTGTGACTCCAGAGGCTGCCTGAGTCTGGTTCCTTTTCCAGCCTAGAAGCCTACGAAATCTCCAGCCTTCTTTTTATAAGCTCCACTCCCCTGAAATCGGACTGCGTCCCAGGCTGCCTTTAGTAAATGAGCGTGAAGTGACGGAGATGTTCTTAAGACGTGTGTCAGAATATACATATCTGGGCAGCTTAGGCATCCCACTTCTCAAGTAACAAATCTCTGATCATGTCATATTTACTACAGAGCCATTACCACTCTTTAAAACTTGCTCGCAAGGCTGAAGAGATAGCTCAGCAGGAAAGGGCACTTGCCCAGCCAAGCCAGATGACCTGCATTCCAATCCCTGGAACTTACACGGTAAAGAGAGAGAACCAATTGTGGTAAGTGGTCCTCTGACCTCCACATGCATCTCATGAAGCATGTGCTTGCACATACAAACAGACACACACGAATAAATAAAATTTAAAATAACATTTTTTGTGATGACCTTGTTGTACCCATAACGTGTTTGTGTTTTAGTTTATAAAAGTGTGTGCTTAAAGTTTCAAATATTAAAAGGTGAGAGGTGAACTGGAGAGATGGCTCTGCCGTTAAAGGATAGGCTCACAACCAAAAAAAAAAAAAAAGTGAGATTTTTTTTTTCATTCCCAATATTTTCCTTTGGTTTCTTACTTTTCCTCCTTAGAATTACTATGTTGCTCATTCCTTCAAGTTCTCCCAGCAATGGTATAGGTATGGAGCTGTGTGGGGATATGAATCTACTTGCTTTTTTAAAACAAAAGTGTTGGGAATAGAAAGATGGCTCAGCAGTCAAGACATTCACTGCTCTTTCAGAGGAGCTGGGTTCAATTCTCAGCACCCAGATCCCAGCTCAAAACCTGCTACAACCCCAGTGGCAGGGAATCTGAAGTCCTCTTCTAGACTCCACGGTGTCTGCACACATTTGGCACCATTGACACCCATACACACATATGCATTAATAAAAATAAATATTTAAAACAAAGGGACAGTGCAGTCTCCTGTGTCTATTTACTTGGTGTGCACCTCTGCCTTATTCTTACTAATTACGGAATCATGTTTTAACTTAAAGAGTCTCCAAAATTCCCCGACCTGCTCCTGTTGTTGAATATATATGTTCTCTGTTGGTGTAGCAAATAATCTGTGAGGATTTTTTTTTCTCTTTCCTTAATGTATCTGTGTAGTAAATTCCAAGAAATACAGTTTGTGGGTCAAAGGATAAATTCACTTATGGATTATAAATATTTCTGAATTATTTCCAAAGGGACTTCATACGTAACAGTTGGGTGCCTGAGAACATGGAATCGCTTCCTTCCTTCTGACCTCTCTATTGCTTTGGGTCTTATTCCTTGGGAGCCATCCACCTCTATTTTTTTTTTCTTAGAGACAGAGTTTCTCAGTGACCTGGAGTTCTAGGCTAGGCCAGCTAGCCAAGGAGCCTTGAGCATCAATGTCTCCACATCTCCAGTGCTGTAATTCCAAGCATGTACCAGTGTCTCCAACTATTTTTAGTTGGAGTTTAACTGTAATATGGATCCTGGGGATCAAAACAGGCCCCCACGCTTGTAAGGAGAGCACTCCCCAACCCAATCCCAAACCCCTATCTCTCCAACCCAACCCCAACCCCCTTTTTAAAACCATCTTTGGTGATAGCAAATTTCTGCTTTTAAGAATAGCTTTAACTTCTGAAAAATGCCCCCAAATAATTTAAAGCCAAGTCTGATGAATAAAAGTAACGGTGTCCACAACCACACATGGTCCTTGATTGTAAAAACCGTCTCTTACAAGACCCCTGTGCCCTGCTCAGTTTGGTCTTTGTGGAGCTCTTGTTCTCCCCAAGTCACAACAACCTCCCCCAGATCTATCATTACTCTCGCCCTCTGTCAGAGGCTTGATCTCGAGTCTTAATATCCGCTCTGATACATCGCTACATTGACCACCCCACCCCCCAGAGGTCCTCTTTGGCATGCTCCTGTTCTGTTGCTTGTTTTCTCCTCCACTCAATGTCCATCCCATTTGTTCATTCAAACAAGCATTGATCATACCAACCTGGGTCCTCCTTCTTGTATATCCTCTCTGGGTGCGTAGATTTCAGCTTGATGGGGCCCATGATAACTTGGTGTAGGGCTGAAGACCCTATTCAGGGAAACAGGGACTGTTTCAGTCATGATCTTGATGGCTGACTCTTTGACCCTCCCCCATACATGCCGGGGAGTGACAGACTGGCTAGATCCCAGAGGAGGACTTTGCAGCCAACCCTGAGGAGAC
>CM053765.1:42840004-42861021 GCA_028658305.1 Pachyuromys duprasi | reverse complement strand
CACATGCACACACACATACACCCACATGAACACACTAACACAAAAATAAACAGTATTACTACAAAATACACGAAAATAATACATAATGACCAAAAACAGTAAACAGTATTACTACAGAGGAGAAAGTTAGAGATACATTATTGTGCTGTCTCACTGTTATTTTTTTCTTTCAAAGATGAGGTTTTATATATAGGTAAACGGAGAACCAGGCATTTTATATATAAATAGAGTGATTTCTTCTTCAAGCATCCGTAGGAATTTGTCTAGGGTATATTTTTCCACAGCCAATAAGGCTGTGCTTGTTTCCCATTTATTCCTGGGACCCAAGAGATACGTAGCACTTAGAGCAGAAATTATTTAGCCCCGTGTATTTGTTAGGTTTGAATATTCATCTATTCTTGAATAGAAGACTGATTGTGACACTGAAATCTTGCATAATTTTTTTTCAAATAACTTAGCTAGCTCGTGCACTCAGAGCGGCAGCTGAGTGGCAGTAACTCATTGCACCCAACCTTGCCTCGGGCTCCAGTTCAGGTTGAAGAGCTGCAGCAGCCCTCCGCCTCAGCCCAGATGCGTCAAACTCTTCGGAAGACCACTGAACGCCTGAGCCCATCGGTCGCGCCACTCTTCACCCCTCCCACCAAACAGCATGGGAAGAGGAAAGGATGCATAAGAGGCTTGCTGTGTGCCTCACTTTGCTCTGTGTTAATATCGCTCAACCTGTACATTTTGTTTTCATTATTCCCCTCACAAGGAGCCACTTTAGGACCTTTTTTTCCAATCATTCCCCTCTTTCATCGAGTTTAAGAGCAATAGATCTACTATATATCTGATTTTGTACTGTGTGAACATCTGCATTTGGTCCACAAATCTAAAATCTATTTTGCCTCTTAGTACCCAGTTTTCCCATATTTCAGGGCAGTATAACCCTCACTGAAACTACTAGATTATCCACATTATGTGTTTAACTTGACTCAAGGAGCAATGACATGATTTAAGTATCATTCTGAACCAGACTACCTTGGTTGAGTTCAATTCCAAGCAGTACCATTTCCTGCAGGTTTGATCTTTGAAAATTAATGTGACTGTGCCTGGGTTTCCTGAACTATAAATGGGGATAATAACAGTAATAATGATCCTACAAAGATCACTGTGGCAATTTAATCAGTTGATACAATGTGTTTAAAATAGTTTTTGTCTATAGGAATCAGCATGCTATGAGTTGCTGTTTTATTCACAATACCCCCAAAAAGGACCATTAAGCTAAGTATTTGACTGCATCCTTTTTTATCATTGAAAACCTTTTTTAATTTCTTTTTTATTAATTAATTAATTAATTAATTTGCTTTACATCCGTATCTTAGCTTCCTCTCCCTGCTCTCCTCCCACTCCCTCCCTTTCACCTTACCTCCCTGCACATCCTGCCCTCCATGTTCTCCTCAGTGAAGGGGAGACCTCCCATGTATATCAACCCCCCTTGGCACATCAAGTTGTAGTTGAACTAGGTGCATCTTTTTCTATTGAGGCTAGACAAGACTACCCAGTGAGGGTAAAGGGATCCAAAGGCAGGCAACAGAGTCAGAGGCAGCCCTGCTCCTGCTATTAGAGGTCCCCCATGAAAACCAAGCTGTACATCTGCTACATGTGTGTAGGGGGCCTAAGTCTGTCCAATGCATGCTCTCTGTGAGCCCCTACAGGTCTAGGTTAGTTGATTCTGTTGGTCTTCTTTTGGAGTTCTTATCCCTTCCAGGTCCTTAAATCCTTCCTCCCTCTCTTCTACAAGATTCCCCGAGCTCCACCTAATGTTTAGCTGTGGGTGTCTGCACCTATTTCTGTCAGTGCCTGGGAGAAACCTCTCAGAGGACAGTTATGCTAGCCTCCTGTCTGCAAAAAAGCAGAATCTCATTAACAGTGTGAGGGGTGGACTCCCTTTCATAGCATGAGACTCAAGTTGGGCCAGTCATTGAGTGGCCATTCCCTGACTTTCGGCTCCCTCTTCCTGCACATCTTATAGACAGGAAAAATTGTACGTCAAAGATTTTGTGGCTGGGTTTCTGTCCCCATCCCTCCATCGAAAGTCTTGCCTGGTTTACAGGAGGTGGCTGTTCCTGTGTGCTTCTTGGGTCTTTTTACTTGAAAAAAACTTTTCCAGCCCTTTACTCTGAGGTAGTGTCTATGTTTGTTGCTGAGGTGTGTTTCTTGTATGCAACAGAACAATGAATCCTGTTTTTTAATCCATTCTGTTAGCCTGTGTCTTTTTATTGGGGAATCAAGTCCATTGATTTTGAGTGATATTAATTATCAATGATTGTTAATTCCTGTTATTTTGATGTTTTGGTGGCAGTGTTTGTGTGTGTGTGTGTGTTTGTGTGTGTTTGTGTGTGTGTGTGTGTGTGTGTGTACTTCTCTTTTGGTTTTTCTGGTGTGGAGTTATTTATTTCTGGTGTTTTCTTGGATATAGTTAGCCTCAGAAGTTTTCCTTCTAGTGTCTTCTATAGAACTGGGTTTGTGGATAGATATTGTTTAAATTTGGTTTTGTCATAGAATATCTTGTTTCCTCTGTCTGAGGTGATTATAAGTCTTGCTAGGTACAGTGTCTGAGCTGGCATCTGTCATCTCTTAGACACTGCACGGCATCTGCCCCACCCTTCTGGCATTTAAAGTCTCTGTTGAGAAATCGGGTGTAATTCTAATAAGTCTGCCTTTGTAAGTTATTTGGTCTTTTTCCTTTGGGACTTTTAGCAGTTTTTTCTTTATTCTGTTCATTTAGTGTTTTGATTATTATATGGTGGGAGGATGTTCTTTTTTGGTCCAATGTATTTGGTGTTCTGTAATCTTTTTTTACATTTATAGTAATATCTTTCTTTAGGTTAGGAAAATTTTCTTCTATGACCTTGTTGAAAATATTTTGTGGGCCTTTGAGTTGTGAATCTCCTTCTTCTGTTACTATTATTTTTTTAAATTTCGCCTTTTCGTAGTCTCCCAAATTCCCTAGATGTTTTCTGTCAGAACTTTTTTAGATCTGGCATTTTCTTTGACTGATGTACCAATTTCTTCTATCGCATCTTCTACACCTGAGATTCTCTATTCCATCTCTTGCATTCTGTTGGTGATGCTTGCTTCTGTAGTTTTTGTTCTCTTATCTAGGTTTTGCATTTCCAGAATTTCTTCAGTTTGTGTTTGCTTTATTGCTTCTCTTTCCATTTTCTGCATTTCCAGAATTTCTTCAGTTTGTGTTTGCTTTATTGCTTCTCTTTCCATTTTCACGTGTTAAAACAGTTTTGTTTATCTCCTTCGTCTGTTTGATTGTATTTTTCCATATTTCTTTAAGGGATTTATTTATTTCCTCTTCAAAGGCCTCTATCATCTTCATAAGATTGGATTTAGTGTCATTTTCTGGTGCTTCATCTGTGTGAGGATATGCTGGGCTCTGGTGGTACCATACTGCGCTGCCTTTTGTTGACTGTGCTCTTATTCTGGCCTTTAGCCATCCTGTTGTCACTGGTGCCAGCAGGCCTCCAAGAGAGTGGGTGGTGCTGTGGGCCAGGAAATGGGTGCACAGGAAACAGGGCACCGCTCAATACTGCTGGGCTTGGCCCCCTGAGGACCCGGCAGGTAGGGATTAGGGGTGGAAAGGGTTTTACCTACCTAGTCGTCCCTGATCAGAAGTCCATCTTTGTAGAGGGAAAAGATTACGAGCCCGAATTTACCTCACTTGTAAAACAAGAAACTGCAACTGAAGGCCAGAGCTTCGAGACACCAAAATAAGAATTTCTTGTCCATGTCACCTTCATTATATCTTGATGCTCACAGAGGACACCTCTGTCCAGCCATGCACAAAATGTTTTCTTGTATTTATTTTCTCAAAACATGTACCCTTCAAATGCCACAAGCCCGTGTCTTGGCCCATCTCCCTGTACAGGGAGTAGGGCTTTTTCCAGAGAAGATCACGGAGACCCTTCTTTTTGTCTTAGGTCTTGTCTGATCTCATTCAAAGTCAAAGTGTCCAGTCTAAGAACCAATACCTGATACCAAACTCAGGTGTGTCAGACTGTGGTAGAAATCCTATTGCCCTCCACTCTAGCCCTTAGTTTTATTTGTTCTTAGGGACAAGCCCCCTTTACACTTTGCGCAATTTAGTGAGAGAAGGCAGGACCACATAAGTCTGCCCAGGACCACATAAATCTGCATCGTACCTACCTGTCCTCATCTAACAACCTGAACCTAAAATGAGCAAGCACAGGCCTTGTTCCACTGCCACAGAGAGGTAGCCCCTGTCCCCGTGTCCCATTATAAGGACAAAGACCAGCCAGACTGTCCAGAGAGGGACAGTACGCCCCTGTGCTAGCCTCTACCAGAGGAGCAAGGATGGGAAAGAAAAAATACAGTCAGTTCCTTAACCCTAATACAATGTTCTGTTAACTTGAAAACATTGAGTAATAACTGATGCCCTTTAGAAAAATGACAGTGATGGTGGGATGCATGTTTGATGTGAGACAAAAGAGTACTATGGTAAACAAATGTCTTAGAGTGACAGCCAAGCATGTTTCATGCTAGCATTTCATAACAGGAGAGTAATTCATACTTGGGGTTTTAAGACTCTGTAAATTTATTCTATTGTGAATGTTTTTCCTTTGCTTTAAATTGATTTTAAAACCATGGTTTTAATGGATGTTTATGTCCCCTCATAAGGGGCAAGCTATCATTATTTAGCAATTCCTCTCTGGTTGAAGAGTTAAAATGTTTTCCATTTTCACATTACATAAAATGCTAGCAGTCACCGGACCATCTTATAAATCATGTTTGTGTGACTTTCTAATTGTTTTCATAAAATAAACTCCTGTAAGCAGAAATACAGAACCACATTGGGGAAATGTTTTCAAAGTTCTTAAACATATAATCAAACCTCAGTAAAAAGAGAAGATCAATATTTTCTCCCAACAGCAATACCTAAAGAGACACTCTCTCATCTATGTGCCTCAGTTTCCTTATGTGACAAGTGGGATAATTGTGTGTCTCTAATAAAGACATTTTGACATTAATTGATTTAAATTAAAGGGTTTTAAATGTGTTCTTGGCCCCTACAACCTTAATGGTAAGTTTTCAAAATGTTTGCCATTTGTTACATTTTTTAAAAAATTGTTGATTTGGTGCTGGAGAGATGGCTCAGCAGTTAAGAGCACTATATGCTCTTCCAGAGGTCCTGAATTCAATTCCCAGTAACTATATGGTGGCTTACAACCATCTATACTGGGATCTGATGCCCTTTTCTGGCATGCAGGTATGCATGCAGATAGAGCACTCATATACATAAAATAAATAAATAAATATTTTAATGTGTTTTAAAAAATGTTGATTTATGACTTGTCATGGCAGTGCACATCTTTAATCCCAGCATTCAGGAAGCAGAAGCAGACAGATCTCTGTGAGTTCAAGTGAGCTCCAGGATAGCTAGGGCTATCCTCCATCATTCCCTCTCAATCACACCTGCCCTCCCTCTTCTTCTCCTATGTCTCTCCCCTAGTCCAATGATAGGGGAGGTCCTCCTCCTCTTCCATCTGACTAGGTCTATCAGATCTCATCAGGACTGGCTACAATGTCTTTCTCTGTGGCCTAGCAAGGCTACTCCCCCATCAGGTGGAGGTGATCAAAGAGCAGATCAATCAGTTCATGTCAGAGACAGTCCCTGTTCCTATTACTGGGGAACCCTCTTGGACACTGAGCTGCCATGGGCTACATCTGTGCAGGGGTTCTAGGTTATCTCTACGAATGGTCCTTGGTTGGAGTATCAGTCTCAGAAAAGGCCCCTGTGCCCAGATTTTTTGGTTCTGTTGCTCTCCTTATGGAGCTCCTGTCCCCCTCCATGTCTTTCTATCTCCCCCTTCTTTCATAAGATTCCCTGCACTCTGCCCAAAGTGTGGCTATGAGTCTCAGCATCTGCCTTAATACCCTGCTGGGTAGAGTCTTCCAGAGTCCCTCTGTGATAGGCTCCTGTACTGTTCCCTGTTTTCTCCCTCTTCTGATATCCATTCCATTTGCCTTTCTGAATGAAGATTGAACATCTTATCCAGGGCTCTCCTTCTTGTTTAGCTTCTTTAGGTGTACAGATATTAGTATGATTAGCCTATATTATATGTCTAATATCCACTTATAAATGAATATATGCCATGTGTGTCTTTCTGCTTCTGGGATATCTCACTCAGAATGATCTTCTCTAGTTCCCACCATTTGCCTGCAAATTTCATGTTGTCATTGTTTTTAATAGCTGAGTAGTATTCCATTGTGTAAATGTACCACAATTTCTGTGTTCATTCCTCATTTGAGGGACATCTGGGTTGTTTCCAGCTTCTGGCTATTACAAATAAAGCTGCTACAAACATGGTTGAGCAAATGTACTTGTATACTTGAGCTTCTTTTGCATATATGCCTAGGAGTGCTATAGCTGGATCTTGAGGTAACATTATCCCTAATTGTCTGAGAAAGCACCAGATTGATTTCCAAAGTGGTTGTACAAATTTACATTCCTACCAGCAATGGAGGAGGGTTCCCCTTTCTCCATATCCTCTCCAGGACAACACTCATGTGTTGTCACTTGAGTTTTTGATCTTAGCCATTCTGATGGGTGTAAGGTGAAATCTTTGATTTGCATTTCCCTGATAGCTGAGCATTTCTTCAGGTGTTTCTCTGCCATTCTACAGTCCTCTACAGAGAGTTCTCTGTTTAGCTCTATACCCCATTTTTTAATTGGATTACTTGGTTTTTTGCTTTTTAACTTCTTGAGTTCTTTATATATACTGGATATTAGCCCTCTGTCAGATATAGGGTTGGTGAAGATCCTTTCCCAGTCTGTAGGCTGTCATTTTGTTTTGATGACGGTGTCTTTTGCTTTGCAGAAACTTTTCAGCTTCATGAGGTCCCATTTATTGATTGTTGATCTTAGAGCCTGTGCTGTTGGTGTTCTGTTCAAGGACCATATGTGGAGGTAACCTAGAACCCCTGCACAGATGCAGCCCATAGCAGCTCAGTGTCCAAGAGGGCTCCCAAGGAATGGGAACAGGGACTGTCTCTGACATGAACTCAGGGGCTGGCTTTTTGATTACCTCCTGCTGAGGAGGGAGCAGCCTTACCAGGCCACAGAGGAATACAATGCAGCCAGTCCTGATGAGACTTGATAGACTATGGTCAGATGGAAGGGAGGGAGGACCTCCTTTATCAGTAGACTCAGGGAGTGGCATAGGAGAAGAGAGAGGGAGGGTGTGATTGGGAGAGGAAAAGGGAAGGGCTACAGCTGGGATACAAAGTGAATAAACTGTAATTAATAAAAAATAAATTAACTAATTAAAGAAAAGAGTTTGGCAGAACCAAACCCTCTTACTTCAGACCCATACACACAGTGTAGATTCTGGTAGAGCATTAAAATGAACCTCTTATTTGATGCATAAACTTAGGGCCGTTCTTTCAAACACCCCTTCATCTTCTCCCTCCCTCTCCCCAAAATCCAACATTGTTGATCCTCAGTTTCATTTGCATGATACATGCCTCAAAGAATCATTCCCAAAATCAATTAGAACTATATAATTTAATTATATATTTAATATATTCTAACAGTTTCAAGCAATAAAAAAAGTGGTAGTTGGTAGTTGTTACATCAATAAGATGGGAATTTACACAACACTGGGATGGGAGGAGACATGTATCTATGGTGATAGCTTATAATTACAAAATACCAGCTCACAAACGAATTCCAACAGATCTTATTTGACCTTCTTGTTGCTAGTGACTAATAGCCTGGGAATAAAGTCCCAGGGATAAGAAAACCGAGCCACCATGGCATTTTTTCCCCAGGTTTCTTATCACTATCAAGATGTAACAAAGTAAGGAACGTGGAGAAGTTCATTTTAGAGTGAAAATACACTCGAGGGAGTATGAGGTTTTCAAGGGAGTTGATAGCACAGGATTTTAGCTTTTGCTCATCTAAAGTTTATAAGCAAACTTTAAAGTAGGAGAAGATTGGGGCTGGGAAGAGGATGACTCGGTCACTAAGTGAACTTCCAGGAGAACCAGGTTGGGTTCCCAAAAGCCACATGGTGGTCTGTAACTCCATTCCCAGGGAATCCAACCCACAATATGCTCAGGGTACATGCGCATGCGTGCAGGAAAAACACCCGTACACATAAAATAAAATAAAAGTTAAAAAATCAAGGAGAAAAGAATTACACATAAGTTAAGGTAGGAAAAGGTGAGGAATTCCAAGAATGTGTTGGGATTGTTTTCCAGAACAAGGTTTATCCCGCATTCTTTGTCCTTAAGTGGGAGTTTGGGATCTACCATGCCATCAGAAAGATGAGAGAATGCTCAGTTCTACAAGGCCAATCACGTGGAGATGTCATTACGGCAAAGCAAAGGGCAGTTAGTGGTTGTCTTGTTTAGCCCTGCTGGCCTTGCGTAGTATTGGGTAGCCACATGATGTCCTGCTGTGAACACAGCTTCACAGTGCATCATCAGCCTCCAGCCAAGACAGTTTGCTCAGCACCACCAAGCCTGTCTAGCCTACCCAACCCTGAACACGGAAGGGAGGGAGGAAGAAAAGTTGTTGGTGCCCTATGTCACCTACAGACTGAGCCAACGAAGCTTAAGCAAACTACAAACTTAACACAGTCTGTAAGAGTAGAGCTTTTGATTCTAGACCCTAGTAAACAAGAGTTGAAAGTCTGCTGGAGAGACTCCGATAACCCTCTTATCCTCAACATGTTCTCTCTGGTGAGTATTTTAGACTTCAAATACTTTTTCTCGGGCTTTGAAAGAACAATAAGCAACCAGTAAATAAAACTGGCGATAGCTGTTATTGTTCCACAATCTTGGCTTCTAGCAACTACTTCAAACACCCCAACTTACTTTCAAGGTTGTCTGCAGCGCATAAGGAACCATCATCAGTCCATTTTTAAAACCTCAATGCTACAAAAGCTACTCATGACACTTTGCTGGTCCTTCATGACACTCAAAATACCCTCTCCTAGGCTGGTGAGATGGCTCTATAGGTAAGGTACTTGCCACACAAGCCTAAGGGCCTAAGTTCAATCCACATAAAGGTTTAAGGAGACAACGGACCTACAAAATTGTCTTCTGGCTGCCACATGCATGCTATGGCACATACACACACATAGGCACATATGCACACAAATAATTTTTCTTCTGATTCTCACAGCCTGTCATTTACAATGCTTTCAATTCATTCCAGTTTCCGGGTTTTGTCTCTACTGCATTAAAAATATTTCCATAGTATTCACAGTAAGATTAAAATCCAAATTATCAAAATGAAAATCCTCTGTCCTGAGGCATAAGCTAATGAAAACAGACATTATTTTATTCAATTCCCCAAACTCCTGATGTGGAAGGTACTCTAGTGAGGACTATTATTCTTGAAGTTTCTCCACAGTGAAAAATATTATCCGAAGAATCATAACACTGAGATTATAAAAAGTGTATCACTCTTTACAGATCAATACGTCTTCTGAATACAGGCTGGTTCTGTGTTCCTAGCTTTTTGCCAGGACCATTCATAGTTCAGCACTTCATAATCACATACAATTAACAGCCCAGAGGCTGAGAGACAGAACGCCTAGGAAGCACTGACAACCACAAATCCGTTTTACAGGAGCAGATGGTTGGTGAGTTTTTTTTTCCTCCATTGATTTTCTTTATTGTTATTTTGCTTGTTGCCTATTAACATGCCTCTGGGGACTCTTTCCAAGATGTAATGTTAACAAGTAAACACTGTGAGATTGCCAGCCATTCCAGATGACTTTCTTTCCAAGGCACAGAAAGAGGGAGATGAAACGACACGCTGTTATTCGGCAAAACAGAATTATGCAGAAAATGCAAAATTATGCAAAATATCTATGTGGAGCACATCCCTGAAGAATAGAAGGCGTCATTGATTAAGACTAGGAAAGAAAGGAGGAATATATCTGAATATTTCTGCCTACTAAAGAATCTTGTTCGTACAAGGGCACCATAGGTATTTCAATGCAAAAGACAGGACTGTCCGTCCTGAGACTAACAGATCGAAAGAAAGGACAAGGCACTGGGGAATACAAGAAATAGAAATTTGCAAAGAGAATGGATATACAAAGATCTGTCTGGTACAAGACTCACTATAGGATGATAATAAAGCCATAACACCAACAACAATAACATGAACACAGCTAACATTTACTGAGCTGGACCATGTAACAGGCATTGTTGTGAATGCTTCTCTTCTGCTTTGCTTTCTATTTCTATAATAAAAACACTGACCAAAGCCTGCTCATGGTGAAAGGCTTTATAAAAGCCTTATACATCCAGATAACAGTCCATCATTGAAAGAAGTCAAACAGGAACCTGGAAACAGGAACTGAAGCAGAGAACATGGAGGAATGATGCTTGCTGGCTTATTCTCCTTAGCTTGTTCAATCTGCTTTCTTAACACAGCCAGGACCATCTGCCCAGGAGTAGCACTACCCACAATAGGCTGGGCCCTTCCATATCAATCAATGATTAATCAAAAAACTGCCCCACAGACATGACCATATGCCAGTCTGGGGGCAATTCCTCATTTGTCATCCCCTCTTCTAGGTGACTCTAGTTTATGTCCAAAAAAAACCTAACAAGCACAATTTTGCATACACTCATTGAATTCTCGTGACCATTCTGTGAAGTGGCTAGCACTGTCATCCCATTTTACTGTCAAAGATACTAAGGTTCAGAGAAACTGAGTTACTTGCCTATAGTGAATAAATGAGCAAACAACAACAACAATAATAATAATTTGAACCTTGAAGACTCTCTCTGAAGTTCCTTCCTTTCAGCTGCTAAAGGATGAGAGCTGAGCTGATGAGATGACTCAGGGAGTAAAGGAACTTGCCTCACAAGGCTGATGACCTGAGTTCAATCTCTGCCACATAAAGATGGAAGGAGAGAACCAAATCTACAAAGCTGTCCTCTGACCTCCACATACACACACATACACACACACACACATATCATGCATGCACACAACAATAAATAAATTTTTTAAAATGGTACTCCACCGTTGGAGAATTCTAGAATATAATCCCAAATTTCAAGCCTCATGAGCCCTTCTAAGACAAAAGAAAACAATGGGCATCTCCTGATGAAGGCATATCTAAACTTGGGTCAAATTTGGCCAGTACTGTATGAGGCACAAAGGATTCCTTGAGGTGCATCCTTAGGTCCCATTCCTACGAATAAAAGGAAATAAAGCTGACACCTGAGATTGACTCTTGAACCCCGTGGAAGTGATAAACCACAAAGCCGCCCTGCTTCGGGTGTGGCATCGCACAGGACATGTACACCTGCTCACCTCTTTGCAAGAGGATCTGAGAACACGCCCTTCCTTTTGTTCTCTGACTTATTGTAAGATTGTGAACTTATCGTTACATTTTGTCCTTGCAGTTCTAATTTGTCCAGTTAGTTCCCACTTAATGTTTCTGCTCTGAGCCCTGGCTACCCAGAGCAGTGGGTTATCCTGACAGCTAAGGACAAATGGAAGACAGGAAGTCAGCTCTGTCTGTGCATGTAGTCTTCCTGTGGAACCCTCCCCTTTCTCCGAATCCTCTACAAAGCGTGAGTCTCGTGTCATTTTGCTCAGAAATCATTTTGTTTGGAACAATTCCAATATTTTTGCTAAAAAGTAATAGCCAGTTTGGTAGTTTGCCAATATTTACAATGTATTCATATTAGTGGAATTAGCAGATCCTGTCATGATGGAATCTGAGACACGAAGTTCAGTGTGTGAAAATTCTGCCCTTCCCCCTCCCAAGGAGCTCACAGCCTGAAAATCTCAAGAAAGAAAACGACAAGCTGTATGAAAGAATGAATCCCACCAGGTTTGGGGAAACTTTCAGAAAACACTGGGTTTGAGTCAGGTGTTGGAAGCTAAGTTGGAATGAATAGAGAAAGGAAAAGGTTAAGAGGCAGGAAGATCCTTGCAAAGATTCAGGACAAAGAATTTGAATGCCATTTTTATGCCCTCGGTTCTCAAACTTCAAAGTACACAGAACTTACTTCAATACTTGCCATAATTATGGCTCTCTAGCGCCCCCCCCAGAACTGCTAAACCAATAGACATGTATTTGTCAAGCTGGTGACTGAAATGCAAGTGGTACACAGGCCAGCCATCCTTGGGAAGAGAAGTAAAGGGAAGAGTAGAAGCTAAGCTTCCCACTGACAGGGAAGCCTTCTACCCACTGCACAGAGGTGTGTGCACATTTGGCCACACCCATAGAAGTTCACGGGTGTCACGTGTCTACCCAAAGATGCCCTGGCATTGATCCAGAAAAGCAAAACTAAGAAATATCCTCACCAGCCAAGACAAGCACACACAAGGCCCGCCCGTGACACATGCAAAGTGTCCATCATAATGCCAGGCTTAGCAGATGCCCAATAAACAGTGTAAGCAGACCCTCCTCTCTGACCGAAGAGCAGAGATGACCTGACACCTTCACTTTAGCAATTTAGACTTGCCAGGGACTGTAACTGATACCCAGCAAACATGCTTGTCTGTAGTTTTGCTATCAGAGATCACCATCTCCTCTGGGGAGAGGAAGAAGGAAGAAGAGCTCCCTCTAACAGACTGCATCTTTGCTTTATACAGGAAGACAGGAAGGTCTTGTGGATAAAAAATTTTCCTGGGCATTTAGCAGAGCCAACTAACATGGGAGACCGACGCTGCTTATGCCTCAATACTCTGCTGCGATGATACAGCATTCCTGGGCTGAGCCCCTGGGAAGGCTTCGATTTCCTCTTTACTCAGATACAAGCAGATCAGGCACATTCCCATCTAGCCCTTTCAGGGAGTTTTTGGAGAACTTTTAGATCCCATCCGCTTGTACTCTCAGAGGCACCAACAGACCTCTGAGTGAGCAAAATATAATCTACTCCATGGCCGAAAGCCCATCAGAAAAGTTTCATAGCCCTCACAGGGGTGTGCCTGAAGTCCTACTACCCAGGAGGCTGAGGCTGAAGGATCCCATGGTCCTGGAGTTCTAAGCCAGCCTGGGCAACATAGTAAGACACCATCTAAAGTGGGGGGGGGGGTAGCGGGGGCTGAACATTTCATCTTTGCAAAAGGAGGCTTAAGCTCACAAGAGCACATAAAGCAGCCCTCTGTGCTGCTGGCATCTCTTGCTCCAAGCTCACAGCATTCTGAGCTTTTGACTGTCGAGGGAATATGTTTTCCCTTAATCATCTGACTGGACCTAACCACCTAAGTATTTACTCAGGGTCAAATGGTTTCTGCTGCAATGGATCAGACCTCCTACAAGATGGATGAAAAGGATAAACACCATCCAGCTAAGACTTTTGTTCTGTGTTCACTCCACTAAAACACTGCACACAGGTAAAGAAGGGAACATGGGGAGGACAGGATTGTGCGGTGATTAAATGCAGAATAATTGTTGAAAATATTTACATTTGTCTAAACAATCCTAACTCTTTTAAAGACTGTCATTTACAGCAAATTGTTGGATATGAATTTTCCGGCAGCAACAATCAGGCATTTTTCATAAAATGGCTTATTTTGCAAGAAAATCACCAAATAATGGCAGAAAAAAATATCCGGTTCTAAATACAATGAAGCATGAGGAGACAGAGTCTAGATTAAAACCGGCTCTCACGCTGCGGGTACAGCCTGGAGTCCTAAAATGATGTCTTGCTGTTGCAGCGCTCGCCAGGGAGCTGCTGCTGAGGCGCTAATGGGCCCCACGCGGGTCTTTAGAGTGGCTTCCTCGCGGGGCATCAGTAATATCTGGGCTGAGCGGGTACCAGGGGAAGTAAACAGGGCTGAGCTCTGCACCAGAGGAGACGTGCAGGCTTCTGCCCCGTCCTGGGCTGTTGACTTCTTGAGGGAAGAATCCCACAGAAGGCCATGAAAGCCACAAGCCTCTTCAGGGGGCTCAGGGAACCCCTGAGACCAACATTCATTCATTTTGCTCAACCTCTCTGCTGCAACCTCATCCGCGTCGACGCTCCCTCTGAAACTCGGCTGTCTGCTTAAGAGCTTGTATCTACTCAGCAGCAATGTACGGAGGGAGGCTGGCTGTGAAGTCAATGTCCCCGTGATTAATTACTAGGGGACGGGAGGTGGGGGACGGGAGGGGAGCGTCTTTAAAGCTAAAGTCACTGGGAAACTGTTCCATTGTATTATCAAATCCAAATTACTTTTCAAGAACCCTTCTGATTTCAGAATCACCTGAGTTAACACGTTCAAATATGAGCTACAGACGTAGCTGGTCCGAGGTATTTTCCCCTTCTAGATCTGTCTTCGGTTCAGTTTAGCCCACGTGGACAGGACGTCTTAATGAACCTACGTCTTCCCATTAGCGGCCAAGGACAATCGACTTCCTTTAACCTGGGAGTCTTCCATAAGGTAGCCCCGCACTGTGTGTCCCAACACCCTCAGCTACTCCAGTGGAGCTCTGTGGACCTCCCTCGCTCCCACTTTCCTCTGTAGTGTGCCCCGCTCTCCTTCATGCCAAGTGGTAGGTACACGCTCCCCCGGCTCCACACAGCACCAGCAAACACTCCCTGGAATACACCGCTTCCAGCTCTCTCCCAGTTTATTACTGCTTTTTTTTTCCTCCAGGTGCACTCCAGAAGTTAACCTACTTGATCACCAAACCTTTGCTGTAATCTATAACCTGCAATGTTCTACCTGCTCTGGCTTATTTGAAAAATAAGCTGATCCCTTTGGCTTCACTTATATATGTGTGTGTGGATAGATAGATAGATAGATAGATAGATAGATAGATAGATAGATAGATAGATAGATAGATAGATAGATAGATAGATAGATAGAGATATACATATATATGTGTTGTCTCATTTAAGAGTTGGAATTTGTGGAGGGCATCTTTTCCTCCTTTAGTGAGACCTCCTCTCATTGTCACCTGATGCCTACCAAGGATCTACCACTCATGCTATCACTCAAATAATTGAGGATGCTGTTTGCCATAGAGCACTGACTGAATACATAGGCTGGTGCTGACTGACTTAATGAGCGTCTACCAGGCTCATTTTGATTTCATAGTTCTTTATTGTTGGGGAAGGGGGCTACTAAGTGAACACATTAACATATAGGATGCTACCTCTGCACAGGCAGGGATGGAATCACTTGAAGCATGGAGACCGATGATCCCAAACATAAGGAGAGAATAGTCCAGAACCAAGTAAGTGACGGCCCTGTAGGAAGAAGGGGAGTCTCAGGCTCTCTCTCATCTATCACCCTGGATGGGATGAAAGCCAGCTTGCAGACCTGGCATGCAAGAAGCACAATCAAATCCACTCAGCTTCTGCAGCTCCTGACTCCCATGTGATGACCAGATGAAGCAAGGTGGTGATGGTGCAATGTCCTGGCTGAGGCAGGTAGGGAAGAGCTCTCCCCCATCTCTCTACCCCTACACTGGTGCCTTACTGCCATGGTATCCATACCCAAACACTGACATCTGCCAAAGTCCTCTGTGAGAACAGCAATTCCAAAAAAAATGGCCATAGGGTCCACCTCAAGATAACTCCATCCTTCAGGACAGCCCTGGAAGGTCAGCTGAACAGCAGAAGCATGGAGTTAGCCCTGGTAAGTCACTTCCCCCATCAGATCCATGTTATTCTGTGGATGATAAGGAGCAATAAATAAAAGAGTTGGTTTGGAAGTTTCTCACTTAACTATCTCATCTGTAAAGTGGGGTCATAATGCTTGAATATGAAGAATTTAATAAGCCAAACAATACATTTAACACAGTCCCCAATGCCTGTGACTCTTGCCATTAACCCACGTCTCTTCTCCTGACAGAAATCAGTCTCCTCCTCAACATCCACCTTCTGCTACCAAATTTCTCCTGCTTCTCCCTGTCCTGCCGTTCCCCGCCCTTTCCTACAACCAGGAAAGTAGAAGGGCCTTTTCTGAAATACTTGAACCAAAAAAGAGTTGCTGGAGCCAGCCCTGAAGAGACATGATAAGCTAGGGTCAGATGGAAGGGGGGGGGGTTCTCCCCTAGCAGTGGACTTGGAGGGGGGCAGGGAGGAGATGAGGGAGGGATGGGGAGAGTGGGAGGGAATGAGAGAGGGGGCTACGGCTGGGATACTAAGTATATAACCTGTGATTCATATAAAAATAAATAAATTACTTATAAAAAAAAAGAGTTGCTGGGTCACACACACACACATACACACACACACACACACACCTCCTGAAGCTCATCCCCTGTCCCGATTATTCAGTGCTGACAGCAACCCCATCACTGCTGTCTCCGTACCAGAAAAGCCTTAACTCTTGACAAGCAGAACACTCTCCTAGACATGCCCCTCAGGATGCACTAAGGAAGTCTTCTTATCCAGTGTCTGACTATTAATATTCTCTGTCAGACTGGGGAGGAATGGGCTTTGAAATCACCCAGGAGGCACACCCATAGGAACTGAGATAGGAAGACCCAGCCCCGTGGCTGGGGTCTCAGAGGGAATAAAATAGGAAGCCACTGAGCAGCGTTTGTCTCTCTCTGCTCCCTGCCTGCAGACTCGCGCAACCAGCCAACTCATGCTCCCACCGCCCATGCCTTCCTTGCCAGGGTGTGCTGTGCTTGCTCAACCTATGAGATAAGAATAAACTTTTCCTCATTTAAGCTGTTCTGTCCGCCATTTTGTCACAGCAACAAGAAGAATCATCAATACATAGTGTGTCCCAGGATAACAAAGCATTCTAGTATCTTCCATTTTGACCAAGATTTACTCAGAAAGTAAATTATTTAGAAAGCAATAATCTATACGTACGTATATTGAAAAAATGGACATTTGTCATTGTGTATGTAAGTTTTCTGTGCTCAGTTAAGACTTTTGTGTTTTGTCTTTTAAAAAGCAAAATATAATATAGACCACTATTGTAGTTTCAGTTTTACTGGAATCCGGCATGTCTTGGACCTTAGTTTGGTCTCCATTTATGGAATCTGTGGTTGATATTTTTGTCTCCCAGTATGTTTCTGCTGTAGTAATAGAAAAGCATTTTGCTTTGTAGGAGCCAAAATACCACATGAAAAAGCTCTAGTAACATACCCTTCAGTAAATTAGCAAAGAATGTGACTTTATCATTTATTTATTAAATAATGAAGCTGTTTTCATAGCATGAAGGTTTCAAAGTGCACAAGGGTTGACTGGCATCTCCCCACCTTGCTGTGGTAAGCAGAATAATGGTCCAAGGTTGTCTGCATCCGATTCCCCAGAACCTGTGCATGTGTTACTGAACGTGGGGCAGGGGGGAGTTTCTAGGGCTATGGACCTTGAGATGAGGAGGTTTGTATTGTCTTCTTGGCAAAGGCTCTCAAACTAATCATATGACTCTTTAAAAGTGGGCATTCTCGAAACTGGAGAGATGGTTTGGAGGTTAAGAACAGAGGCTGCTCTCCCAGGTTCAATTCCCAGCACCCACCCATGGTAGCTCACAACCATCTGTAACTCCAGTTCCAGGGCACCCAACACCCTCTCCTAGCCTCAGTGAGCACCAAGCACACACATGATACCTATATCCATAGATACAAGTAGGTAAAACACTCATATACATAAAATAAATAAAGCTTTTGTAAAGTCTAAAAGCGGGGGTCTTGCCCAGCTGTGGCTATAGAGATAAGCAGTAGCAGAGAAAAGCAAAGTGATGACTGTGTCTACAATTGCTGGCTTTGAGGGTGGAGAAAGGAATGGGAACTAAGAAGTGCTTGCAGCCCCTAGAAGCTGGAAAAGGCACAGAAACTGCCTATCTATCTCTATCATCTCTATCTCTATCTCTGTTTTCACCCCCAGGAAAAAAGCAGTCTCCTGTGTTCCTTGGACATTTTCCACCCACCTTTGTTGTGTTCCTGAGCACAGACATCTTAGATTTACAATGCCTCAGCCCACTACATTTATGATAATTTGTTGCAGCAGTAATAGAAAACAAACCCACTTGGCTGAACTAACCTTAATTTGAAAGCCTGCTTGCATGTGAAGGTGTTGGAGCAAGTTAGAGGTCGACCATTAGGAGTAGACTGTGTGTTACTGTGGCTCTTTTTGTATGTGCTCTTCAGTGGCTGGTTAAGAAACGTCTAGTGATTGAAATTCCAAATAGATACACAAAAAGATATAACATGACAATCTACCGCTTTGGGAATTATACAGTTTATGAACTATTATGATCATTAAGAAATATTATTGGAGAGCCAAAAATCTGGGTCCAGGAGAGCCTGAAGAGACTGATGAATCATCCAAGGACCATGCATGGAAAGGACCTAGACCCCCTGCTCATCTGTAGCCCATGAGAAGCTCAGTCTCCATGCGGGTTCCCTATTAAGGGATGCAGGGGCAGTCACAGGCATGAACTTGGTTGCCTGATCTTTGATCAACTGCCCCTATCAAGTTGCCACAAAGAAAGATGATCCAGATAGTCCTGATGGGACCTGATGGTCTAGGGTCAGATAATAGAGGAGGAGGCCCTCCCCTATCAATAGACTAGTGGAGGGACATAGGGGCAGAAGAGGGAGGGAAGGTGGGACTGGGAAGAGATGAGGGAGGGAGCTACAGCCATGATACAAAGTGAATAAATTGTAAATAATAATAATAATTTAAAAAAACAAAAAGGAAGAAATATTGTTGGGTATGGCAGTACATATCAGTAATTCTAGTACCAAGTGAAAGCAGCAGAAACAAAGATGAAAACCCAGACTGAGCTACATGACACTCTGTCTCAAAAACCAATGAAAAAGAGGAAAGGAAAGAACTACTACCCTACTGCTAAACCAGATCCCTACAAAAGAAGTCACTGTTCCTTTACATGAAGAAACTGAGCTTAAGTCAGAAGGTTGTAAATAGACTGATATTGTTTTGCTAATGACACCAAGTGATGTCACAAGATCTTGGTCTACTGTAGGAGACTTGTCTAGCTTTGGTCAAGCCACATGTGTTAGTGCAAATCTACAATCCCAGCACTTGGGAGGTTAAAATATGAGGGGGTCACAAGTTAGAAGCCAGCCTGAGCTACATACTAGGACAACTAGTTGAGGTAGCATTGCAATGAAAAGTTAATGAACAATCACTCAGGTTAATCTCAAGTTTCTCCCTGTTTGGGATGAAAAACAAGAGGGTTCAAAGAGAAATGGGATAGATTATAAAGCCAAGAATCCTAAGTCTGGCCTCACAGGGGAATCACTCACTATTAATTAAACAAAAGCACCTGGAGGCTGAGTCTATTTATTTCTTCAAAAATCATGCAAACTCAACAAAAAGGAGATAGGAAGAGCTGGAGGGGACAGCAGCTCCACAAGGAGAGCAACTGAACCAAAAAATCTGGACACAACGATCTTTTCTGAGACTGATGCTCCAACCAAGGACCATACATGGAGATAACCTAGAACCCCTGCACAGACGTAGCCCATGGCAGCTCAGTGTTCCCTAATAATGGGAACCAGGGACTGCCTCTGACATGAACTCAGTGGCTGGTTCTTTGATCACTTACCCCTGGGGG
Source organism: Pachyuromys duprasi (assembly GCA_028658305.1). NCBI lineage: Eukaryota > Metazoa > Chordata > Mammalia > Rodentia > Muridae > Pachyuromys > Pachyuromys duprasi. The sequence goes on along the minus strand of CM053765.1, from coordinate 42,841,484 downwards.
GGTGGAGGGCAGCCTTGCCAGGCCACAGAGGAAGACAATGCAGCCAGTTCTGATGAGACCTGATAGGCTAGAGGGCCAGATGGAAGGTGAGGAGGAACTCCCCTATCATTTGACTGGGGAAGAGGTATAGGAGGAAAAGAGGGAGGGAGGGCAGGGTTGGGAAGAGATGAGAAAGGGGGCTAAATAAATTATAAAATTGAATAAGTTGTAATAAAATTTTTTAAACATACAAACTCAAGCTCAGCATTGCACAATTAATATAGGTTTGAGGTTTGTTCCCTTAATGTCTATATGTAACATATCTTCCTATCTAGAAGTTCTTAATCAAACTATTAGTACATACTATGTGTGTATTAATACCCCCAAATTGTATGCTTATATAATAGAGGCAAGAGCTGCCATTGTTAGAGTCTAGAGTTAGCAGAGTTTCTGCATAGTTGGCTCTGTAATGTGAAATTTCTTGGTTGTATTTGTTCCTTTCAAAAACCAACTGAGCTCATAGAATTGCATGTAGCCGCCTCCCTTCAGGTTTCATGATACCGATAAAAATGTTACAGATTTGAGGAGAATTCATTTTTTTCCTTCTGGGACTGTGCAGTGGTCACATCTTATTTTTCGTATTTGGCAAATTGACAGATGACAGAGCCCAGGGTGATTGTAGTGAGAGATCTCCCTAATTACCATTCCAAGTAAATTAATGCATAGCTAATCTTACTTAGCCTTCTTCCAGGGAGTGTAGTCAAGCATTCTCATTAATCTGGGGCAAAACAGAAAGGTACCTTCTGGGAAGTTTTGTCTAAATATAATCAGAGCATGCACAAGAGAAATCAAACCATATGCACATCTGGAGATTTTGGAGTCAGTGTTATGTGACTGCACACTTCCTCCATCTCTCTAGGATAGAGCAGTGACTTGGTGGTGCTTGCTTCCTTTCAGTACCTAGGATTTTTATTACGACATAAATGTCAGGAAAATCTTCTTTCTACTCAATCTATATAACTTCTCCAAAACCAGACTGAAAAAAAAAGGTCTCTGAATGTCACTACTTTAGGATTCAGATACTCAGGGACCATCCCAAATTCCAAGCTCTCTGTTTTATTAGTCCCAACACCAATAAGACGCCCTCCCAAACAGTAGCTGAAAACCTCCAGTGTATAGCTTCACTGTAGAGTCTTGTTACTGGTGCTGAAATTTTCAGTGAAGAAAATAACATCATCATAGTCCATATCAACATGTGCTTTAGCTTGTGACAACTTGCCACTTAAAAGTAAACCATAAGCCACATGACATTAGGGAAAACACCAAATCAGATTAACTAAAGGTCAAGACAAACTGATACATATGGACATTTTCTCTGCTTCTCTGCTGGAAAACAATACTCTCAGATCACACAAAATCCATTCTTGAAATTAATTTATGACTTTAAAGTAAAACATTATTTTACTCTGAATGTGTCTCTCCAAACCCCTGCTTTGGAAAT
>CM053765.1:42814734-42839504 GCA_028658305.1 Pachyuromys duprasi | reverse complement strand
GACAGTTTCTCCAACCAAGGACCATGTATGGATATGTCCTAGAACCCCCACTCAGAAGTGGCCCATGGTAGCTCGGTGTCCAACTGAAGACCCTAGTAAGGGGAACAGGGAATGTTTCAGTCATGAACTCGATGGCTGGCTCTTTGACCCTCCCCCATACACGCCAGGGAGTAACAGCCTGGCTAGATCCCAGGGGAGGACATTGTAGCCAGCCTCAGGAGACAAGATGATCTGGGGTCAGATGGAAGTGGAGGAGGTCCTCCCCCGTTGGTAGACTTGGAGAGGGCAGGGAGGAGATGAGGGAGGAATGGGGAGAGTGGGAGGGAATGAGGGAGGGGCTATGCCTGGGATGCAAAGTACCTAACCTGTGATTGATATAAAAATAAATAAATTACATTTAAAAAAATAATAGCCCTAGTTCAATACCACAGATTCTTTGAGAAAGAAGATGGAACTTCAAATATCAAGTAAAAATGATATGAGATTCTTTATCTGAGAGTTTAAGTCCAGAAACAATCCCATGGTCCTCACTTGGCTTGAATACTAATACTCCCTGAGACATGTGCATGACTCCAACAGCAAGATTCAAGCCTTTGGAAGCACTACATTAAGTTGGACGTGCCCAGAGTAATATACTAGCTGAAATACTAGCATCTAAATCCCCTCGTCTTCCACTTACTATTGTTTAATGTCTGAAATCTGACTTACCTTATCAAAAAAAATGAAGATCACAACGTGAGTTATATGAAAAAGAGGAGGTAATGAAGCTGAAAGAAAACCTCAATATCATCACCAGACATGAAAGTTTCCCAGAAGGATGGGAGGAAGAAGGAAGACAAAATAGAATGCTTCCGATGATGGTCTGAAAGATCTACAGGCATGGCCACTAGTTGAGCCCAATCTAAATGTCAACTACAACAAATAAACAGTAAAGTCAACAAAGTCTTGCAAACGTGGCACACTTACCCTCTGAGTCTAAGAAGTTAGCAAGGAGAGTAAAAAGCTGGTAAACTGAAACAATAAAGCATCTCCATCCAACCCTCAATGTCCCAGGAATCCTTGAGCTGTGATTGACAGGAGATGCTAAGATATGAAAGGGGATTCAATAAAATATCATTCTCAATGGATAAAGGCCAGTCATAAAGGCAAGTAACTGAAAAGTCAAGTCATACTCACCATCTAGCTTTGCCCTGCTGAAATTACAGCTCTCTGGAGAGATGGATGGGCACTTCACACCACACCACCAATGGTAGGGAATCTTGTTCCCTTCATGTTTTTCACTCACAAGACCTCTCTTTCAAGACTGATTTGTTAAAATAATAATCCAGGGGAGATGTATGGGGGTGGGTGGAGATAGGAACAGGAGGGATTGGGTTGTTGGGAGGTTGGAGGGAGAGAGTACTGGGAGAAACAACTGAAACTGGGGAGCATTTTTGAGCAGGATGTTAATCTAGTGCAATGGAAACCCCCAGGAATCTATTAGGGGCCCCTAGCTAAAATTCCTAGTAATGGGGAATATGGAGCCTGAACTGGTCATCTCCTATGACCAGACAAGGCTCCCAGTAGAGGAATTGGGACACAAAACCTTCGACCTACAATTTGTCCAGCATACAAGATGTGCTGGGGTAAAGGTGGCACAGAAGTTGTGGGAGTGGCTAGCCAATGACTGGTCTAGTTTGAGGCCCGTGCAGTGAGAGGGAGCCCACCCCTGACACTGCCTGGAAGACTAGAAACCAGAGGCACGATGGCCGAGAGACCTAGGATAGAACCAAACACACCCCCAAAAAAGTAAAGAAATGATTTTATATGATATCCTGCTATACTCATAGATAGGAATCAGGCATAATCACCATCAGAGAGGTTCCATCCAGCAACTGATGGAAACAGATGCAGAGACCCACAGCCAAACATAAGGCGGTACTCAGTGAATCCTGTGAAAGATTTGGAGGAAGGATTTCAGGAGCCAGAAGGATCAAGCACACCATAAGAAAACCCACAGGGTCAACAATCCCAGACTCAGAGAGGCTCACTGAGACTAAATCAACAACTAGGAAGTCTGCATGGGTCTAACCTAGACCATCTGCATATATGTTATAGTTGTGTAGCTTGGTGGTTTTATGGGAAGTAGGAGCTTTGTCTGATGCTTTTGCCTGCTTTTGGAACTCTTCCTCCTGGGTTGCCTCATCCAGCCTTGATATGAGGGGAGGTGCCTAGTCTTATTGCATCTTGATATGCCACATTTGGTTGATATTCCTGGGAGGCTTGCCCTATTCTGGGGGAAAACAAAGGAGGAGTAGGTGGAGAGGGGGCAGGAAAACAGGAGAGACTGGTAGAAGAGGGGAAAGGGGAGGGTGTGGTCAGAATGTAATCCATAAGAAAGTAAATTAATAATAATAATAATGGTAGCTCAAATGATAGTCAAGGTGGCAGCTGAAAGTGCCATTCACATGCACAAATACTGATGAATAAACAACCGTTTCTGAGTAAATGTGAAGATGATTTATCAGTAATGAGTGATAAAACCTATCAGATTGCCTAATGGACCTGAAGACATCTAAACACAATAGAACATGTGACTCCGTAGGTTAGAGAAGACTGGATCTTACTCTGGTTAACATGTCAGGTGAATTGAGTAGGGCACATGAGTAGGCCATTTTAATTTTCTGGACCTTGAGGATCTAACTTGTAAAATGAAGCCGTGGAACAAGATCATCAGTAAGATTCTTTATGGCATTTCCCACTTTTGAATCAGGATTTGGAGAGCATGAAGCCACCATCTCCTGATAAACACTAAATTGGGTATCATTGTAAATATTAGAGACAATCTGGTTCTATGGACAGAAATGGTCCTGAGCTGGCCAAGGACCCCACCAAGATGGAAGATGATTTCCTCTAGCTTAGGGAAGGGGATGGAGACCATCTGGCAAAGAATAAAGAATGTGGCTCTTTCAGGTCCTTATATTTCTTCCCTCTCTATTCCAAAAGCTGCCTGAAGTAGTTTCTAAAATAGAAAGAAATTGCTAGAAGCCAAAGCCACTTCAATAAAAACTATTAGTAGGGCTGGTTGAAAAGATCAATTCTGTAGTATGCTTGAACTACAGAGTGCAAAGTGACCTGTATGGTGTAGCTACATGGGTTTTTATTACCTAGAAAAAGCTGTACTTAAAACTCTTTGCAAAAGCCTTCATTTGACAACTGAGCCCTTTTTCTTTTGGATCAGATATAGAATCAGTGTCACTGAAAAATATGTTAGGCCCCTACTTTTGTGGTAGACATACTGTTCTCCTAGTGCTTTGGTACAACTTAACTGCTACCTGAATGAGAAAGTAACTGGATTTTTGGTTGGTGGTGGTAGTGCTGCTGGTGGTGGTTGCTATGGTGTTCTAAAGAGCCAAACTAAATAAAGAATCATTTGATTTATTTTCCTCCTTTGTATCTTGGGATGTCTACCTTCTTTGATATGTGTGTTTATACAATCAACATGGACGTGATTATATAAAGTTGGAATACTTTCTAAAATGTATTGTCTGTGTTAAGAAGAAACGAAGGGCAGTATTTCAACTCATCACTGGTTTGGGAATTTTAATTTATGACAGAAAATCTTAAAATTCTGTTTGTCTTCTTGGACTTGTTCAGAAAAATCTCTCTGTGTCTGTCTGTCTGTCTGTCTCTCTCTCTGTCTCTCTCTGTCTCTCTCTGTCTCTCTCTCTCTGTGTGTGTGTGTGTGTGTGTGTGTGTGTGTTGGGATAAGGATTTAGGAATTAATTTTTCTTCTTGTTGTTTTTAGAGGTGTATAATCCTGAAGCAGAATGCTTACTCTTTTTATAAGTCCCTCTTGCACCTTAAAAGGAATAATCTATGATCTCACAAGATTAGATTTCCATGGTGAAATGACTTGCAGGAAAAGACAGTTCAAAACTGAGCACTCAGCTTTAGCTTATGATTGAGAAGTGAATAGAAATCAGTTGTACTTATTACATTGTTTTGTGTTCATTTCTAATTTTGAAGGCTAATGGCTGCAATGTCGTAGTATTTAGCAATAAAAGAGGAACTTCTGTTTCTTTCTCTGCCAGAGATGAAACTCAAAAACATGCTAAATGAAAGAAGCCACAGTAAGGAGACTGCAGAGTTTTATGAAATATTGCTTGAGGCCAAAGGCAGAGGCTGCAAATGGGCTTGATCATCCCTAAAGGGGTGTGAGTGAAAATGTTGAGACAGATTTCGTTGATAGTTATATCATTTATTTTATAGTTATTAAAAATTACTGAATTCTATGTTAGTAGCAAGTGTGCTGGCTAATTTTAAGTAAGCCTGACATTGACACAAGCTAGAGCCATTCTGAAGAAAGAAGCCTCAACTGAGAAAATGCCCCCAACCAGGTTGGCATGTGGGCAAGTCTGTGGTGCATTTTCCTGATTGATAATTGATGTGGGTGGTGCCATCCCTGGGCTGGTGGTCTTCGGTGCTATAAGAAAGCAGGTTGAACAAGCTGTGAGGATCAAATAGTAAGCATTGCCTCTCTGTGCTCCTCCATCAGCTCCTGCCTCCAAGTTCTTATCTGGATTCCCAGACCCCTTTCCTCTCCAAGTTGCCTTTGGTCATGGTGTTTTTATCAGAGCAATAGAAACCCTAAGACAGCACGCAAATTTCATATGTAAAAATACTCAATAACTTTGTGTTTAAGAGGGGATCGTGGGGAGGTGCATTAACAGAGGTAAACGGAAGATTCGAGAGGATGCAGGATACAGTACTTCACGCACACACTTTACACACATGTAACACTGTTAAAGAGTAAATTCAATAAGAGTTAGACTGGGGAAACACCTTAGCCACGGACATTTGGGGCACTGTGTGGTATGGGTTCTTGTTACTGAGCTCATGGCACAAGAATGTTCTGAATGTTGTCGCCAGAGTCCTGCTGGGACGAGCCTGCATCAGCCCACTGCCCAGCTCCATGCTCTGCATTCTGCCTCGGTCTCTCCCATCTCCAAGTTGCTAGTCCTTGAACAAAACCATTCTCCAAGTCAGTGTCTCTTTCGTCCAGCCACTAAAATCCCACATCTTCTTCGCTGCGAACTCTGAGTGTTATTTCCCTGTGGGAATTGTCTCATGGTGGCTTTGTGTCCTTGAGGACATGAGCTGACCACATGCTGCCACCCTCGCTCATCACCTTTCTCTCACAGGATTGTGATTTGGCGTTATCTGTCCAGCCTCTGGACTGGAGACAGGGACGCTGGACTGTATTCATGGTGATAACCCCAGACTGGCTCTGCCTCCTCTATCTATTCAGATGGCTGGTGTTCATGGTGCTTACTTAGATTGACGCCGTAGCGATTTCATCTTTATCCCCTTTCAAGTTAGTCACAGAGGCTACCTGTGGTGTGGGTTGAGTACAGTGTTCCCCAAAGCTGGCTAGAGCCACGTGGCTGCTACCGAGTAGCTGCATGCATCTCATTAGTGAACTGGGGGTGATGGGTATACTGACCCCAAAGAGTTTAATGAGGACTGGGTTAATCATTGTAATACTATAAGTATGTTCTGTTTGATCAGGTAACTGATTTTTTGTTGTTGTAACTATTAAACTATTTAGCTTTTCACATGCTAAACATGAACTCTGTCATTGAACTACACCCAGCCCTTACAGATATATTTTAGTTAAGTAAAAATAAATTTGGGGACTCTAAATCACCACAGTACATAAAAGGCAGATAACTAGAGTCCAGTCCTTAGATGGCACAGACCAACCATTGTGATGGATCTGATGCCAGTTTGTATCCTAGCTCATTGAAGGAGTAAAACTTTACTATCAATTGAAAAACACCATATACCCTCAGCTTAAGATAACAAAACACAGTTTTAATGCCCCTCCTTTTTTGGTTTTACATCTGTAACTATCACTTGATCACACCACAGTATTCTTATTCCGAACTCTTTAATAGGCCTCCTGGGGCCCTGAGACCTTCCTGAGCCCCATCTCTGCACAACCCCTTTATCACCCCTGTTCAGTGTGAGGTTTCGAACAAGAACACTCCTCCATTCCTAAAGCCGCGGAGCCCACTCTTAACTTTCCTCCGAATGTGTTTTTTCCTTGTCTCTATAATCACACCTCTGTATAGAGTTCTGGCTCTCAATTCAATTTGAGCATCGCCTCTTCTGCGACTCCTCTGAAATACTTAAGCGGCTCTTTGCCCTCTCCATCCTGAGCACGCCAGACCCTCCTGTCCAAGCATTGATTGCACTTTGTGCGCACTGCTGCAGGCTTGTCAGCCTTCTCCATCGGATTGCGAGCCCTTGCAGGCAGACACCAAGGCGGTTTTGCTCAATGTTGTATTTGTAGCACCTTGAACAAAGCCTGGCAGAAAGCAGGTACTCAATACATACTTACCGGCAGAGTGTTTACTTTCACACATCAAAAACTTTTAGCTTTAGCCCAGTCTAAATTTCAACTGTTCGGGTGTTCCCGAGTCCTCTGCTTGTTGCAGTGAGAACATCCGCTGAGACAGAGAGAAATTGCCTTGATTTTTCCATCCCACTTGTGCTGGGCAATCGAATCTCTGCAGGTCGTTGGAGGGTGTTACATTTCTCCTGGGTGTCTCAGGTGACCTCTTGCAATTTACTCCCTGTGCCAGCTGGACCTTTTCTGTATTGAGGCTCCCTGCTGAACACAATCCCAATTTAATCCTTAACCCAGAGTACTCCATCTCGAGGCCCTGTCTGTCAGGGAATGGTTACTTAGTGGCTACTTAGCAGAGCATTACAACAAGCTGTTTAAATTAGGAGTCATCCAGTGTTTGAAAGGTTCTCTGTGTTTTCCCAAACCGGAAGTTGTTTACCTTTTAGACAGCAGCTAGCAGGCTTGTACACAAAGGGCTCCAGAAAGGAGCCAATTCTTCAGTCCTACCCTGGAATTCACGAAGTCCTGTTTATTTTGTATGCAGTCTCAACTGGACTATTCTATGGTCTGGCTTTTACTGCCTATGGGGTGTGTCTTTTTTTTTTCAATCAAACGTTTCCATAATCACCAAAGAAAGGCAGCACAGGGCTGTGTTAAGAGGGTAAGCCCTAGATTTACTTGACCAGCTTCTAAACTGGATTTTTACCTTCATAGGCTGTGTGGCCTTTTTCATATTTGTACTCCTTTAATTTGTACGTGGTAATTGCAATGATGCCAAGCAGTTGTTTTAACAAGGAACAAACGAGTAAATGCAAAATCCTTAGAAAATTTCTTTGCACATAGTAAGTACTCACTAACTCCTGATGCTTATATGTACTATATATGTATATAGTATATATGCACATATGTACCTATACTGTATATATTTGATAGGTTCCTCCTGGGATAGAATAGACAGTAGAGTACTTCCTGCTAAGTTGCCAAATATAAATGGACTGTACGCTGTAAATGTAACTCTTTCATGATGGTTTTCCTGATTGTTTCACATTTGTTCTTACTGTATGTAGTTTATTATTGTAAAAGAAAGTGCCTTTTTATTTAGACAAAAAAGGGGGGGGGGTTGTCTCAGGCTATGTGTTCTAATGCCAATTACTGGCTCCCAAGATCTGGTTGACGCCCAGATGGCATACACCAAGTGATATTGTATATCGTATATTGATATTGTATATGTGACTTTGTATGACTTTGCTTGCCAACATTCTCTGATTGGCTAAACAGAGTAGCTGACAACCTATAAATGGGCAGAAGAGAAGTTGGTGAGGCTTAGGTTCCCAGGCCGGGGGTGATTGGACCATGGAAGTAGAAGGCAGAGAAGGCTTTTTTCCCTCTCCTGCCTTGCCCAGAGACAGTCTATGACCCTTTTCCCCTTTCCTTCCCCCTTCCCTTCCTCCCTTCCTTTAATAAACCTCCCTGGGAGGGGGAGGACAGGGACAAGAAGGCAGAGAATAATAGGAGAGAAGGAACTCACCACAGGGCAGCAAGGGACCATGAGCACATGGCCATGAGGAATGGCCTGACGGAACAGAAGCAGCCCAGGCAGGAATAATTATGGCAAGTAACTTGGAGTGTGTATCTGGGAAATAGAAAAATCGCATAGAAGGTTGATATCTGCTCAGCTCTAGTGCCCTAGAGCTTATTATGAATCCAAAAGGTCTCTGTCTCAATTATTTGAGAACTAAATGGGTAAAGAAGCCCAATAAAGAACAGTAAAGAATATTAATTCCACAACATATATGTATCACATTTTCATTATCCATTTATCCATGGATGCATATCTAGACCAATTCCATTCCATTCCTACACCCTTGTCTCATTAGTGATCTTAGTGGAAGTGAATCAAAGATTTCTCCATTTAGCAAGATGCTGTCTGTAAATTTGTCATGTATAGTCTTTATTATGCTGAGACACATTCTTTCCATTTACTAGTTATTGTTAACATAACAGCCATGGACACACAGAGACACAGGCATATCTGAAATAGAACACAGACTCTTTGGATACGTGCCCAGGAGTGGTATAGCTGTATAATGTGACACTTATATTTTTAGCTTATTGAGAAACCTCCACAATGGCCAAGGATATTTAATAGTTAAAAAATACTTAATAGCCATTTGTATTTCTTCTTTTGAGCTATTTCTGATCTGGTCTACAGCTTATGGCTTTGGCTGAATTGTTTCCTTGATTTTTTTTATTCTTTGTATATTCTATATATTAATCCTCTTGGTCACTCAAGCAGTGTCCAGTAGCAATTCCATTTCTTGAAGCAAGCTTTCAGTCAAATCAGATATTGACTGGTTACTACCACAGCTTTGTTCCATGATCACACTAACATATCTCAGCAGGCAGAACACCATTGTAGATGAAAGAAAATGTGGCTGGGTTAGTGTTTGTGTTTCTCCTCTAGCAGCGTGCAGAATATCTTCCTGTACCAAAGACACCAGAACATAGGGGTAAAGGCGCTATGTAGGCACGGACTCAACTTTCCCATATGCAATGAGTTGTGTAGGTAAACAGTTGTATAGGTTGTAAACAGCAACCTATAGTCTTGGCAACAGCCTGAGTTGTTTATGGATTTCCATGGGACCCCTCTGGCCAATACCACAATCAGATGTAACCCAATCCCAGTACTGAGAGCTTCATCTGGTGACAAGAGATGTCCAGTTGGGGTTCTGTCTCCATATTATTTGATTATTCCATTTAGATTGCTTTCATATATGTCCATATTGTAGGAAGCTTCTACCATATTATATTTCCATGCTACCCCTAAACTGGCCCTTAATTTTAGCTCTTTCTCCCCATATTCCCTTCTTCATTCTCTTTTTCCCTTTCCATCCCCACTGCTCCTCCCATTCCAGTATCCCACCCATCCATTTATAACTATTCTATTTCCCTTTACTAGGGAGATTTATTTTCCTGTCCTGAGCCCTTACTCTATAACTAACTCTATGATTCTACAGATTTTAGCTTGGTTATCATTGACTTAACAGCAAATATCCATATCTAAGTGAATACATACCATATTTGTCTCTCTGGGTCTGGGTTACCTCATTCAGGGTGATTTTTTTCTAGTTCCCTCTAATTTACCTGTGAATCTCTTAATTTCATTTTTTAATGACTGAGTAATATTTTGTTGTATAAATGTACCACATTTTCACCATCTGTTCTTTTGTTGAGGACATCTAGACTATTTCCAATTCCCGGTTATAAGGAATAAAAGCAGAAATTATCATGATTAAGCAAGTGTCTCTGTGGTTGGATGAAGCATCCTTTGGGTATATGTCCAAAAGTGGTATCGCTGGGTCTTCAGGTAGGTTGATTCCCATCCCTCTGAGGAACTGCCATACTAATTTCCATAGTGGCTATACAAGTTTTCCCTCTCACCAGCAATGAAGGAGCGTTCCCCTTGCCCCCCATCTTTACCAGCATGTGCTGTCATTTGTTCTATTGATCTCAACCACTCTAACAGGTGCATTGGTTGGACATTCCCTCAATCTCTGCTCTATCTTTATCCCTGTACATCTTGTAGGCAGGGTAAAGTTTGGATCAAAGTTTTTGTTTTAATTGTTTCCTTAATGCCTGTGCTAACAATGTTCTGTTCAGAAAGTCTTTTTGTGTGTCAGTGAGTTCAAGGCTATTCTTCACTTTCTCTTCTATTACATCAGATTTTAAGTTGAACTCTCTAATCCATTTGCAGTTAAATTTTGTGTAGGGTAATAAGTATGTGTCTATTTGCATTCTTCCACATGTAGCCATCCAGTTGCTGAAAATGCTATCTTTCTTCCAGTGTATATTTCTGGCTTCTTTATCAAAAATCAGGTATCTATGGGTATATAGATGTCTGTCTGGGTCTTCAATTCAATTTCATTGATTTTGTGCCAATACCATGGTGTTCTTATTGCTATAGCTCTATAGTACAATTTGAGGTCAGGGATGGCAATATCTCCAGCAGCTCTTTTCCTATTCAGGATTGTTTTAGCTTTCCTGAGTTTCTTGTGTTTATATATGAAGCTGAAAATTGTACTTTGTAATTTTGTGCTTATAACTTTGTAATTGTCCTTGTAGTTTTGATGGATAGAGTAACTTTTACTCTTAAGCACTGAATCTGTAGTCTAACTTTGGTAGGATGAACATTTTGACTATATTAATCCTACTGATTCATGAGTATGGGAAATCTTTTCATCTTTTGATTTCTTCTTTAATTTCTTTCTTCAATGTCTTAAAGTTTTTGTCATACAGGTTTTTCATTTGCTCGGTTAGAGTCACCCTAAGGCATTTCATATTATTTGAGGCTATTGTGAAAGGTGTTGTTTTCCTGACTTCTTTCTCAATCCATTTATAATTTGTATATAGGAAGGCTACTGGTTTTTGTAAGTTAATTTTTTATCCAGCTACTTTGTTGAAAGTGTTTATCAACTTAGGAATTTCCTGATGGAATTTTTAGGGTCACTTATGTATGCTATCATATCATCTGTAAGCAAATACACTCTGACTTTTGCCTTTCCTGCTTTGTGTTGTTACTGATTTTATTGAAATTGCTTTGAGTTTCTCTCCATCTAAGTTGATGATGGCTATGCACTTACTGTAAGTTGCCTTTGTTATGTCGAGGTATGGCCATTGTTTCCATAATTTCTTCAGGACTTTTATCATGAAGGAGTTTTAGATTTTGTCAAAGGCCATTTCTGCATCTAATGAGATGGCTTGTGTATTATGTCATTAAGTTTGCTTATATAGTGGATTGCATTTATCAATTTACGTATGTTGAACCATTCCTGAATCTCTGGGACGAAGCCTTCTTAATCACTACAGATGTTCTTTTTTGACGTATTCATAAGTCACTTTGCAGGTATTTTGTTGAGAATTTTTATATCTATTTTATACAGGAAATTAGTCTGCAATTCTCCTTCTTTGTTGGATTGTTACGTAGTTTGGGGAATAAGGGTAACTGTGGCCTCATAAATGAATTGAGCAATGTTCGTTCTGTTTTTATTTTGTGGAATAATTTGAGGAATATTGGCATTAGCTCTTCTGTTAAAGTCTTGTAGAATTTTGTGCTAAAACAATCTGGCCCTGGATATTTTTGGTTGGGAGACTTTTAATTACTGCTCTTATTTCAACAAGGGTTATAGGTCTGTTTACATTGCTTATCTGATCTTGATTTAATCTTGGTAAGTGGTATGTGTGAAGAAAATTATTCAGGTATTTTTTTTTTCAATTTGGTGAAGTACAGACTTTTAAAGCATGTCATGATTCTCTGGATTTCCTCAGTGTCTGGGATAAAGTCAACTGTTTCCATTTCTAAGCAGTATTCCTGGAAAATAAGTTGATAAAGCTAATTACACTCACTTTCATATATAAATACACAAATGTAAACATACATATACACATATATATGCATATACAAATACACACAGAGAAAGAGAGAGGTTTTTTAAAAGCCAGATTAGGTCTGAAAACAAATAAGCATAGAATTAACTAAGATGGTTTAATGTGGTCTTCTACTAAATACAAAAGATTTGTAGTAATTTTTACTCTCAATGTCTCCCAACTCCATGGGAAGAACCAGTTGCTACAAATAAAAGGAGGTCCTAGATATGACAGGACCACTGAGAATACACGCATAAATAAAGCAGAGTGTGGAGAAATTTTTGGATAATATGGGAGAGAAAGGCACTAATGAGCAAAATAAAAACAAACATGCATCACAAATTCTCCATCACATAAATCAGCAACAGTCTGAAAGGACACGGCAGCTGACCTGTGTAGAAGAAACAGGAATACTTTCCCATTTCCTAATATGTGGCTTCAGCAACCTTCCCCAGCTCATTCTTCTCATCTGTAACTCACGGAAGCTCATGGAAGAGGGCTGGAAAATGCCCACAGCTATAGGATTACAGGTAGATCAGCCTAAGTACTTAAATACTGGATGGGCCACTGTGATTTAGGTAGCTATCATTCTTTCTAACGTTTAAATATTAGAACAAATCAATGCTGGGGAAATACCTTGGTTAGTAAAGCACCTGCTGCAAAAATGCAAAGACCTAAGTTTGATCCTCAGAACCTAGGTAATAAACTAGTCAGATCTGGTGGCACACACTTGGAAACTCAGCACTGACGAGGCAGAGATGGGTGGGTCAGCCAGCCTAGCCAGCCTACTTGGTGAGTTCTAAGCCACTGAAAAACTCTGCCTCAAAAAGCAAGTAGATGAAGCCTACAAATCTGGCTGCCTACCAAGACCTGAACGTTGATAAAAATCAATAAATATGCTTTGAATCCGTGCCCTACTCAACCTTATCAGAGCAGCATCTTCCAGAGCTAAATGGTCATCAACAGGAACCCACCACAGAACAGTGTTCAAAGAGCAAGAGACTTTGGAGTCTTCAGCCATAAATAGGATGTTTTTTATCTAGCCCTTCCCCTCAAAGCTCAGGGGAATAGGAAGAAGAGGAGGCAGATGACTGTAAGAGCCAGAAGTGGTAGATGACTCCAAGGAAACAGAATCTTCCAGACACAACAAAGCTGACACACATACAAATTCACAGAGACTGTGGCACCGTGCACAAGCTCAAACCAGACCAAAACTTATCAGGGAAAGTAGACACAGAGTTCCACCCCTAATCAAGAAGGTATTCACAGTTGATACCTGCTGGAAAGGGAAAAATCAATCTTCTCTAATAGAGTCACACTGGGTATTCCAACCACACCTCAGAGCAGACTCAAGGAGAAGATCAACACAAAACAATGTATGTTGGGGAAAGGGGCTTTTGTTATGTTTTGGGTTTTCTTGTCTTACTAATTTTGTTTGGTTTTTTATCTTTGTTTTTGCCTTATATTATTTAGAGATGGGAGAAAGAACATGAAGTTGTTTTGCTGAGGTAGAAGATGAATATCTGAAAGGAGTTTGCAGGTATAAAAGGACATGATCAAAATATATTGTATATAAAAAGTTTAATAAAAAATTTTAAAGTATCAGAAGGTAGAGCAAAATGAGGAAAAGAAGAAGAAATTTTAGTCTGGTTCTCCAATAACTTTATCCAAATTATAAGCATAAAAGATTCATTTATTTTTCTTTACCTTCCAGTGTGTTTCTAATTTTAGTTTTCACTTTCTTCAGCCCTAAGGAGTACTTAGATATGTTATGTTTAATTTATAAGAACTTAATGTTTAAAGGAATAATCAGAGACTGTGGATTAAAAGTTCTCTTCTACAGAAACATTTTCTTTATTGACATGCTATTAATAATTATTATAAATACATCACATATTAACAAAAACGTGTTTCCTCCTTCCATAAATATAATTTTGCACAGTATTGTATAACTGTGTGTGTCTGTTCATAAAGTCTAGTTTATTGGCCATTTATTCTGTCTCTTGTCTGTTATATCTGTGCAATTCCTGAATGTGTCACAACAAAATTCCCTTTAAAAAATGCTAACTCAGAAGAGAGAAATCCCACAGGGTCCCGCCCTCAAACAAAGAACTACAAGCTTCTAATGACTATTGAGAAAGGAAGAATTAGCCCCTCTCAGTGACGAGCCCCTTAATTGGTTAGCCAATAAAAAAAATAGTCAGCCTTGAAATCACATAAGCCACACCTAATGGACTCTGCAAAATTATATTTATATATTTATGCATATATACCTAACAATAACAATCAAAAAGAAACCATCAATTTGAGAGAGAATGAAGGGGGACATGGACAGGGTTAATAGGAGCACGGGAAAGAAGGGGGTTACATAATTATATTTTTAATTTAATTTAAAAAATTAAATTAATAAATGTAAAATAAGAAAGGCTAAGGATGTAACCTGGGGGTAAAGTGCTGGTCTAACATACGTAAGACTCTGGGTTCCATCCCTGGAAACACACACATGAAGAGCTCTTTCCTGCTATCATCATTAATGCTGTTGATTTTCTGGTTTAGCTTGACAATAGCTGTCATGCTTTAGCTTAAACCAATGCAATAAAATAGCAGAAACCTGGGTGGCCATCAAATAAACTAAGTACAAGAAAAAGTCCAAATATGTCCTGAGTGGAAATTCACCCCAGCTTCACTGCTATCCATAAGACAGAAAGCATATCCATAAAGCAGAAGCCAGTGTGTTCCTGGTGCATAATAAAATTCCTGTAAACTGCTCTGCTGCTTATGCTTAGCTACGAGTTTTCTCTAATATACATGACTTTTTTAAATGAGAAATAACTTGCAACTTTAGACATAAGAATCTGTCCCATTTTATCTAGAGGAATGCTCAAATCAGCCATGAAAGATTGCCCAGTGGCCTTTTCAGCTCCATATATTTACCAAAAATGTATTTACAGCATACCAGGTACTGCATTAAGTTTGGGGAGAAGGAAAGAGTACTCCATGTCAAGGAGCTCATTCCCAGCTAGGAAGCCTCCTCCTTAGGTGACTAAATTAAGCACTGATCTGTTTTAATTAGGCAATTCAATGACATCTTTCTGAAATATTAGCTTAAGAAAAGGAGTAAGAGAAAGGTTATCAAACAGCTAAAAATAGACTGAGCCTTCTTGTAGCTCAGCCCTATGCCTTCTTCCAGAAAGTGTGGTTCAAAGTCAGAGTGTTTATCCCTTCTTATCAAAAACTGCATTGATTTCAGCTGCCCAAAAGACTACTCCTGGTTTTCTGCTCGTATTCTCTCCAGAATTCTTTGTTGCTGAGTTTCATTCTTTCCTTTTTGAATCAGAGCGCATTCACTTGTTCTAACTCTTTATTGCTATGCATATTGCCAGAGCAGATAAAGCAATCCTCTCTCTCACCCAGCTGTGAACCTTGCAAGCTACAACAGTGACTAGTCTGACAATATATGCTGGTTGGTTCAATAGTGACACAAACATTATGGGAGTAACCAATCGCTTTCTGATTGGGGCTACAGCCCACTCAGCCCACTCAATGAGATAGAACCCATAACTGGCATTGTTTAAAGGGGCAAAAATAGGTCATCGGCTATAGGAAAAAACTCAATACTATTATTCTGATGTAAGGATACAGTATTGAAATGACTCCTGACTTATTGCTACATCCATAGATCAGTTCTCATCAGAGAAGCTTCTCCTTGCAATAGATGGTGATTAGCACAGAACCCCTCATCTGGTCAACCTGCAGCCTAAATGGGATATGAATATCACACCCCTCCTGGAAAGGCTCAGGCATCTTCTAGGAACAAGGGTCAGAAAGATTGTAAAGGCCAGCGATGGTTAATTGCATCAAGGCAGCAGTCCTTTCCAGATACAACAGGAGAGCTGCAAATATGAATTCACAGCAATGCACACAAGCTCTAACCAGACAAAATCCTAGCACGGAGTGGGAAAGGTGGACATGACATCCCATCCCTAGCTGAGGGTATATTGACATCTGATAGCTACTGGGAGATGGAGAGCTAGTTTTCTTTAATGATGTGACCCCCAGAAGGATGACCACAGGCCAAGGCAAGCCTTATTTCCAAGACTAGCTGGGTAATAGGAATTAAACTGAATGAAGAAAGAAAAATTCTCAAAGTTGAGAGAGAAAGGTTGGGAAAGTAGAGAGAATGATTATGGAAGCATTTGGGGGTGAGCGAGTGAATACGTTCAAAATATTTGAACACTATGTGACAGTCTCAAAGAACTACTAAAAATACTATTTAAAATAAATGATTTTTTAAAACCCTAACAACTACCCCACTTCTGTCTTAACCAGACTCAGGCTCTTAAATCCAGGGGTGTTTCCAACCTTCCAACACCTGCCTGAAGAGCAATCCACATGCAGGCTCCACCCTCTAGAAAGAGTGCACGGTCTCCCAAACCACACCCCGTTCTCTTCCCCAGACACGTGCCCCAGAGCAAGTCACGAACTCTCGAAGTCTCGCGTTCCTCACCTTCGAAGTGGGGAAGAAGTGTGGGCGATCACGGGACTGCAGGGGATGGCTTCTAAGAAGGACAACGTGCATACATGTAGCAGGATGCAAAGCTCAGAGCTGGCGCTTTGTAAACACCAGTTTCTCTCCCTGGGAAGGCAAAGCTATGGCCAGCTTAGTCTGAACTGGAACTCGGCTTCTCAAAAGCCAACGTCCATGCTCCAAGACCTCCACGATTCATTGTTTTCAGAATTGCTACTTGGTGGGTATGCCTTCTATGAAGCCCCTCCCCCACTCCAGGAAGGTTTTGTTTGTTTGTTTGGGGTTGTTTATTTGTTTGTTTGCTGCTGTTGTTGCTGCTGCTGCTGCTTTTTCCTAAAATATACATTTACCCTATTAAAAAAAAAATACTGACTGGCAAAAGAAAAGATCGTACCCTTTCTATATTTTTTGATACAAATGTTCACATTTTTACTTTTTTTATCCATGTGCTGACCACTAAGAGGAAGAACAAGCTAAGAACCGTGGTCAGTTTCTCAGTGAAGAAAATGCTGTCCCCACAGGACCTGCTGTTCCTGCTGCATCTACACCATTCCAGAACCCAATGGGAGACCCACCTGCCACTCCTTAAAGCTCTATGCATTTCCCCCACAAAGAAAAGCAATGGCTCTCCAGAGCGAAGTCAACCTCTGCAGTAGAAGCAGCCCCTGCTACAAGCCCCTGCCTCTTCCCACGTTCTTGAGCAGCCCGCTTGATTCAGCAGAAAGCCACATCTCCATCTGGGACGAGTGTGTTCACATGCCTCTAGAACCACGTGCAGCCTCACCTAGCCAAAGAACCACAGCACCATCTGCACTTCAGGTCAAAGAGCCACGGAACAGCTACATACCTTCTGTCCTGGAAGGTTCTAAGAGCCAGAGAGTCCACTATTGTAAAACAATAAGATACCTACTATGTTCAAAGCACTGTTCTAAGTATGTTTTGTGTATAACAGCTTCTTGGATCCTCATAGCAGATTAGGTAGACAAATTGCTTTTATGATTTACCTCATAGGAAAAAAAATGAGACTGAGAGAGACTGTCAGATAGGCTGATGTCAAAGTCTATGCTTTGAACCATAAGACATGCTGCCTTCTCTTGAAGCTCCGGGCTCTAATCAGAGTTGTGATGTTCTATAAGATATTTCTGTATAACATGATCATTAAGAAGACATGAACATTTAGATGAGGGTGTGTGAGTACATGCAAGCTGCAACATACAGCTGATAGGGGCTGGAACCGCAAGTCAAACTGACTTGCATCAAACCCCGGGTCCCTAAATTGCGTGTTCCTCTGTTAACTGATTAATGTTCTGAGTCTGTATTTCCACATCAGCTAAGTAGGAATCATGAGATCTAGTTGGTGGAATTACAGTGGAGATTGTGTGAGATAAAGTACATAGTAATGATTCTCACATAGGAAGCATCCAGTAAGCTATGGCTGTCTTCATTTGAAATTTTAGTCATTGTAAGGGGTGGTGGAGGCAGAGGAGGGGGCAGGTAATGATGGTACTGTCGCTGGCGCTGCTGGTGCTGGTGCTGGTGGTACTTCTGGGAAAGATTCAGGATTGAACGTAAAAGGATTCTAAAAAGAAACCTGATGTACAAAGAAGAATTCAAACTGGAAATTATAACAGTTCAATTCAATGTTTAAGTTTATCATGCGGGAATGACATAAAAAAATTAAGCTCAAGGACTCTACATTTTAACTACACAGCGACAATAAGTAGGTATGCTTTTCAATAGCTTACCTGGCCTTTTAACTGGAACCATTCTCTTATCTCTGGGAAAGCAAGAGTGGGACAGAGTGGGACTGACTATACTGTAGCAGTGTCGTGTGTCCCCAGCCTATAATTGGATTTTTTTTTTGGCTTCTTTATTTTGTTTTGTTTGATTTTCTTTTTTGAAACAGGGTCTCTTGTATCCCCAGCTGGTCTCAAACTCACTAAGCAGCAGAGGAAAACACTGAACTTCTGACCCTCTGGAGGGTATGCCACCATGCCTGGCTTATGTGGTGCTAGGGGTAAGTGCCAGGGCTTTGTGTGAACGCAAGGGGAGGATTCTACCAACTGAGTTACACTCCCAGCCACTTAGAGTATAATTCTACCATTTGTAGTTTTCTTCTCTCCTGATCTGATGAGACTAAGTCTCTCTGATCCCTTGATTGGTGGAAACCTATAACTTGCTTTGTCCAAAGAAATGGTGTGCCTCCCTGCCAGGCAGAGACACAAATCTCTGCCTAACTCCCTCCACCCTTCCTGGGAACCATGAAGGTACACGCTGAGTTAAAATCCCATCAGCCCCAAGTTCTAAGGGACTATGACAAGCAAAGCTTCCCTGCTGATTTTCACTGATCTCATAGCACGAACAAAACTAAACATTTATAGTATTCGCCACTAAACATTAAGGCCTGTTTGTTGCTGTCTGTCATAGTTAAGGTTTCTATTGCTGTGAAGAGATACAAGTTGACCACAGCAGCTCTTATAAAGAAAAACATTTAATTGGGGCTGGCTTACAGTTCAGAGGTTTAGTCCATTACCATCATGGTGAGAAGCACGGTGGCAGGAAAGCAGACCTGGTGCTGGGAAGGTCGCTGAAAGTTCTACATCTGGACCAGTGGGCAGCAGGAAGAGAAATGCCACACTGGGCATGGCTTGAGCTTCTGAGACCTCAAAGTCCACCCCCTAGTGACACACTCCCTCTAACAACCCACACCTCCTAACAGTGCCCCTCTGCAGCCAAGCATTCAAACACCTGAATCTATAGGGACCATACCTATTCAACCCACCACAGTTGCTATTGCCTTCCCTAGTGTGTCCTAACAGAGTAATGTGGGAACTTGTAAAGAAAGTGAAGGAATGTCAGAGACTGACTCGAAACTTACAGGAGGGGCACTCCACATCTCAACTGCTAAGCAGGAACAGCCAACAGGACTAATTTAGCCATTGTGACCTGCACATTTATAAGATGCTTCCTCTGAGCCTCAACATTCATGCTAACTTTGGGAGACAGCTGTTTCTTTTACAACAAATAATATTAAAGCCTATTTTATAACTTAGCTTGGTTTTGGCAGGCTTGAAAAATCTGCACCTTTAATAGTACATAGGCACTAAGATTGTCTGTACTAGTTAATATGGGCCTTGAGTATGTGGATAGACTAAGAGCCTTGGTCTCTTTGCCGCTCCAAGAGGAAACAGTTCTGCTGGCATCCCACTGCTTGCCTTCTTATCACAGCATCAGAAGGAGTTAAAATTCTAAAACACACAGGTACCTACTGAAGAGATAAGTAGATAGCAGGACTTAAAAAGCTATCATGATCACAGAATAGGTCCTGGCCTGAAGGTTCAAAGCAACCTTTCATACAAAAAAAAAAAAAAAAAAAAGCTCACCAGAGAGCAATAATGACAGCATAAGCCATAGCTACTCTCGCCCCCACAAAACAGAAGCGTCTCCTATTTCCTACCCAAGCCCCATGTTTGCTGGCTCAGTCCTACCTCAGCAGGAACTCTATGAGATAAACCATAATTGACCTGCTGTAAATTGCTGCAGAGTTCAGCATGAAAATCAAAAACTCTCATTGAGCCTTTTAACACAGCTAGAGTGAGTTATAAAATCCTGGTCTCTGAGCAAGCTTCACTTGATGCAAGTGAAAGTTGCACATGAAGAAGTTAGATGAGAGACAGGGAGACGGATAGATGATGATGATTATAAAAATAGTGTCGATGAAGATAGATAGACAGATAGATAAACAGACAGACAGGGTGATAGATGAAAGATAGGATGTAGTTAGATGAGAGATAAGCAGATGGATAGATGATGATATAGATATATATACAGGGAGAAATGATAGGATAGATGATGGAAAGATTAGAGATGAAAGATAGAAATCCATTGATAGATATCTATAGATAAATATATTTACATTTTCTGATATTTTAAATACATATCCATAGAGACGGATACAGAGACTCACTGCAAATTACAGAAGTAACAAATACTTAGTGCCCAGTGACTAACTGCTTTCCAGACTCTCCATCAGGATTTATGCCATGCTCCTTATTTTGTGACTCTGTATAAATGTCTGGGGATCAGTTACCTTAACAAAGGCATGTAAGAGCCTGATGTAAACCTGTCCAATCAGAGCCTACAGCATCCTGAGGCTGCTGTGTTTCATCATTTGATGTCTGCCTCCTGTGAGTGTCAACAACTGAAAGGAATGAGCACCCAACTCCAAATCAGACCTGAGTCCCCCTCTAAGGACTTATCTGGGCTCTGCATCCAGGAGGACAGGTATCCTTGGTTCTAAAACCTCCACAAGTTTACTTCCTTACTAGTGAATAGTGTTCAGTGTGAAATGATGAGCTGCAATCCAAATATAATCTCTAAAACTGTTTCCAGATAGAAAACCTCTAGTAATAAATGCACAACTGAACATCTGCTCTCACTTCGGGGGAGGGGATTAAGAATAAGAACTGAAAGCCCAGGAGAATTGTGAGAGGAATGGTAAAACATGCTAAGTGTTCTTCCTGAAGTAAGTTTTACTGGATTGAAGTTTGCAGTTTTTCTTCTCCTGGAGTGCCCATGCTTTTATCAAGTCCTTATACGTGCCTCCACGTGTTTCTAGGACCCACACCAAGCACAATTCCTCCCCCGAACAAGAAAGGAGGGTTCCAATAAAATACAAACATAACCATAGAGATAAAAGACAGAAAGAAAATAGACTCACCAATAACACGTGTAATTGTGTCTTGTTCTCATCTTACTTATTGCAAGCTGTAAGCTGTGGTAGTAGGACTCTTTCTCAGATTATTTCTACATGCTAGGAGAGAATTAACTATAGATGCAAACTTCAAAGTAGGCAAGTGAAAAGCAGAGGTTGTTAAAAAAACAGAAAGAAGTATGTGGTCGCTGACAGTGAGCTCCAATTTGTTCTTGATTCATTTCTAACACGTTTACTGATAGAAAATAAGAAAACCCAAGCAGCTCAAACAAAATAAAAAAGACCCAGGGATAGGAAGCTGATGGCAGTCGCACATTGTGGAGTCCTGTGGCTTATGAATGTCTGTTTCTCTAATCTGGCCTCATCAACAGTTGCTTCCCAGGATCTTTTGCTTGCAGCACTCTGAATATATCCCTTCTCATCTCCCAGCCTTCGCACATTCTGTCCTGTAGCCTGAGGTACTACTGCCCAACACCTTAAGCATTTCACCAAAGCAACTTATATCCCTGCCTTTTGCCCTCCAGGAATTTCCCTCTGACATTCCAGCGCTGAGTTAAAGGCGCACCCTGCAGTTAAGACTGTTTGCAGAGACCCTGGGTGACACAGTCATCCTGAACGCCCTTACTGTCCTTAATGTCTCCTTTACATCAGTAGCAAATAGCAGGTACAGGCACACACTACTCAGCAAATATTAGCCAAAGGGTGTCACGGCTCACTCTCCCAATCTCATAATGAAAATCTAACACTAGAGGCTACTAAATGCTTTTTGCCTCTTCTTCAGATTAAAAGAAAGATGAAAGAAAGAAAGAAAGAAAGAAAGAAAGAAAGAAAGAAAGAAAGAAAGAAAGAAAGAAAGAAAGAAATCAGAAAGAAGTCAGAGAAATGGTTGAAGTTCTGGAACCAGACCTAGAATTAGTCTTTCCATTTTCTGTCTCTCACTCCATCCTTGCCATAGGTCCTGACGAGAACCCTCGCTTGTCAAGAGTAACCTTCATGACACTATCTTTTAGAATCCGCAGAACAGCTTTTTGAGAGGTCAAGGATGAAGGCTAGACCATTTCTGGAATGAACTCTGAAAAATTTTTGGTCAGAGCATTAAACACCCATCACAATGGCTGGGGTTCAGCTCAGTGGCAGAACACTTGCCCAGCATGTGTGAGGCCTGAAGTTCCAATGCTCAGCACAAGCAAGTCCCACCAAGAGACCTGGCCTTCATAACGATCCACCTACAACCTGACCACTTCTCACCTGTCTCCCGGCGACCAGCAACCCCACTCCTGCATGACTGCAGCTTAGCCGCCCACCTGCCCTTAGCCCATGGCTCATGAGGGGATTCTCCTCACAAGGTGGCCACTAGGTGATACTATTTAAATTCTAGGTCATAACATGGCACTCTGCAGGTAAAAATTCTCAAGTGATCTCACAAATCAGTTAGAGGAAAGACTCAAATATTCAATCAGCCTAGTTTCCTGCTGTTTTGTTGTAGTGGTTGGTTGGTTGGTTGGTTGGTTGGTTGGTTGGTTGGTTGGTTGGTTTTTGAGACAGGGTTTCTCTGTGTAGCCTTAGTTGCCCTGGACTCACTTTGTAGACCATGCTGGCCTCAAACTCACATCGATCTGCCTGCCTCTGCCTCCCTGAGTGTTGAGATTAAAGGCATGCACCACCACACCTGACTTCCTGCTCTATTCCTAACACTTTTCATAAACATAATCTATTATTTTAGCCTTTTTATTATTACCTGATGTGGTGGCTTATGCCTTTAATCCCAGCACTTGAGAGGCAGAGGCAGGTGGATTTCTGAGTTCAATTCTAACCTGCTCTAGAGAAAAGAGTTCCAGAACAGCCGGAGCTACACAGGAACACCCTGTCTTGAAAATATGTAAATAAATATTTTATTATAATTTTATTATTTTATGTGCATAGGTGTTTTGCCTGCAGATATGTCTCAGCGCCACATGCATTCCTGATGTCCGAGGAGTCCAGAAGAAAGCGTCAGATTCGCTAGAACTGAAGCTATAAATGGTTGTGAACTACCATGTGAGTGCTGGGAACTGGCCCCTGGTCATCTAGAAAAACAGCCAGTGCCGTACAGCAGAGAAAGAAAGAGGCTGGGATGGGAGGGATGCAAACAAAATGCGTGAGCGGCAACTGCAACCAGCATATTTTAAAAACCCAACTGACAAAGGGTGGATGCAAAGGGAGAAGCAGCCAGAAGGAAGGAATGACTCCAAATTTTTCATGAAGATGAAAATTTTTTTACATCTTTACTGGTTTAAAAATATGAAATATAGTCTAGATGTGTAAATGTAGCCCTTGGATTTAAATTGTCACCTGAAAAAAAAATTTTTAAATGATGTACAAGGTACAATCATACCTGATAAAATGAGCTAGGGTTCTTGTTAGGCCTCAAGCTCATTAGAAGGCCCTTGATAATCAAAAGAACCTGTCATTTAAAATATAATGACTGGGTAGTAGAGGAGATCCAAGATGGCTGCCACGAGAGGACACTGTGTCTGAGGACTAGGACAGCAGAAACAACGCAGCGACCAGGAGACTGAACTCTGGGACCTAAAACGCCAGCATTTGTGATTGCCAAGTGAGCGGAACTCCTATGGTGAGAAAATCAAGTGGGAAAACTCTAGGGACACCCAGTTATTACCCAGAAAAATCTCCAGGTAACCAGCTGCACACAGCTCTGATCTGAACAAGCAGTTCTGATCTGAACAAGCAGCCGTGCTGGGCACCCACATCCACCATAATAGACTAGACCACACAGTCTCGTGGGCAGTCTGAGGAGGAACCAGGTACTGTTTTCACTGACCTACACACTGCAAGCGCACACTGCACCCGGGTTCTGCTTCAACCCACGGGTATACGGCAGGAACCACCCCAGACTGAGAGGGTCAGGGGACCGTTTTGACCAGTCTGCACACTGCGTGCACACACCCCACAATTCCACCAGCAAAAAACTCAGTCCGTGTGTGAGTCCGCAGGCAGGTCGGGGAAGGACCCGAGTTCTGCTTCAACCTGCGGGTGTAGGGCAGGCCCACACGGATCGCGGGAACCACCCCAGACTGAGAAGGTTGGGGGACCGTCTTGACCAGGCTGCACACTGAGGGTGAACACTGCACGCATCCTCCGGCAAAAACCTCAATCCTTGTGTGTGACCACAGGCCAGACAGAGAAGGCCTCGGGCACCATTTCAGACAGGCCTGCATACAGCGGACAAACACCAACCCAAACCCACTGTGTGTGCCCCAAATATCATCTCAGACCGTGGTGCACAGCCCCTGGCTCAGAAGGGGGCGCCAAATCTCCATTCCAGGGGAGAGCCCTTAGCAGCAAGACCAGGGCGGAGCGCACGACCCCAGCTGACATCTCAAACCTGGACACTCAGACTATAGCACAGAGTGAGGAGTAAAACCTACAGACCAGAGGGGTGACCAGCCTGCAGTGCTCACAGCTTCTAGCACAGAGCACGAAGCCGGGCACACAGAGCCCACAGTAGAGTTCACCTGAGACAACAACACACACTAACAAACCACTGGAAATCCCTGATCTTCTTGAAGAATACTCCTGACACAAGAGATTGACAGTTCCAGACTGAAGCTCAGCCTTAAACCAGAAACAGCTCCCTGATTATATATAAACAAATGCCCAGAAATCGGCAAAAGAACTCACCCAACAAAAATCAGGACACCATGGCCCCA
>CM053765.1:42768418-42808083 GCA_028658305.1 Pachyuromys duprasi | reverse complement strand
GAGAGTGGCAAAGTCTCAGCTCAATGTCAAGTGCAGCAGAGCCTTATATTTTCCTTAAAGCAAAAAGGTTTCAAATATATTTTCCCATCCTGACAGCAGTGACAAATGGGACATTAACTCAAACGGATCACAGATGGGCTCTCTGAGCCACAGAGAGCTCCATGCAAATCAGGAGCCACTAAGACTTTTTTGTTTTGTATTTTGTGTCTGTGTGTGTGTGTTGCTTTTGGGTTCTGGTGTGTGTGGGTGTGTGGGTGTGTGGGTGTGTGCGTGCTTTTCTTAATGTCAGAAAGACTCAAAGGGACACACGCATGCACACACATACACACACACACACACACACACACACATATATATATATATATATATATATATATATATATATATATATATATTCAGAACAGTTGCCAGCTCTACTCCATTGCCTTTTTCATTTATTGTCAGCAGTAGGGTGCTACAAGGAGCATAGCTAGGAGGGACCAAGGGAGAAGCCGGAATCAGAAAGACAAGAGACTCTCTCACCAAGGCAGGCACTATGCTTACAAACCGGTCTGCACAATGTGCTGAGGGACAGAGAAACCCCTAGACTTTTACTGCAAACCAGCCAGAGAGCAAGCAAATTTAGCCTTTTTAGACAATAGGGTCCAGAGTGTAACCCTCTACTGTGCTTCTGTAGTGGTGAGATATCCAGAACACTACCAGGATGTAGCTGCATTCAAACAAAACTTCTGTAAAAAGAGAGAAGGGACAGATTCCCCGAAGACTCCAGGGTTAGTGTGAGTGTGACATTTAAATAGCCATGCTTAGTCAGGAATTGTAGAGTCACAAAAACATCATCCCTGAGGCTTCTACTTGCCAAAGACCTAGAACAGGTGGAAGGCCCTTATATTAACCACTCCTATTACTAAGTTGGGGGGTCATGGTGGCTTCTGGAGAAAATAATCAGTGGATTATTTGGGAGCTTCAGGTATCAGCAAACCCAAACCTGCACTAAAGGTTAGACTAGACAGATGGCTTAGAAGTGGGTTAGAAGCAGGAGCTGCTCTTCCAGAGGACATGGGTTTGAATCCTAGCACACACATGGCAGCTTACAACTATAGTAATTCAAGTCCCAGAGGAGCTGATGCCCTTTTCTGACCTCCATAGGCACTGAACACATGTGATGCATGGACGTACATGCATGCAAAACACCTATACATGTAGAGTACAGTTTTGGGTTACAAATATTTTAATAACTTAATAATGTACAACCATGATGGTGAGTGTCAACTAACAATAGTTCAATACAGCCCAGACTCCCAAATTATGGTACCACACCAAGAAACAGATGAAGAAAAATATTTTTTTTAACTTTCTATTTTAATTGAAATATAATTACATCACATTCCTCCTCCCCTTTCCTGATTCCAGTGCCTCCCAAGTTCCCAACTCCCTCTGGAGCTGATAGCTTCATTTTCTCTGATCACTATTGTTTCATGGGTGTGGGTGTGGGTGCACGCGCGCGCGTGTGCGTGTACTAATAACTATATAAATACAACCTACTGAGTCTGTTTAGTGTTGATTGTATGTATACAGTTTCAGGACTGACCACTCATTATCAGATAACCAATTAGGGGATACATCCCTGGGAGAGACTAATTCTTTAATCTTTCTTAAATGAGAGATTTTTTTTCCTATCCTCATCCCCCAAAGGCTCACAAGAATAACTGATTCATTTACAACCAAATAAATAAATAAAACAAAGAGATTAAAAGCCACAGTAAGACAACACAATTAGCAACCTGAAAGGCCATTTTAAAGTAGGAAGGGGAGGAGGCAGAATGGCATGCTTCCCACAGGACTCTCTCTAATACTTGGTTTCATGACTCAACAGTGGAGTTGAGCAGAAAGACAGCGATGGTTTGTGTGCCTTGTGAAGAGTAGATGAAAACTGCTTCAGAGGAAGAAATGTCCTTGGGAACATCTACCCCACCCAACAGAGGTGCCAGGATCCTCCTAGCTCTTGCCACTTCCCTAACACACACATATATGTATGCACACAGCAATCTAAATGTTCTTCCTCCCTGTTAGCCTTAAGCTAGTACCATTCAAGACGAATAAGCCAAACTAGTTCAGGCTAAAGTGTTCAGATAACTGCTTTTACCTCTCAGAAGTTTGAGAATTTTCAATTGCTCCCTGGAAAAAGCAATCCTTTATCCAGTGAGAGAGCCCACATACACACAAAGGGCTGGTGAGATAGCTCAGTGATTTAAGAGCACTGACTGCTCTATCCATGAGGGTCCTGAGTTCAATTCCCACAACCACATAGTGGTTCATAACCATCTCTAACAGAATCTGAATTTTCTCTTCTGGTGTGCATGAAGAAAAAGCACTCACATACATAAAATGAATAAATAAGTCTTTTTTTTTTAAGGGAGGAGAAAATGGACCTTTTTAGATATTCAGTCAGGGAGTTTTTTTGTTGTAACATCCTCTGAACATAACAGCCATTATCATCTTGGTCAGAGCAACTTCGATGGCACACAAGTGACCTGGACTATCAGAAGTATTGGCTTTCCCTCCTAGAAGGAGGGTGGGAGGTGTTAAACCCTTGGCTGGGAGTCTAGCCTCCTCTTTGCCGATTCCTCCCTCCCAGTTGATGTAATTCTGTTCCAGCTGCAAGTGGGTTTTGTGGTCTCATGAAATGCTAGACAATTGTATACAAGATGGAAGGGAACCCCACAGGGAGGACCCCACCTCTGCAGCTGTGCTAGGTGAGCCTCTTTGTTGCTATGTGGGCTTTTAGGCCACCCCTACTCCTGTAGGTAACCCCTCTGCGGAGTGTTTCTCTCAGTAAGCCAGATAAGCTCTTCAGCTCACCAAGGCAGACCTGGTTACAATCATTACTCTGCTTTGTCTTTGGTGCCCTCTCTATGCTGAATAGACTCTTACTCAGTTTCACCCCCCCCCAAAAAAAGCTCATGCAACACAAACACACCCTTTCCTCAAAACACAATACATAGGCAGCCATTCATGCCTTCCTAGAAAGAGCAGACTGGAAACACGATGTTACCAGCTCCGGGTCCTGTCCTGGCATGCAGAACACTGGGGACCTTTGAACAAATTGCTCCCCGAACTGCATCTCATCTAAGCCTCACTGTCTGTCTTGAAAGGATCATGTCAGGTATAAGGGATCTGGGGAGTTGAGAGGGGTTTATTGTGCAATGAACACAGAGATCTGCTGCAGACCTGGGCAGTCCAGCCTAGAGGGATACAGAGAGAAAGGGAAGATCTTGCCTCAGCAGCCCCTGGCCCACGGGGCCTCTCCATCACAGATGCAGAAAGGACGGATGCTCACATGTTAAGCTGCCTCTGAGGAGCTCTGCTTGGGCCAACCAGCAGCCAAGCAATTCCCTTTGCAACAATTTTACATGGTCTTCTTTTAAATAAAATAAAATAAAAGACGAAGGGCATGGCCTATAAATCACAGACGCCAAGACTGAGGCAGGGCCTGTGACTTTCTGTCCCCAGACCCACAGACTTCTGCTCATCCTGTTCCGCTCAGGCCTGCTCTTTAAGCACACAAGCTGCATCTTTAGAAATGTTTGGCCTTCAGCTACCCGCATTTAATCAGAAGACGGAATTGCGAGCCCCGGCTGTGCACTTCAGCAGCTGCGACCGAGAGGTGCCCAGAGAGGGTGCGCTTTGAAGGCCGCTGTTCCTGGAAAAAGCAATGAAAGCCTCCGAGTTCGGCTAATAAAATCCCCTCTAAAAACTCTCCCTGACCTCACCTGGAGCTCTGGAGAGTGGTTTTAAAGCCTTTCTCAGAACCATTTAGTTTGGCTGAAGGGGCGGAAGTGGAGAGAGGGGTGCTTTTCCATCTCAAACCACGGAGCCTGAACTCCAGTGGGGGTCTGATGACCTGCTTCTCCTATAAAGCGCTGGAAATGGGGAGCAGCCTGAGGTCAGTACCGCGCCCCTGTATAAAGGAATGATAATCGCCACCAGAGGCAAGAGATCTTTTTCCAATTAAGCTCTCCCTTGCCTCCCAGAAGCCTTTACCAGCCAAGAGCCTCCGGATGAGTCTCAGAGCTGTGTGAGAGAGGACGGAAAAAAAAAAAAAAAACAACACTTCACCAATGGTTGCTTTGGCTTGCTGGAGAAAATAACGAGTGGAAAGGGGGGGAGGAGGAGTTGCTGAACCGCAGGGCAGCAAGAGTCTGAGACACCCCTGGAGATTCAGAGGCTGCTGAGCACAGCTGGAATTCCCCTGCCTCAGCTTTGCCACAGAGTCTAAACCATGATAAGCCGGTGCATGCAGGGGCATTGCGAAGAGCTAATGAAAACTGTTACTGCTGGCGTCCAAAGGTGGGCCCAAACCAAGTACCCAGAGGAGGACAGGGAGAGCCAGAAGGCAGGGTAACGTGCCTTCTAGGTAACGTGAGCTCTTGTCCAGCTCTGGCTCAGAAGCCAGCCTGGCAGGCTATGGATAGATGCAATCTGTCCTTGACTCCTAGCAATCTCGGGGGTTGGGGGGGGGGAGATTGACTTTACTTTCTGTGGCCCCAGGCTCACAGAACCTTCTCCAAGGTTCCCCTCTGAGCCTGCCTTCTTCCTTAGACTCTGTGCCTACAAGATTTTCCCCTCCTCTGTCCAGCCTAGAATTTGTTTTTCCCAGAACCTGGTTCTCTAACAACTAGATCCTCTGATCCACGAACCTCCCAGTTAATGGGGATAAGGAGGACAATTTCCTCAAGTCTGAGATTTACATATTGACAAGGCTCTTCCTGATCGATGCCTTCTCAAAAGAAAGGAAAAGAAAAAAAAACTGTGACTTAAATGCTCACTCAGCACTGGAAGTCTCTACCCAGACTAACAGGAGAGAAAACTGACACCATTGCCAACATTGACCAGGATCCATAGATTAGACATGAACTGGGTCATACCTTTAGGTCTCCTGGATATTACTAAACCTCCATCTCCTCTTGGGAGCCAAAAGGTAAAACCCTCATGAAATCTTAAAATTACATTTTCATGAGCTTATGATGTGAGGACAGTGGAGATGCCGCAAGAGACGTGATGAAGCCACCTGCCAAGACCACTAGGAAATAATAGACTTGCCCACTTCAGAGCACAAATCGAGCTCAGGATTAGGGCAAGCCTGCTTCAACTCCTCCTAACTAGAAAGGGCGGGAAGTTGGCCAATAGGTCTTACATATTCTGGAAGTACATATACATCAGCAATCTCCTCCAACCGCTTGGGCTTTTTGTTCTGGAAGGTTGAGTGTCCTGTGTCTCTTAGTGGTTAGCTTGGTAAGAAATGACCCTGTAATGACAATGCAGAATCTGGAGTATAAATGTAATAATAATAATAAATAGAAGCATCTTTGACTCAATAAGATTTCACCTGGAACAGTGGCTGTATAAGGTACAATGAAGTGTGTGTGTGTGTGTGTGTGTGTGTGTGTGTGCCAATAGAAAAAAAAGGGAAGCAAAGTGAAGGAGATAGAAGGATGTGTGGGTAGGGATGAATGGATGGATGGAGAGGTGGATGGATGAGTACATGGATGATAAAGCAGAAAGGATATTAAGCAGACACAGCATCAAGAGAAAACTACATATGATATGAAGAGAGAATAAAGACAAAATAGAGATAAATTATAAAGACAAATTCTTTCTGAATATCAGAAGCCCCTATAATAAGCAAACAAAAAACTCTGAATTGTCTCTCATACTAACTCAGATCCTACCAGAGTAACATTATTAAAGAAAGTAAGACCTGAGGATGCAGCCTGGTGGTAGAGTGCTGGAAAAACATGTAAAAGTGCTCGCTCTCGCTCTCTCTCTTTCTCTCTCAGCTGAGAACTCGTGTGATTAGTGAAGTTTCTCTCTTCTATTTCCATATGTTTAGACCATGTAGCAATTCATTCATGGCCAGAAATAAAAACCAAAATCCATCCTCTTGGCTGAAGAAGAAACCCCAAGGCACATGTGGGAGGTAGCAGATTGACAGGAACAATGGTCACTGGCGGCCAGCGGGAAAGTGAAGGAAAGTAGAAATGAGCACTTCACCCAACCCGAGATTCAGGATCCATAAAACACTCAGCAGTTTCCCTGGTCCCATGTAGCACTTAGAAATACACGGAGCGAAACTATTCCCAAAACAGGGATTGCATCCGTTGCAACTGGGTGGAAAGGAACTTCCTAGACTTCTACCCATTCTATCCAAATAGGGTCAGTAAAATGTGAAAGCCCAAATGGGAAGTGAGAAAAATCATGTGTGTCTGTGTGTGTGCAAATTCTGCTGTGTGCATGTTCATGCTCTCCTAAGTCTGTGTGTGTATCTGTCTGTCTCTCTGTGGTGTGTTGATGTTCTCCTAAGTCTGTGTATCTGTCTCTGTGTCTATCTGTCTCTGTCTCTATGTATGAGTGTGAGTGTGTGTGTGTGTGTGTGTGTGTGTGTGTGTGTGTCTGTCTGTCTGTCTGTCTGTCTGTCTGTCTCTGTCTCTCTGTCTCTGTGTCTGTCTGTGTGTGTGTGTGTGTCTGTGGGTGTTCATGCTCTCAATCTATGTGCACATGCATAAGGAGAACATAGGTTAACCTCGGGTATCTTTCCCATCTTGTGTTTTGAGACAGCGTCTTTCACTGGAACCTGGGGCTCATGGATTAGACCACACTGGCCAGGAAGGCCACAGGAATCTTCTTTTCCCCACCTGCTGGAATTACCAGCTCACACCATCACATTTTACCTGGATGCTGGGGACCCAACTCAGGTTCACGCTTGCATGGGAAGCATTTTCCCAACTCAGTTTTCTCCACCACCTGAAGGAAAAAATATTTTAAGCACATAAGTATGTATATGTGTGTTCAGAACAGGATTGAATCCTACTCACTTCCCTCAAAGCGCTTGATTTCTTGTGTTCTAGGCCCACTCTACAGAATATGGCGCCCCATTAAGTCCTCCATTCGTAAGGGCCCCAAGATTACTTTTTGTAATGTCTCTTAAAGAATCTGAATAAATCACTCTTTCTGTGTGTCTCATGATCAGCAGGCTAAACATCTTGCCACTAAGTGCCAGCATCTACTTGGCGGCTGTGCCTCACAAGCTCCCAGCCTGTTAGTTTCAGGAGGAAAGCCTGTGTTTGCCTTACAAGAGCACCGCCTAGTGTTTGGATTTGGAAGTTCATGCTTCTTCTTCCCCCTTCTATGAGCTAAGGATACACATTTCTGCGTGATACCAAACGGCCTTGCTCTATAAAATGCTAACACTTACTGACATGCCTGACAATGAGTCCGACACCCCGGCTCCAACATGGTAGAAGGCAGTAACAGACCCCTCCAAGTTGTCTCGAGTTCTACACATATACCATGGCATATGCATGCCTACACATAAAGACACACACAAATAAAGACAGATACCCAGACAGACAGACAGACAGACAGACAGACAGACAGACAGACAGACAGACAGACAGACAGACAGACAGACAGACAGACAGATAGATAGATAGATAGATAGATAGATAGATAGATAGATATAATAATGGATGGATGATAGATAGATAAATAGGTAAGAGAAAAAATAAGCAGTAAAAACAGACAAAAGTCAGATAACTAGTTAAAATTATACCTTTAACAAAAAAAAGATTTTTAAGCTAGGCTTTTTGGCTCATACCTGTAATTTCAGCATTTGGAAAGCTGAGGCAAGAGAATTTTATAGAGTTCAAGGCCAGCCTAAGCTACATATTGAGTTCCAAACCAGCCTGGGCTGCAAGAGAATGAATCTCTATCTTTAAATATATATGTTAATATATATTTATTTATATATTTTTAATTATATATATAATAAAAAAATAAAAATAAAAACTAGTTTCTAACAAAATACTGACAAAACTTTAGGTTGATATTGAAACAGTGTGCTTTAACTATGAGGCACAGTAGTAGACACTAAAGGTCAATCTCAGCTCCCGAGAGAAAGAGTTTTGCCCCCCACCACCACGGCCACACGTGGAGCTTGTAAGAACAAAGCTAATAACAAACCCAGAAAAGTCTAGTGTGTTTACTAGTTTGCCGAGCAACCGAAGACAAGTGGCTGAATTTACAAGCACTTGTTTTTTTTCTATACAATCAGTAAAGAGAATACCTTATAGAACACAAGTGGGACAATATCACAGGATGGAGCAGCCTACTGTGCAAATGGTACTCAATAAGTGTATATAATGTCGCCATTGTTATTGGCATGATGTAGGTGCTAAGCTAAGCATTAAAATACAGGGCCTGAGTTCCTGGTGCTTAGTCTAATGAGGCATGCAGACTAGTCAAAAGCCAATTACAATTTTTAAGCCAATTATACGTGGTAATTGTCCATGGTGTTATGTAAACGCCTAGACGGGTTACCAGGCCCGTCTCCCTGAGCTCCCTGAGTCCATGAATTGGACTTTAGGTCTGTCTGTAACAGACACCATGGTCCACCTTCACTTCCTGACACTGCAGCCTGGGAGGGTGATTTGCAGGGTCAGAGGTACTCAGGAGCAGGTTGCTAGAAAAGACTGAAAGCAAAGAGGTCTGAAAGACCAGAGCCAAGGAAAGACAAAAGTTCCAGTTAAAATGTCTTGTTCAGACCCAGTGCTTAGAGCCCCAAATAGGAGTGCGCCTAAGAATTACAGGGCCATAGCTTCGGTGGCTTTCCTTTATAATCAAAGTTCAGTTCTCAGGAACTAACGAAGATGCTGTGGTGATGCTATGATCAGTGGGAATAGGATTTGGGATGGATGGAAGGAAGAGAAATGTGGCAAATAAACGGGCAACAGCTCAATCTAAGCATTTAGTTCCTGACCGCAATTGAGGTCACACAAACGTGGTAAAATTTCATGAAATGAGAAGCAGATCGAGGTAATTGTTGCAAAACTGAATTGCTGAAAACCGCTAATTGTACACCCTTAGATTGTAAAACTGAGCAGGGGCGAGGGGGGTAGATGTTTGGAACTAGATACAGAGCTGTAAGTTTGTACAGCAGAAGCAGAGCGAGGGAAACCTGGGGGAGAGTGGCTGGGCCCCCCCTTGTCACAGTACAACACTCTTCCCTAAAGGTGACCTTGGAGACAAACCGGACAAATGCGCTCTGGGATCTCTCGCTTCGATGCTTCTTAGACCTACCTGTCAGTCTACAATTGTTTCAATTCAATGCTCAGTCATTTTTATAACGGCTGTAGTTTTTCAAGACCAGTTTTGTCATGTAACTTTAATCATTTTATAACCCTACCTGGAAATATTGGGAAAACAATATTTCATTGTTTCATTAAATGGGAACATTTCCTAAATATAAAGTTTTTTCCTTTGGGGCTCCAAGATTTCATGGCATCCTAGGTGGTCCACATGATTTACTAGGGGTCTGTCAAGAAAGGAGGTTCCTGAGTGGCCTCACCCAAGAAAGTTAAACTACTTGTTTTTTCAATTCAGATTTGATACCTGAGAGTCATTTCTTTTAATGATTGTGGTGGTTGGAATAAACATGCTCCCATAGGCTCATAGGTTTGAATGCTGGCTGCCCAGTTGGTGGATTGTTTTGGAAGGATTAGAAGGTGTGGCCTTGTTGAAGGAAGTTGGAAGGGAGGGGGCTTTGAGGTTTCAAAAGCCCCCGCACCGGGCTCTTTCTGCCACCTCCCTGAGGATCAGGATTTAAGCTCTCAGCTCCAGCTCCCTGCCAGCCTGCTCTCCAACCAACTTTAATACGTTCAAATGGGCATCACACACGTGCAAACCGGCAGGTGTGGTAGAGTCTTAGCGTTGTTATTGCTGTGAATAGACACCATGACCATGGCAACTCTTAAAAACAAAAGCATTTAATTGGGTCTGGGTTACTATTTCAGAGGCTTAGTTCATTATCATTATGGCAAGAAGCACAGTGGCACACTGGATTAGGAGCTGGTCAGATTACATTCAGAGAAGCAGGCAGCCAAATAGTTTCAGCCTGGCCTGAAAACTCAAAGTCCACCCCAGTGACACAGTTCCTCCAACAAGGCCACACCCCCTAACAGTACCACGGCCTATGAGCCTATGGGGTCCATTTTTTTACATTTTTATATATAGTGAGTCACTATTCCCAGGGTCTTAATCCTAGGGGGTACTGCATTTGTCCACTCCAACCACTCTTCTGCATCTCCTTCCCCCAAAAGCCACACACTTCACTATAATCAACACCCCTGATTTATGTATCCATCCTGTGCCTCCTTGTTTATAGGAGGACTGCCTCTGTGTGTGTGTGTGTGTGTGTGTGTGTGTGTGTGTGTGTGTGTGTGTGTGTGTGTGTAACCTATACCTGCATGCTGTTCAGGAAATGCTACCTGCTGATGTGCAAAAACGTGTGGAGATTCTTTCATACAGTCTCCAAGGCTCTGTGCTATGTCCTTTGTCCTAAGCAGTACCATTTGTTTTCCTTTAAGAAATTTCATGACTGAGAACAGTAAAATGGAACTCACAAAGTGTGTAAATAATGTGAACAGTGAGGCTTATTAAAACTACTTTTTCATCCAAATGCCATAAGGCAATGAGACTGGATTTTTAAATACATGTAGTTCTTGCTGGTTCTGAAGGCAGCCTCGGATATCCTATTATGTGTAGGCAACAGCTGAGCAGAATGAATGTGGACTGTCTACTCCCCGGGGATCTCTTTAGAAGACAGGTGTGTTGATAATTTCCAGCAAATGCATATATCAGGGTACAGGTCATAAAAAGAAGGAGCCAAAACCACAATTTACACCCCTAGGACAATGACAAGGTAATGTTTTGTCAAGCCCAAAAGAGACACATAACTTTTGGAAGGGTAAAGCATACAATAGAGTTGCCAAAAAATATGTGACAATAAATCTATAAATTGTAAAATAATGTGTTTAATGAAATACATTCCTGTGCAACACAGAAAATGAAACAAGACACAGGGACACCATGAGCACCATCTTGAGGTGAAAACTACCTTTCGCAACCACTTCAAAACCACCATCTACACCTGAGTAGAAAGGCAAGCACTCAGGATCTGACTCATCACAACATAAGCCCAAGAACATAGTGCACAGCTATAATCCCAGCACTCAGGATATAAAGGCCATCCCCAGCTACATATCAAGTTCAAAGCCAAGCAGGATACATGAGCCCATGTCTAAAAGAGAGGGGATGTTAATCAGGCTTTTTACCTTGCAAATATATGTCCTCCTCTTTTTTTAAACAATGCAAATGTTTTACTTAACAATTGCAGGTATTCCCATAGGCGGAGCGATAGAAATTCAGGAGGTAGTGAACACCAAGTTCAGAGAGGACTCTGACCTTGTGCTTCTGACTCCAGCAGAGAGTTGGGGGCCCTCACATTGCAGATGATGGAGTGGCTTGCATCCTCCATAAATTCCACATGCATCCATTGTGCACTGTCGCTGCACCTGCCCTGCTCAGCATTTTGGTCCATGATGGTCAAGATCTGGACTAAAGTTCATCTTTAAAGTAGATGCACATTTCCCAGCACAGAAATGAACGTTCAATAAACATTAAGATTCCATCACTTATGCTGGGTTGAATTAATACCTCTGTCCTTAAATTGAATATCTAAAACAGCCACATGATTAAATGCTAACAGTTGGGTCTAAGAAGCTTATGAGTAGCTTTCCACACTAAACTTGATTCGTTTAAAGGCAACTGTGTATCCTCATAATTCTCAAAGATGTGGAAAGCGGAAGATGGCTGCCAGCCTTCGTGTTTTCCCGCAGACCCCATGAAAGACCGCAAACATGGCCCCACACCCTCAGTTCTGCCCTGACATATTTCCAACTCTCACCCTGCGAACTTCATTTGACCAACAAACTGAAAAGCTTAGCAAATAAAAGAAAGGCCTTGCAAAACACGGTTATGCCCCACAAAACAGTGGGCATGAAAATAAGAACCCCCAACTGCAGGTGTCCTCAGGACAACATGTTGTAAGAACTCGGTTTTTTCTATTCAACAAAACAGTTCCCTCCAGATTCTGAGCCCTAACTGTCTCACCTGAGATTGACCTGGTCCTGGGAGAACTTCCCTGATGCACATCAGCTGAGTACAGTATGTCCCATCAACTTCAGACCCTACAAAGAGTCCTGTTATGAACAGTGGGCGCATGGGCCTGCATCTGCACAGGAGAACCCGCGCACAACTGCAAACCAGTGTCCGAGTCTCTCTCACCGGCCCTCACCGGCTCCTTTGCCCATCATTGACTGCACGGTTTTCTTTCGGTAGCAGATGTCGATGATTTAAGAACTGGAGTGGGAGAATTTGAAACAGAGATGACCCTATCCGTTCTCTTATTTATTGTGGTTATTATCTGTTGTCAGAGGTAAAGCACCAGGGTCTCCCAGGATCACAGCCTAAGAGCAGCTGCAGTTCATATACCATTCGAAGTGTCCTCACTTGTTACCTTTCTCAAACGGAAGCCGTGTCTAGAATGCAGTTAGGCAATGATTGACCGTAATTAATCCAAAAGGGATACACCTGGGAAGGTGCAGCTGCCCTCCAAACACAATATTTGGGTACTCTGTGTAATGATTCAAGACGTATTAGCTACATGATAAACATAGCCCAGGGCAATGGATTAAGTGACTTCCCAGGCATGGAAGGCAGAGGGAGAGAACTCAGGGCAGCCTATAGGCTTTAGGGACTAACAAAGGAGGAGGGGAGGACAATATGAGAGGAGAGGGGCCAAAAAGTGGGGGAGGGTATTGTTTCTGTTGTTAACACCCTGGTAACTCTCACTGCCTTTGAGGTTCCTGTTGAGAAAGGGTACTACAATGAAGGGGACATTCTCCGTGCTCTGAGCCAAATTGATTAATTCAAATTTAAACGCTAATTGGATACAGGAAAGTTACTTCCTAGGTCCTCAGTGACTCAAAGTTGGGATCTAACCGCAGCTCTAACCCTGTTCTGAATGTCAGAACCTTGCCTTGTTTGATGACAGCCTAATTAAAGACAGCCCTTGGGAATAAAGCCAATAACCCTTGTTAAATTGCACCCCCCAGCCCATCCACACACACAAAAAAAAAACTTATCAGCATATCAATAACAAAGAGCACATACAAACTTCAGGGACGGTGATGAAGACATTGTGTTTCCTGAGGCTTTCCACTAGACCTCAAGGAAGGCTTGAAACCCCCAGTCTATTCGGCACTGAGGTAAAGGCTAAGGCTGAGCTGCGGCCAGTGCAGCTGAGCGTGGTTTGTGGTGCAGTTCTCACTACTGAGGTCTCCAGGCAGTGGAAAACTAGGGTTTACCGGAACCTTGAGGTGTTTATATTTCACTCCACAGTTGAGCAGTACTGGACTTCGGAGTTAGGGGAAGGGTTCTGAGTCCCTCTGCAGTCAGAACTCTGCTGCCCTCAAATCAGGAGCAAAAGCAGAGCTCTGAAGCTGAAGGGAGAATAAAGCACATTTCTCAGGCCAGCAAGATGGCTCTATGCCAACCAGGATGCCATGGAGCCTAACCACCTGCACCCCATGCCCAGGACCCTGTATTATCTGTGTGCACCTTAAATGAATGACAAGTACCCTTAAGAGGCAAGTCACCTGATATATACAGGAAAGAAGAAGATGTGATCTCAGAAATAGAGAGCAATGGGATGTGGCCACAAGCCAAGGAGTACCAGAGGCCACCAGAGGCTGGAAGAAGGAGGTTCTGGAGGGAATCCAGGCCTGCCTGCCCCTTCGTTAGAGTCCTGAGACATAATCTAGGCTCCTGGGCTCTATAACTAAAGAAACTACATTTCTGGTTTTGTTTTGAAAGCCGCCAAGTTTGTGGTTGTTTGTTACAACATCAGTAGATAGTCAATCCCTAAATTATCCAACGGGAAGAAAGAAAGAAAGAAAGAAAGAAAGAAAGAAAGAAAGAAAGAAAGAAAGAAAGAAAGAAAGAAAGAAAGAAAGAAAGAAAGAAAGAAAGAAAGAAAGAAAGAAAGAGAAACCAAAAGTTGCAGGTAGGGACAAGAGTAACTCCCCAGTGATGGAAAGGCCTCATAGTGAAAACGGAAAATGGGACAGTAATGCAAGCTAGCCCCACGGTACTCCAGCCCAAGTGGAGACAGATGGTGACTTTCCCTTTATTAATATTTTATTTTTATTATTACGTATTAATTATCTAATGGGCTTTACTATGACTATATGTAAGTAAGGTATTTTCATCATATTCACCCAACATTACCCTCTCATTCTTCTCTTCACCTCCTGGCTGACCCCCTTCTCTTCCTAGCTACGCCCCTTTCTATTTGGGGGTCTTTTTTTAATCATGTATAACCTGAGGGTTCCATTTGGGCTGCTTTCAGGAGCATGGTCAGGGGCTCTTGCAAACCTAGTTGTATATTTTTTAATAGTTGGATTTTTTATTTTTGAGATTATAATATAATTACAGCATTTCTTCCTTCCTTTTTCTCCCCCCAAACCCTCCCATATACCCCTCTCCAGTCTCCTTCAAATTCATGGCCTCTCCTATCACCCCTTGTTAATACATGCATATGTGTGTATATACATATATATTCATAAATATAATCTGTCAAGTCTATATAATGTTATGGTATGTATGTTCTCAGGGCTGACCTACACTAGACAACCAATTGGTACGCTCTTTCCCAGGGAAGACCACCTCTGCCACTTGAGCTTTTCCCCATCCACTCTGATGTGTTCATTGGTGCCCTCCTTGTTCAGCTCATGTTTAGGTAGCCATGTTGGTGAGACTTTCCGGGTGTCGCTTCTGACATTCCTAACAGACACACTCTCACAGCAAACTTCCTTATCCCCTGGCTCTTTTCACCCCTCCTTCTGCAGTGTCCCCTGAGCCTTAGGTGTGGAAGTGTTTTGTAGATCTGTCCACTGGAGCTGGACTCCACAAGGTAGCCACCACGTTGGGAAGGAGGGAGTCAGGAGAAACTAAGAACGTGAGGCGATGCTAGAGGAAGGCCTAGATAGAATCTGATTAGACATACACAAGGAGCCAGGTGTGGTGGCTCACACCTTTGATCCCAGCACTCTGGGAGGCAGAAGCAGTCAAATAGATGTGAGTTTGAGGCCAGCCTGGTCTACAAGGTGAGTCCGGGACAGCCATAGCTACACAGAGAAACCCCGTCGAGGGGAAAGAAGAAGGAGACAAAGACAACAAGGATCAGAGGAGTACAGCTGCAAGAAACAGAATGTCACAATAAAAGTAAATCCCTTACAATGAAAGACATCATGGGCACTATATCGCTTCCCTGCTCCAAAATGCCAGCAAGAAACTGTCTAAGAGGATCTCCCAGTCACGTCAGATTGTGTTTGGCAAGCAGGTGTATAATCATAACTCCAGAAAAACAGAAGCAACAAGATACAGACACAAAAGAGATTTGGTATATTTGTATTAGTTACTTGTCTCATTGCTGCAACAAAGATGCCTGACAAAATCCACTTAAAGGGAAAGATCGAGATGGGCTAGCAGATGGGTCTAACAAGCCTGACAAAACCTGAGTTGGATCCATGGGACCCACATAGCCAAATGAGAGACCCAACCCTGAAGGTTGTCCTCCAACATCCACATGCACACCAAGACATGTGCAGGACCGCACAGGTAAGTAAATAAATAAATATGTAAATATTCCATTTCTAGTTTTTAAGGAAAGGTTTGGTTTTGGCTCACAGTTCCAGAGGATACAGTTTTGGCTGGGAAAATATTTCAGCAGGAGCAGGAGGATAGCATCTTCAACAAATGGTGCTGGTCTAACTGGATGTCTACATGTAGAAAAATGCAAATAGATCCATATTTATCACCCTGTACTAAAATAAAGTCTAAGTGGATCAAAGATCTCAACATAAAACCAGACACACTAAATCTGTTGGAAGAAAAAGTGGGAAAGAACCTCGAACTCATTGGCACAGGAGACAACTTCTTGAACAGAACACCAACAGCACAGCTCTAAGATCAATAGCTCTAAGATCAACAATTAATAAATGGGACCTCGTGAAACTGAAAAGCTTCTGTAAAGGAAAAGACACTGTCAGCAGAACAAAACAACAGCCTATAGATTGGGAAAGGATCTTCACCAATCCTACATCTGACAGAGGGCTAATATCTAGAATATATAAAGAACTCAAGAGTTAAACACCAACGAACCAAATAATCCAATTTAAAAACGGGATACAGAGCTAAACAGAGAATTCTCAAGAGAGGAATGTAAAATGGCAGAGAAACACTTAAAGAAATGCTCAACATCCTTAGTCATCAGAAAAATGCAAATCAAAACAACTCTGTGATTCCATTTTACACCGATCAGAATGGCTAAGATCAAAAACTCAAGTGACAACACATGCGGGAGAGGATGTGGAGAAAGGGGAACACTCCTCCATTGCTGGTGGGAGTGCAAATTTGTACAACCACTTTGGAAATCAATCTGGTGCTTTCTCGGAAAATTGGGAATAGCACTACCTCAGGACCCAACTATACCACTCCTGAGCATATAACCAAAAGATGCCCCACCATTCAATAAGGACATTTGCTCAACTATGTTCATAGCAGCTTTATTTGTAATAGCCAGAATCTGGAAACAACCTAGATGTCCCTCAGTGGAGGAATGGATACAAAAATTGTGGCACATTTACACAATGGAATACTACTCAGCAATGAAAAACAAAGAAATCATGTGGATCAAATGAGGGGAACAAGGGTTGCCTCTGTCATGAACTCGGTTGCCTGCTCTTTGATTACTTGCCCCTGGTGATGCGGCCTTGCCAGGCCACAGAGGAAGAGGATCCAGGCAGTCCTGATGAGACTTCATAAGCTATGGGCAGATGACAGAGGAGGAGAACTCCCGCTTTCAGTGAACTAGGAGAAGGGGATAAAGGCAAAGAGGGAGGGAGGATAGGACTGGGAGGAGATCAGGGAGAGGATTTCAACTGGGATCTATAATGAATAAATTGTTTAAAAAAATAATAAAAATTAAAATTATAAAAAGAAGAAGAAAGGCCCAATGCCTAGAGGGTCCAAAGTTATCTTGTCATGGTGGGAACAGAAGCCACACGCTGCAGATATTGAAGTGGGAGGGTAGAAGCCTGGACCTTTGACTATTTCCTCCAGCCGCACTTCAGCTGTGGTCTGCCTGCCTCTGGGTTTCCAGTTCTATATAAACATTAAATTCTAATGTGTTAGACAACATGGTCTGGATTTTTTTTGAAGGGAGGGTTTTGAGACAGGGTTTCTCTGTGCAGTCCTGGCTGTCCCTTGATCTCACTCTGTAGACCAGGCTGACCTCAAACTCAGAGATCCACCTGCTTCTGCCTCCCTACTGCCGGGATTAAGGGTGTGCATCACCACTGCCTGACTTTCTGGCTTTATTGCATGAAACCAAACAGACTCCCAGCAGATCACATCTTAATTCTTAAACAAATAGCACTCAGCCAAAGACAGAACTGTGCACAGGGTAGAAAACATCCTTAGCAAGGCTGTGGGCTCAACCCCAAGCATCTCAAATGACCCCTTCAGAAAAATTATATAAAATAAAATAAAAACCAACAAATAAAAAGCCAGGCAAAAAGAACTTAGGTCAAGCAAATGAGTTATCTGAAAAAAATTTTATCTCTAAACTTCAAAAGTATACCCTGTATCAAACTTCAGTTTTCTTTCAGAAAACAAGTGCTCTGAGTCACTGAGCCATCTCTCTAGCCCCCAAATATTCTTAATACATTCTATTTCACGGGTATGAGTGTTCTGCCTGTAAATAAGTGCATCGCAAGCAGGGCCACTGTCAAACAGCAATAATGTAATGTTGTAAATATTTTGCCAAAGTAAAGGTATGTGGGGAAAAAATTTCATTTTTGCTGACAGGTTGAAGTTGCTTTGTTTAAAAAAAAAAGCCTGAAAGTTCCTCATAGTATACCTGGAAAATATTAATACACAAAGGCCACTCTCTTTCTGAGTCATAGAAAGAAGGATGTGAACGTGTTTGGTGAGAAGGGAATTGCTGGTGACAGTGTGGATGTTCACAAGAGGATATCTGAAGACGGTTTGTTATATGCCATACTTTAAAAAAGAAGAATATATCTAGCTTCCTCGTGCTGCTGTAGCAACATACGAGGTGTCTTCAAAAGCAGCTAACATTTGTTGTCTTATAGGTTTTGAGGCAAGACATCCAAGAGCGATATGTCATGTTGGCAGAGCCATGTTCTTCTGAAACTCGTAGCGGACTCTTTCACTGCCTTCTGCTAACTTCTCATGGCCAATTTGCCTTGTTTACACACAGCAGTCTCCCTGTGTCTGTGCACATCATTTTCCCTCTGTGCGTACCTGTTTCTTTTTTGGTTGGTTGGTTGGCTGGTTGGTTGGTTGGTTGGTTGGTTGGTTGGTTGGTTGGTTGGTTGGTTGGTTTGGTTTGGTTTGGTTTTTCAAGATAGGGTTTCTCTGTATAGCCTTGGCTGGTCTGGAACTCACTATGTAGATCATGCCAGCCTTGAGCTTATAAAGATCCACCTGCGTCTGCCTTCTGAGTGCCCTGTTCATATTTTCATCGTTCTTTTTTAGGGCCTTACCCTAATGACAACATTTTGACTCCATCATTTCTTTAAACACCTCATTTCCGAAATGGTCATAATCTCAGATATCTGGCAACACATATTGTTGGGGGGATGGGGTTCAACTCATAACACAGACGGATTGGTTCAGTTTTTGAG
The DNA here is from genome assembly GCA_028658305.1 of Pachyuromys duprasi. Classification (NCBI taxonomy): domain Eukaryota; kingdom Metazoa; phylum Chordata; class Mammalia; order Rodentia; family Muridae; genus Pachyuromys; species Pachyuromys duprasi. The sequence goes on along the minus strand of CM053765.1, from coordinate 42,789,415 downwards.
TTAACTTGGTTGGACTAAAGAGTGCCCAGAGGGCAGGTAAAATATTATGAATAAATGTGTCTATGCAGGTGTTCCTTGAAACTGGACACCTCGATGGATTCAAAAACAAGGCACATGGTAGTGTATCTCTTTAATCCCAGCACTCAGAAAGCAGGGACAAGATCCCTATGAGTTCAAGGCCAGTTTGTTCTACAGAGAGAATTCCAGGCCAAGGGTACATAGTGACAGGGTGTCTCAAAGACGTTGATGATGATGAAGAAGAGGAAGAAGAAGAGGAAGAAGAATTGTGTTCACTGAGGCAACACAAACAAATAATTGGGAGTAGAAATGTGACTCAGTGGCAGAGCACTTGCCTACAATACTATAATCACACAGGTTCGATCCCAGCAAACAACAGTGATAACAATAATAATAATAATAATAATAACTGGCACAAGTAGAAAGAAGAGGAACACTTCTAGGCCTTTGTACTCAATCACTTTAGGGTCACAGAATTGTAGCTGGGAGAATGAAGGCAGACTGGAGGTCATCATCCAGAGAACATGAGCCAGGTACTCACTCGCCCCTGGCACCCAATCCTATAAATGAGAGCACAGAGGGTCCATGATGAGATCTCCAAACTTTCAGGCCACTCAGCTTCTTCTGAGCGAGAGGAGTGCTAGATGGTACACATATGTGAGGAGTCAATGACCCTTTATAGAGATCAGTGAACTTTCCAAATTCAATTCCTTGGAACCATCAGTACATCAAATAAAACTGTGAAGCCCTACATCACTTTAGCTATTGCGTTTTTCATGTCTCAAACTGGCATCTGTTGAGACCAGGGTTATATAAGGCCTAATGTCCATGTTGCTACAGTGTACAGTTTAATAAATGGAGTTTTGGCTAATTAAATGCCTGCAAAAAGCTGAGGTGCTTGAAAAATCTCAAAATCCACCTATTGACCTATCCCAAAGGCAAAAACTGCTACTGTTATATGACACAATAAAAGAGATGCTATCTACATTTTTAATATTTTATTGAAAATAAATAATTGGAATATCTAGCCATTTTTAAGGTAGGAGTATCTGATGACTAACATACCGAAATCACTGCAGATGTTCACAAACTGCAGAAGTGTCAGTTCCTTTTAAGCAATTTTTTTTATGCTAAAGAAGTGAACATTAGCCCTGATAGGCTAGGGTCAAATAGAAGGGGAGGAGAACCTCCCCTATCAGTGACTAGAGGAGGGACATAGGGAGAGAAGAAGGAGGGAGGGTAGGGTTGGGAAGAGATGAAGGAGGGGGCTACAGCCAGGATACAAATTGAATAAATTGTAATAAATGATAATAATTAAAAAAAACAAAGACTCATAGCCAAACTTTGGGCAGAGTGCAGATAATCTTATGAAAGAAGGGGGAGATAAAAAGACCTGGAGGGGACAGGAACTCCACAAGGAGAGCAACAGAACCAAAAAATCTGGGCATAGGGGTCTTTTCTGAGACTGATACTACAACCAAGGACCATGCGTGGAGATAACCTAGAACCCTTGTACAGAGGTAGCCCATGGCAGCTCAGTGTCCAAATGGGTCCCTTAGTAAGGGGAACAGGGGCTGTCTCTGACATGGCTCAGTGGCTGGCTCTTTGATCACCTCCCCCTGAGGGGAGAACAGCCTTACCAGGCCACAAAGACAATGCAGTCAGTCCTAATGAGACCTGATAGGCTGGGGTCAGATGGAAGGGGAGGAGGACCTCCTCTATCAGTGGATTGGGGAGGGGCAAGGGAGGAGAAGAGGGAGGGAGGATGAGATAGGGAGGAGGCTACAGCTGGGGTACAAAGTGAATATATTGTAATTAATAAAAAGGATAAATTAATAAAAAAGAGAAAAAGGAAATAAAATAATAATAATGATAAACATAAACAAACCAAAAACAAAGAAGTGAACATTTATAACTGCAAATAAATTGTTTGTGGTTTAGACAAATGTTTAGTAATATTCAATAAAACATTCATATAAATATTCAACTATGGAGATAATTTGATTTAAATAGATGGTACTTTCAATAAATAAACATTGTTCAACATGAATAAACATTTTAAACAACCCACAAGCAAGAAAACCTAGCTGATACTTCATGCAAATCTTTGTAAAACGCTTTATTTAGCAGTTCTTCCTAAATCCAGCACACATTGTTAGCGAGGCTTCCATACCCTGTGTCATAGGAGCGTTTGTGTGAAAGCAGAGCCTTTCTCCAGAGAATGAACACACCCCACAGCACTGCCATTTTATTGCAGTCTTTCTTTCTTTGCAGCCTTTTACTCTTTTAATTTATTTCTATTTTATGTGCATTGGTGTTTTCTCTGTGTGTATGTCTATGTGAGGGTGCCAGATCCCCTGGAACTGGAATTAGAGACAGCTCTGAGCCACCATGTGGGTGCTGGGAATTGAACCCAGGACCTCTGGAAGGACAGCCAGTGTTCTTAACGGCTGAGCCGTCTCTCCAGCCCCCTCTTTGTGGCCCTTTCCTGTGTGTCACTATGCTGTCCAAGGATCTGAACAGAATCAAAAGAACAAGACTGCCCAGGATTCCAACTGTCTCCAAGTTTTACATCTCTGTGACCTGGGGTAGTTTAATGGCATTTGCCTTCTATCTCACCATTTGTGAACTGGAAATCAGAATACCGTATTCCTAAAGTTGAAGTTAAATAAGATCCTGCTGTCACCGATATGATTTTGTATAAAAGGAAAGCTCCTTTGTAGTCATCGAAGGCTTTGAGAAGCCGCTGTCTGTAGCCTGTAATTGCTCTCCTATACTGTGAATATAGTATAGGGGGGGGATGAGAAGGGTGTAGCACTCGTGGAGAACAAGTTGATCACAGCTGTCAAAATTGGACAGGCGCATTTCCTTTGGTCCAGCTACAGGGAATTTGCCTATCATTAAGTAACTAGTTAATGTGTCATTAGATCAACTTCCCAAAATGTTCACTGTTGCCTTTTTTTTTTTTTACTGGGGGGAGAGGGTGCTTAGGGGACTTGTCACAATAGAAATTTTACTTCTGTGTGTTTGAGTATAAGCTTATTGTCTTCCGTGTTGGTGATAGGAGGGAACTTTTCTCTCATTTTAGTGTGCTGAATGGAGGAAGCCTGGGCAGCGATAAACTGTGGCCCTTTCCTGTCTCTTCGCGCGTGTGATTCTGATGCGTTTGGTTGAGGAAGAACAATTAGACAAGATCTACTCATCAAGACCCCTTTCCTTCTTGGTAGAGACCAGTCCACAGCAAACAGGAACCCTTTCTCCTCCCAGCAGCTTCATTCAGCAGGTCTCCTGATAGGAGACCAACTGTGGTCAGCTTCCCCTGGGATTGTGTGCCCAACTCCGGGTATATGCCATCGGTCTCATGATGTGCACGCTGTCTTGTTTCTTTAAGCATCGACAATAACAATAGAGGGAGGTGGTGGTCTCCATATGCCTTTTTCTTTACATTTATATTTGATTGAATTGTGGACAAGGAAAAAATGGTGATGCTTGAAGAACCTCATGCAGACCACCACAGGTCCCCAAAATGACAACTCTTTGGTGGTAGGGATGCCCTTATCTTCTATTGTATAAATTAATAAATCATACAAGTAATGTTATTCAAAACCATGTAATGAAAAAAGGGGGGTTGTGCATGCCTGTAATCCCAGACAAAAAGATCGCACACTCGAGGTTAGCCAGTTCTATTGTGGATGTAAACATGTTTTTGCTTTGATCCCAGATGTAGGATATGGGACTGATTCAGATTGTCCACAGCAGCAAACTATTTGTCTTGTGTGGGCTCTGAGAGGGGCTCCTTGCAGGCTGCAGATGGTCTAAATCTGAGAACTCTAGATGGAATAAATGCTAAATCCCAGAGAGTGTTGGGAGTCTGATGAAGAATGCTGGCTATACCCCTGCTGCTCCTGGTTGCTGTTGATACAGTTGCGTGAGAAGTTGGAGATATCCTGAAACAAAGATTGGACTTGCCTCAAGGAACTTGACGACCCTAACCAGCAGGAAGTAGCTAAGAAAAACTATGTCCCTTCTCCCCACTAACCTGGTGTTGGAGTGTTGGAAGGGACTGAGGTGGAAAAGGGAGAAAGAGACATAAGAAGCATAAATAAAATAGAGCTTAAAAAATAACAGCACCACAGTTCTACATAGCATGTTCTTATCCCCGCCAAAAATAAAATAAATAAAATAAAATAAGGCTGGTAAAGTGGGGGTTGGAGAGATGGCTCAGCAGATGAAAGCATCTGCTCCTCTTTCAAAGGCCTGGAGTTTGACTCCCAGCACCCACATGGAAGCTCACAACCACCTGTAATGCCAGGTCCAGAAGACCCACCACCTCCTTCTGGGCTCTGCAAGCATCAGGCAAGCATGTGGTACTCAGGCAGACATGCAGCAACACACACGCACACACACACATAAAATTTCAAAAGTTTTAAAGCACATTTAAAGCTGTGGTAAAAGCATGTGGTATGTCTGCGTGGGGTGAGAGAGATGTGGTTTTCAGCCGAGGACTGGGAGAGAAGGCGTCCATTCAGAGTCATCCACTGGAACTGTTCTGATTTTTAACAATATGTATAGGATCGTTATTTGATAGAAACCATCCATTTAAAGTTACTGAAAATAATTATGAACAGCTTTTTTATTTATATGTTTTGTAAAAGTAAGCGTTTTTTTAAGAGATATCTTCAGAAGGAATGCAGGATGGGGGAGACCCAGAGCAAATCGTTTTCTAGAATGAGCAGTCACGTTTACAACTCAGTTTTGCTCTTTCGTTTGGAGATGTGGGGTTGCTGGTTTATTTGTTACATGTACACAATGTCCTATGACCATATTCACACACACCCTTTGCCCTCCCTTACTCCCCTCCCACTCTGATGACCCATTTCCCAACCAGACCAATATTCTCCTACTTCCATTATGTTTGAGTGTATGTGTGTGTTGTACATGTAGACACATCTGCTGTGTGTTCATTATTGCAATGTCCATGTCATGCCCAGAAGTCAGCACTCTCCCCAACCTCTCTGCCTCTTACAGTCTTTCCACCCTTTCCTCCACGCTATTCCCTGGCCTTGGAGAACACACTACAGATGTTCCATTTAGGACTTAGCATTCAACGGTCACTTATTTTCAGCACTTTTATTAGTTGTAGGTCTCTGCATTAGCTGCTTCTCTGGCCACAGCTGAGGCATGTACCAGTCTGTGAGTATAAACGTAAGTACTTACAAGTCTGAGTACATTGACTACATATTCTATGGGTTTCTCCTCTAACTCCTCAGGTTTAGCCACCATTATGGTGGTGAACACACATTGCCTGTCAGGTCAGCAGTGTAGCACACAGGGTTCGTAACTGAGTAGGTCCATTGATGTTTTTTTCTTTCCGGCATCCTATAGGCAAACAGCTACCCAGCTGCTTAAGCTTGCCCACAATTACAGGCCAGAGACAAAGCAGGAGAAGAAGCAATGGCTCCGGACTGATGCTGAGGAGAAAGATGCTGGGAATGGAGACAACCCAACTAAGAAAGCACCTGTCCTTTGATCAGAGGTCAATCAGCCTCCACCTTGGTGGAGAACAAGAGGGCTGGTGGTGATTGATCACGACATAGACCCTATTGAGCTGGTGGTTTTCCCACCTACCCTGTGTCGAAAGATGGGGGTCCCCTACTGCATCATCAAGGGAAAGGCCAGGCTGGGGCAGCTGATGCACAGGAAGGCTTGCAACACTGTTGCAACTTAAGGTTAAGTTGGGAGACAGGGGTGCTCTGGCTAAGCTGATGGAAGCTATTAGAACCAAATACAAGGACAGATACAATGAAATCTGCCATCACTGGGAAGGCCACGTCCTGGGTCCTAAATCTGTGGCTCACAGTGGCAAGCTGGAAAAGGCAGAGGCTAAAGAATTCCCCCACTAAACTGGGTTAGATGTACAGTGCTAAGTTTTCTGTACATAAACATAATTACAAAATAAGAAGTATCTGTCTTCTAGCTGTGTGGACATGATATTGCAAGCCTTTAATCCCAGTACTTGGAAGGCAAAGGTAGAACGATATCCACGTGTTCAAGGCCAGTCAAGTCTACATGGTAAGTTCCAGGACGCCCAGGCCTATATGATAATATGCTGTTTCAAAAAGAATTCTATTTTCCAGTTAGCTTATAAAGTAGTAGCTTTATGTGCTTTGGGGGTAACACACTTCTGCGTTTCCCACATTCCAACAACTCCATCCTCTTGTAAGCCTTGTATTTCTCCCTCTGTTTTTATCTCACATATGCTTTATTAACTCCCTTACCTTTAAGGCCTCCTAACTGCTGCCTCATGGCTCCTTTGTTGTTTTCTGGCCCCAACAGACACTCACTAATTTAGAGACAGAAATGGAAACATTTAAAGCTAAGAATGAATACGAGAGAGAACATACATCTGTCTTTCTAGTACTGGGTTACCTCGCTCAGTATAATATTTTCCAGCTCCATCCATTTTCTAAAACTTTCATTTAAGTACAGAACAAAACTTCCACTGTGTTTGTGAACCACCTTTTCAATCGCCATTTGTCAGCTGATTGACATCCAGGTTGGTTTCACTTCCTAGCTATCGTGAATAAAGCAGCAGTGAACATGGCTGGGCATATGTCTCTGTCACAGGTACAGAGTCCTTTTCATATGTGCCCAGGAGTTCTAGAGCTGAACAAATCAGTTTTCTCAATTTAAAGCAACAAAACTCGAGGTACATTAAGTAGATAAGGAATATATCATGCTTATTTGTGTGTGTAGATGTACATACGTACATGTGTGTGCTGGCACACATGCACAGGTGGACACAAGTTGACACTGTCTTCTTCAATCACAGGGCCTCTCACTGGACATGGAGCCCACCGTTCAGCTAGACTGGCTAGCCAGCAATCCCCCAGGGATCCTCCCCAGCACTGGTATTATCGGTGTGCTATGCTACTCTGAGCTTTTTATATGATGTTGAGGATCTTAACTCAAGTCCAAATGCCTTTTAGCAAGCGCTTAACTGACTGAGCCACCTCCCAGCCAAAAAATACACCTTAAGACACCAAATGCTAATACATGAGGAGGCTGGGGGCCAGCCAAAACCTGAACAGAATTCAAGGCAACCCTGGGCTGCTATCATGATGACACAGAAACTGAGGAGGAGGATGCGGCCACAGATGACAATCACCGCTGATACCCTTGACAGCCCTTGGATCCTTGACTCTCTGAGCCTTCCCTGTTTTCGCGTCATAACCTCAAGGTTCAAAGTTCAGTGCAGGACCAGCCAACCAAATAAGATGAAGACTCCTACCCAACAAAAGGGGCCTGTAAAGTCAGGAATTCCTCACTCCTTCATTCACTGCAACAGGAGGTTAAGCTAGAAGGTGGGTTTAGAGTGGAAAGGTGAAGGAATCTGATTGGCTGCTTCTGTTTCCTCAATGCATCATGATAATGACCATCAACTGACAGGAGTGAGCAGATAGTACTAGAGACTTGAGGAGAGAAAGGATTAGAAATAGCACTTTAGAAGACAGTCTTCCACTTACCCACATAGCAAACTACCCCAAAACAGTGACCTACAAAAATAACAACCACTCATTCAGTTGTCCTTCAGGGCACCTCACATGATTGCAGTGAAGATGTGGTGGAGCTGATGTCATCCTGAAAGGCTGCTCAGACATAATGCTGGTCCTGGGCTGGAAGGCAACACTGGAGCACCTCAGATTCTCCCCTTCTCTCCCACTCCCTTTCTCTGCATTTACGTATACACATACATATGTGCATATACTCATTTTAATGGTATAGGCATATTTAACATACATGTACACATGTGTGTATAACATCTACAAATTGTCGATATTTGTATTTATATTTATTCACGCTGAGGCTCAAGGCGCCCCACAATCCAAGAAAAAACAGTAGCATTTTTATGGCCTTTTCTAACCTGGCCTCAGAAGTCACATAATGTTCATTCTGCTATATTCTATTCATGGCAAGATAACTGCTTTGATTCCGAGCAGTAAAGTCCTACCCAGACTCAAGGAAAGGGGGTGTAAATGGTCTTTCAGTGTAAGAAACGTCAAAGAATTTGCAGAAGTAGTTCTAAAGCTCTACGAGTAGGAAAAAGAAGGACTGAAGAGGAGAAGGAAGAAATGCTAGAGCTACACAGGGTGTTCCTTTGGGATACGTGGTCATGAATCAGAGACTGGTTGGAAGTTATGTTTTTGTGCACTGACTTTTGGCTTGTTGAGCGTGCATGCAGGAAGAAGATAGTCTATGGTAGATTTCATTAACAGTCGTCCCTGTGAGAACATAAGCACCATGAGGGAAGGACTTTTGTGTGACTTATATCTAAATCTCAGGGGTCAAAGCTGATCAAAGGGACCCTCGAGATATCCTTGTTGGGCTGATCCCAGCTCTTTCAAGTTCTTTTGAGTCAGGATATCTGTCTGCCTCCCTGTCTCCAACTCCCCCCTTTTGACTTGACACAACTCACACGAGTGCTTGGATCCTTAGGTCTCACATCTATAAAATAAAGATGGCTTGATTTTAAGATCTTTTTCAGGCATAAAAGTCACACCTTGCTGCCTCGTCCCATTCATCTGATAACTTGCGACACTGCTGCCAAAGCACATCCATTCAGATGAATACACCAGCAAGGCGCCCCCAGGTTCTTACCTTACAACTGATCCACTTAAGACAGAGCCTCTGGAAACACACTGAGTCTAAAAGCAAAGCCTCCTACTCAATACATCCTCGTTGGATTTCAAATAAGAACACACAGAGACAGAACTATTGATGCTGGAGCTGTAAAGCACGAAAAACAGATAGATCTAGCTCATTATTTGCCCTCGTGGGTGTTCACATCCTTTCTTAGCTATCACCCAGCCTGGTCAGGTAAATATATCTCTTTTTTTAATCTTTCCACATTTGTCAATCCCTTTCTCTCCCAAATTCTTTTCGTTATCCCTGAGCATTCCCCAGTCTCTCTTTGCCCTTCCAATATTTAATGTAAATATTGTGCACAGGGTAGGAAGTTGGAGTGAGGTTGTGGAGCGATTGGAACAAATCACATTGCAAAGACACCAAAGTTGCATGAGCATTCATCCAGTGCTCTAATGGCTTAAGCACACCCTGAGGCTGGATTTGTAACCCTGGCAATTGCCTATTGGGGTGGATTTGAGGACTAAAACTAGGTCTCCTCAAAGTAGCTAGGTAGGGTTCAATGCCAGCCCCACCACTAATAAAATGTATGTGTGATCTTGGATAAGCTATTTCTTAACTACTCCATTTCTTGGTTTGCTCTTTTAAAATATGAGTACGTGAGGGTACAGGGTTGCAGGATCACATTGCCAGGCTAAGAAGTTATTAGTTCTCCTTTATTCTACGATGGATGGAATTCTCATGTCAGGCCCCTGTAACTGGCCTTGCCTTGAAAATCTACCCGATGCCCAGCAACTCTCCTACTGGTTCAGCTCCTTTGTCACTTTCTTCAAGAACTGAACTAAAATCCAGACTGATGTATGGAGTCCAGCTAGCTATGAGTTATTTGACTGATAATCAATATGAGTTGGCTGACTGACTAGCTTCCTGTGGTCTCCACGGTGCTGACCCAGAATGGTGCTCAATGGCCACCATACTCTCTCTATATATATTTGCATTCAGTAGCTGCTTTTCACTGCCTGCATCTAAGTTCTCAGTTCTCCATCATCCTCCATGAACACCAGCCAAACCACTACTTTCTTCCACCTTCTTGGCTAAATAATTGAAGTTGTTAAATTTCTAGGGTTTTTCTCCAGAACACACAGACCACAGTTCTCCTGATGTAGAACTCTGCCCCTCGGGGTCACACAAGGATCCATCGACTACACTTAGTGACATGTTCTCATCTTCTGTACTGCCTTACAGGCAGAAATCCATACTCATGGATTTTCCAGAAAAAGCTCCCTCATTCCATCCCAGAGCCCAAAATCCATCCCAAATGCAAGAGAGTTAGGACTATGATTAAAAAAACAAAAAACAAAAAAAACAAACAAACAAAAAAAAAAACAGGCTACCTAGACCAAAGATGGCAGAACGTAAAAGAAAGGAACGGAAAATAAGGCTGGGGGACAGAATGATGGCTCAGTGAGTAAAGGTGCTTACCAAAGAAGCCTAATGACCCATAACCCCAGCAGAAGGAGAAAACCGTCTCCTGAAAGTTGTCCTCTAATTTCCACACATGTGCCATGTCAGGGGCTTGCATTCACACACACACACTAAGAGTACTGGTAAACAAAAATAAAATTAGGTTAGAACTACAGGATGTAAGCAAGTCAGTGGGGTTTTAGAAGGAGAAAGCCAAGTCTGACCCGAAGATTGGCGTGACAAGGACGATTCTTCAGAGAGGAATCTCCGTATGGGAAGTCAAAAGTTTGTGATTAAGAAAAACAGTGAGGGAGACACAGCCTGAGCTTTGCAAAGTATTCTGGTAGTTGATAGACCTTTTAGATTAAGAGTAGAAGTGTCAGGGCAACCCCTGAACTCCAGGTTCAAAACCTTGAATTCCAATTTTAAAGCCAATCAGCACCTGCTGGAGAGTAGGCCCTTGAGTTATTATGAATGTGTGCATCTCCCCAGGACCCTTTTAAACTCCTAACCCATTATATAGGTATCAGAAAGTCAGGCCTCTGGGAAATAATTAGGTTTAGATGAGGTCAAAAGCTTAGAAAACCCATGATAGATTAGTGGCTTTATAAGGAGAGAGACACCTTAGATTCCCCTCTCCCCCATGTGATGTCACAGCCACAAGGCAAACAGTTACAAGCCAGAGAGGAGATACTCAGCAAAAGTGAAATCTGCCAGCACCTTGATCTTGGATGTCCCAGAACTTTCTAGAACCATGACCAAAAAAAATAAAAACCTGCCACTGAGTCTATGGTATTTTTATGATTGCCTTCTGAATTAATTAGGCCAAGTGTAGTGACAGATGCTTGGTGGATGATTTGGGAGGCTGAGGCAAAAGGATCACAAGTTAGGGCTAACTTGGGCTGTATGATACCATAATAGGGGAGAAAAAGAGAAAAAGGTGGAAGGAAGAGAAATCAGAGACTGGATAGATGCAATGTGGTATTGATATTGTAGAAGGTAGAGAATGGACACCAGGCCATTTAAAAAGGAGAAGGAAACCTGTGATTGATATAAAAATAAATAAATTTATTTTTAAAAAAAGGAGAAGGAAAAACAGAGACTGTTGATTTTGGTATTTAGGAAATAAGAAAAAGAGCCTGAGGTTTTTGTTTGTCTTTTGTTTTTGTTTTTATGGCTGGAGAGACAGCCGTGGGTGCTGGGAACCGAACTCTTATATTTATGGTTGTGAGCCCAGCCTTTAACAGCTGAGCCATCTCTCCAGCCTGAGTCTGAGGATTTTTCATCAGGAAATCAAATATATATTGATGCATCTAATGAAGAAAGACGCTATCAGGTTTTTTGTTGATTTAATTTTTGCATGGCTAATGGGTAGGGATGGGAAGTTTGACTTGTTCATTGGACAAGTTTAATAAATTACATAGGATATGACTGACCTTGAGAGCATCATACTAAAAGGTCTGTCCTAGCCTTCGTGGAATTTATGCTGCCATGCTAAAGTACCCAGGCAAAGAACGGCGATCGCTGGTAAGCAAAGAAAGCTGGTACAATGTTGATGATTGGGAGCCGGGGTGACAGGCTAGAAGGTTCATAGAGGAGGCCCAGGGAGAAAAACCAGAGCTTTGCCCGATGAAGAAGATATTACATAGCTCTCAAGTTCACCCTGGAAGTATATGGTCCCTGATTAAATGTAGGAGAGATAGGAGAGACCACACTGAGAGATGACAGGAGGGTGTGAAGCGGGACAATGGGTGACACATTAAGATTTAAGAAGAAAAATGACAAAGTTATATTTGTGAACCAATAGTTCACAAATTATATTGAAGTTATATTGTAAACTTCAAGCTGTTTCTCCCACTGAGTTAAAAAAAAAAAAAAACAGCAGAATATGAAGGTGTGGCTAGCACAGTGGTACTCCACTCAGGTCTACTTCTGAGTCAACACTAAGATCCTCTTCCCAAGGTCTTAAGGAGCCTAAGTCTTTGAATTGGGTTTTAATAAAAAAAAGAAAAAAATGGGGTCAGGACTCTTCTGCATGCAGCAGTTCTATTGGCCTCTTTGATCTCTGAAAAAGTCAAGTAACAGATTTTTCCTCTTCAGTCAAAAGCTTTCCACAGGTGGCTTCTCGAGAGCCTTGAACTGGTGTGTGGTACCCGGAGGGAACCCCGAGACTCTGAACAGGCCTGGCAGTGGTCAGGGAGACAGTTGCAGGGGCAGGTCCCACAGCTTCAGAAACCTCTTTTGAAAAGGGGAAGCTAGGAGAGTCTAAAGTCTCAGGAGAAGCAACGCAAGTGGAGAGGAGGTGATGAGCTCCTTAGAAAACAAAGTAGAAAGGAAAAACAAATTGAAAGTAAACCAGGAAAGTAAAAAAATAAAAATAAAAATAAAGGATTAAGGATGCTGTCTAGGTATATTAGTCAGGATTCTCTTCTAGAGTAACAGAACTTATAAAATGAATCTCAATAGGAGAAAGAGAGAGATTTATTGGAGTGACTTACAAGCTTCAGTTAAACTAATCCAGCAATGGCTGGCTGTGAATAGAATGTCCAAGAATCTAGTGGCTGCTCAGTCCACAAGGCTGGCTGTCCCAGCTGGTCCTCTGTATATGCTGGAATTCTGAAGAAGGAGACCCCAATGCCAATGAAGGAATAGAAGTGCTGACAAGGCAAGGGCAGGCAGGCAGAGAGCAAAATCTTCCTCCTTCTAAGTCCTTACAGAGACTTCAAGCAGAAATATGGTCAGACTAAAGGCATGTCTTCCCACCCCAAGACTCAGAATTAAAGGTGTGTGTCTTCCTGCCTCAACTGCCAGATCAAGGGCATCTTCCTACCTCAAAGGTCCAGATTAGATTTACCCACTTCAAATGAAGCAAAAAACCTTCTCACAGATGTGCCCTCCATTTCTGGACTGTAGTTCATTCTGGATGTAGTCAAGGTTGACAACCAAGAGTAGCCACTACTAGGTTTTCCTGCCAGTAGAGCATGAGCTTTGCTAATGGAGCTCATGGAAAGAAGAAATGATGACAATTCCAAAGAGGTAAGGCAAGGATGACAATCCCTCGAAGGAGAGATGCGTTTTTTTTCCATCAGTTCTGAGAATGTATTTACCTCCTGCTAGCGAGCTTTCACAGTCCCAGAAGGTGCTGTGTGGGCTACTGGGGAGGCAAATAATAATAATAATAATAATAATAATATAAAAACATCAGTCCTTTTCCCCAGCACCAGGCTGCATGCTAAAGTACCAACCTCCAAGCAAGACGCAGCTCCTTGTGCAATAGTAGAACAATTATTACGCTTATACAACTTGGATGTGAAGCTTGAGCTCCAGGAGGAAATTTCATGCCTGGCGCTGTTACCAAAAGTCGATGGTTGTGGAGGTCACGAGCCTTAGGGTGGAACCCCTTACTGGTATTTTGGCAAATAGCCATGTTGTCATGTTGACGCCTGAATATTTGTGGTTATATTCACACACCTGAGCTGCTGTCAGCCTTGGTGAGGGAAGCGTCCACACCACACCCACAGGGGGCAGTAGTCCAGGAAGAGATGCATACAGGTCAACGTTCTGAGAGTGGTGGAGACTGAGTTTATCAATCCCTTTCATCGCTGAGTTGAGGCTCAGGGATCATCACAGAACAGGAGGCAGGAAGAAGAGACGAGGCAGAGGATGTGGAGGAGTGCCGTGAAATGCTGTTTTCTGGGTGTGGCATGGCTACTGTACTCATGAACTCACACAGTGTGGAGAGTGTATCAGATCAGGCCAGTCAACATCTGGGCATAAATGGGGAGGCGCCCTGAGGCCTCCACCGTTACTGAGGAACTATTGGCAGTTGATAGCTGCTGGTGGCAGGAAGCATTCCTCTTCTTAGAGAGAGACCACTGGTAGGTTTCCCACACCCCAGGGCATCGCCCCACACCCCTGTACATATGAGCAGCACCAAATGAGTTATATAATTTAAAAAAAAAATAGGAAAGCTGGAAAGTGGTGGTGCTCACCTTTAATTCCAGCACTCAGCAGGCAGAGGTAGGTGCATTCTCTGTTAGTCTGAGGCCAGCCTGGTCAACATATCAAACCCCTGGCCATCCAAGCACATATAGTGAGATCCTAACTCAAAAAAAGAATCTTTTAAACACTCACTTTTAACCCCAGCACTCAGAAAATTCAAGGCCAGCCCTGCCTACAAAGAGAGTTCCAGGACAGCCAAGGCTACACAGAGAAACCCTGTCTCAGAGAGAGAGTAAGAGAGAGAAAAGATATGAGGTTTAGAGGGGGTCATGTTGGGGGTATGCAGGAAGCTGGAGAGGAAATGAGGAGATATATGTGATCATATTTCATTGTATATATGTATAAAATTACCGAGGATAAAGAAAAATTATAATTTAATTTTTAAATAAAATAGTTTTTAAAGAAAATGTTGCATTTGTATAACTTTGGAATGTGCAAATCAGAACATCTTAAATATAAAGAAAGGCCTGGAGTCCAAGCAACAATGAGCTGAATACAGAAATCTTGGAAGTAACACTTAAGTGATGACTGAAGTCATGAGAAAGGATTGGGCTGCCCCCAAAAAAGTATAGAATAAGACAATAAAGATGCTGAGGAGAAGACACTAGGAGAAAACAGTGTCTACAGACTAAATAGAGACCAGAAGAAAGCTCAGCAGGTAGAGACACTTGCCACCAAGCCTGATGCCCTGGGTTTGACCCACAGATCCCACATGAAGAAAGAGAGAATTGATTCTACCAATTGTCTTCTGACCTTAAGTGTAGTGGTACAAATGCACACACACACACACACACACACACAAACATATATGTATGCATAAAGGATATTGAGGAGAAACAAGACATTAAATTAACCAGTGAATAATACCAGGGCAATTAAAGGAAGGTTTTCAGGAATGGAGTGATCAAAAAAGTCAACTGAAACATGTCTATTATATTTCACAGGAAATCTATTGGCAAGCTTTTCCAGGTACACCATGACACGATGGTGCACACCTTTAACCCCAGCACGTAGGAGGCAGAGACAGGTCCATTCTCTGTTAGTCTGAGGCCAGCCTGGTCAGCATGTCGAACCCCTGGCCATCCAAGCACATGTAGTGAGATCCTACCTCAAAAAAAGAATCTTTTCAATACCAAACCAGAAAATAGATTACTAAGGATTAAAGAAACCATAGTGAGGCATTGAGGTATGGTGAGGTAGATGGCCCTTTCGTGATACTTAATGTATGAAGAAAGCAAAGAGATGAGAATGGAAAGAGAAATATCCAGAAAGAGCAATGAGCCTCCAGCAGATGTAGCCTTTGCTCTTGCTTTATAATGAAAAATATTTTAGATGGGCGGTGGTGGTGCAAGCCTTTAATTCCAGCACTTGGGATGCAGAGGCTGACAGATCTCTGAGTTTCAGGACAGCCTGGTCTACAAAGTGAGTTTCAGGACAGCCAAGGCTACACAATAAAAACCATGTCTTGAAAAACAAACAAACAAATATATATATATATATATATATATATATATATATATATATATATTTAAGTGATTCTAGTCTATGTGGAAGAATCTACTGGAGATAAAGGGTGTATAAATATTTTTTTTAAGAAAAGAAGAGAGCTCTGACCTTACAGTGAGGTCATGGGGGAGACTGAAGAAGCAGAGTCTAACCCAGCTCACAGATCAGCCTTAAATAGAGACTCTGTATCATAGCATTAGGAGAGGTACGAGTACGGGTCCTGCTAATGCAGACACATGTCTTCATGAAGCAATTGCTGCCTGTCTTGTTCCTGGACGACATTAAGAAATCTTATCTGGAGAGAGTAAAGTAGATGCAGTGCTGACGGGAACCTAAGGAAAATGAGGAAAGCACTGACGAACTGAGAGATCGCCAGGCAGAGCTGTACACTTCATCAGCCTACATCAATGCCAATGTACACACAGGCTGCATGACAGCCTCTGGCATCTCTCAGGATCTCAGAGAAAGGGTGTATATTAGATATGAAGAAGATACAAGATGGAAATTGCAGAACAGGTAGAGGATGCATACAGGGAAACAAAGGAATTAAGGATGCTAGAAAGAAAGAAAAAGCACAAATGGACCATGAAACTTCAAAAAATGATAAAGACATAAAACCTCAGGAAAGGACCAGCTAAAGGGAGGAAGGGAAAGGGGAACCAAGAGACTGGAGATTATCAGAAAGGGAGAAAACAGACAGGATTTTGAGCTAGCTTTCTGTAGGTAGTAAGAGGAAAGGGTCCATGGTAAAATCTCTAAGTTTCACATATGATACAGTAAAAGCGGATGTTAGAGTTAAAAGGAATATTAGGGTTAAGACCATAACACTGAGAAAACTAGAGATGAGATAGTCAAATGGACCTAACGTGAGACAAAGAGCAAAAAGCAAGTCAGGTGTCAGTGAACTGGCCAGCTAGCTTCCATGAGATCCCCAGAGCCCTTGAGAAGTTGTATGCCCTTTCACACAATTTCTAATGCAGCTGATTAAAGTCAATGATCAACTAAACTATAAGTAATGATAGCTTCCAACCTAGGAGCTTCCATTTAGTAGACCACCCCATAGACAAAGTACTAACTATGAGGAAAACTACAGCTACATCCCGGTGACTGTGACAGAGTTAACTCATTCCGGAATAAAGCTAAAAGTTGGACATGCAACTATCATAACAAAAAGAGCTTCATATCATTAGCATTTGAGACAACTGCAGAACCAGAGAATAACAATGCCAGCCAAGTGGCTAATGGTCAGCAGTCAAGGTCAACATCTAACAAAGAAAGAGTATAACACAGAAAGAGCAAAGCTTCCCCTACTGGATGGGCAGAGCATGAGCAGCACATGGTCATCTCCCTGGCTGGGCCAAGGGGACATGCATAGACTTGTGTGAGCCCTCCACTGGCTCAGCCCAAGATAGCCCAGCTCCCCAACCAATCTCAAAACGATTACCTCAGCCTTTGTCTTTGACTCTATATCTACACAAGGAAGTTCATTTTTATTCCTTCCTTGAGACCGCCCCACTTTCATGTTTGACTTTTCCTCCATTTCTCCCTTGTCTATAATTCTCCCTAACAAATCTCACTTTCACTTTGCATATTCCCATGAGGATTCACATCCTTACTCATTGTTGGTATGAGACAAGCTCAGAAGCCACTGTCCCAGGTTCCTCTTTGTTGACTGTGAGTATCCAGCACCCTAGGTTCTTGGATCAAGCACAATTCACAACTGAGCCACAACTGAAAAGTCTTTTCCTAGTCACTCAAAAACTGTGCATCAATTTAGAGAGCATTCCTTATGTCTCACAGTATGAACTGTTGTAGAACTGCCCTGGCTCTGATAGTCCTGGAGAGGCACTAGGACTATATATGTTTATATATGCAAATATTATTTTAAAGACATTTGATCAACCTTCCACTTAGCTAGAACTGCTAAATAACTGCAAGCCATGCTAGTTACTAGCATTTTTATGTCCTTTTTTTTTTAAGACAAAGGCAGGGAAGATAATGAGAAATAAGGTTTCTGCTCCAGATGTGACAATCTTGGAATAGATGGATAAAGGAGAAACTAACCTCTGCTTCTGACAACTGTTTCAGCTAAAGGACTCTATACTAAGGTTTGCCAATAACATGACTGCCAAAATATAGATACAGAAGTTATAGCAGGTTTAGATATTATGCTATTCATAATATCATCTATGAAGCCAAAGCTATGGTGTTCTGTTAGGTCCGGCCTGAGCCTATCAGGCCTGGCAGGTGCCTAGCTGCCTGAGAGGTGACTGAAGAAAACTCCTGAAGACTACCATATATCTATGCAAATGCAAGAGGTATATTTTAACCACTGCGCAATGGGGTCACCCCTGCTGGTCGGCAAAGAATGGCACCGGGAGACAAAGGCTTGGGTTTTTAAGGGACAAGGCGCAGGAATTTTGGGGGGTTGCAGTCTTGGCAACTCAGGATTGGATGAGGTATTTAACTTTTAAAATAATTGGTTAGTCTTAGGTGCTCAAGTTTGGCCAGTCCTGCTAACTGTGGATGAGGCTGCAATTAAAGGTGGGGGTGGGGGATGATTAGCTCATCCTTGAAGATCGGGGGTGCAGGCTTTTGGCCGGAGGTCAGAGGCTACTCAGAAGAAGGATGGAGGCCATCTGGGTTGGTTGCTAAGAAATGTTATCTCCCAGACAAAAGTCTGGCCATTCTTTTTGCTGGGCGAAGGTCGTTGCTTGCTCACTTTTTTAATCTCTGTCCTCACAGACAGCCAGGGCCACATTCTTTCATTCTCTGGAAAGTACTAAGAGGCTTTAGCTTAACCTGGGCCTAAAACTCAAAAATACAGGTTTTAGAAGACATATAGATTACAAAGTTAGTCTGATCCTTTCAGTTCTTTGCTGCCCAGCTGAAGTGGAAGTTTCTGGTTTCTTTCAAGACAGGCTGGCTTGTGAGAGGGCACGTGATGTTTTGCTGTGAGCCCTCTCTTTCGAGGGATGTGACTTTGGCCAGCTGAGAACATCCATGGGTGAACTCTGAGGAGAGGAGATATATAGAGGCCCACGCAGAGTGAGACATGGCTTTTTGGATCAACATCACTATACTGATCTTCGTGCTTCGACACTTAACTGTGAAGAGAGAAACATTCCAGAGAACTTCTCAGGGCAATTCAATTGAGTCTTGCCACTTTCATTGACTTGTCTTGCTGATTCATGTTGCTGTTTGATGTTGCTGCTTGGTGTTGGTCTTTGAACTGGATTGCTGGTATCCCAACAATGGAGTTTGGTAATCCCCTAAGGACCCATTGACTCTAATCAGCAGGAAGTAAATAAAAGAGGTCTATAGCCCTTTTCCCTACTAATCTCCTATCTAGGTCCAGGGGTTGGAAGGAAGGTAAAAGTGTTAAAACCTAAATAAAGTAGGTTTAGTGAAAAAATCTAAACCTACACCCAGCCATAAAAATTAATCAACTTTAGACCTCACTTTCCTTCCTCCTTTGTATTTCCTCTCTCTTCTCTCATTGACTGAACCCAGTGGGAAACTGGAAGCCACGTCTATGAATGCATTATGTCATAATTGGTCTACCAGATGGAGATGCTATAAATACAATATTCATGTATAAAATTTGCACAAAATAAAACAAATGTTAAAAAATATATTTGCCAGAACAGAGATTAATAGGAGGGGTGAAGAATGGTATGGCCAGCAAGATTTTAACCCCAGCTCTTAGGAGGCAGAGGCAGGCAGATCTCTGTGAGTTCAAGGCTAGTCCAATCTACTGCTGGAGCCACACAGAGAAACCCCGTGTCAAAAAAC
Source organism: Pachyuromys duprasi (assembly GCA_028658305.1). Classification (NCBI taxonomy): domain Eukaryota; kingdom Metazoa; phylum Chordata; class Mammalia; order Rodentia; family Muridae; genus Pachyuromys; species Pachyuromys duprasi. The sequence continues at coordinate 42,769,987 of CM053765.1, read as the reverse complement.
AAGAAACATACAAAAAAGAATGGCTATATACTCCAGAGAGTCTAAGCCAGCATGCTACACAGTATGTTTGTCCATGTCCACTGATTCACTATTGACAATAATTAAGGTATGGAATCTTCCTTAGGGTCCACCAACAAATGGGTAGAGAAATAAAATGAGGTCTAGGGGGCTGGACCCATGGCTCACTAGTTAAAAGCAAGTACTAAGCCTGTAGAGAAGCCAAATTTGGTTCCCAGTACCCACTTCAGGTTGTCCACAACCACAACTAACTTCAACTCCAGGGAATCCAACGCCCTCCTCTGACCCCCATGGGAACTTGCATTCATAAATATGCACACACATACATAATTTAAAATAAAACAGTAAATCTTTTCTAAGGGAGAAGAAAAGGAAGTCTGTGTATGCAGTAGAATTTTTATTTAGCCATAAATAAGAATGAATTTTTTTTGAGAAAACTGGAACTAGATATTGTCAAGTAACTGGAATAAATTAAACCCAACAAGATACACATTGCATGTTTTCTCTCATCTGTGGAATCTTGGTTTCTACAACATACACATATATATACCACACAACAAGAATATAGTACGGGGGCTATTTGGGGAAAGAAGAGGAGTAATGAGAAGGAGTGTGAAAAAGGGTAATGAGAAGTGAATATGATTAAAGTACATGACATATCTGAAGAAAGTGTTACGTTGAAGTCCGTTGCTTTGTACACACTAATGACTTTGAAGGTTGAACCAACGAATGCCCAGCAAAGGTAACAAACACTGAGAAGAGCGGCAATGATGTCTTAGTCCATCTGTACTAAAGAAATCCTTTATACCGGATAGCTTATAAGCAGAAGAAATGTATTTTTCTTTTCTTTTTTTTTCTTATTTTATTTTTATCTCAATCACAGGTTAGGTACTTTGAATCCCAGGCATAGCCCCCTCCCTCAGTCCCTCCTACCCTCCCACTCCCTCCCTCATCTCCCTCCTCCCCGCCCTCTCCAAGTCCACCTACAGGGGAGGACCTCCTTCCCTTCCATCCAAGCCCAGCTTATCCTGACTCCTAAGGGCTGGCTGCAATGTCCTCCCCTGGGAGCTAGCCAGTCTGTCATTCCCTGGCTTGTATGGGGGAGATTCAAAGAGTCAGCCATCAAGATCATGACTGAAACAGTCCCTGTTTCCCTGAATAGGGTCTTCAGTCCTACACCGAGCTATCATGGGCCCCATCTGAGCGGGGGTTCCAGACCACATCCACACATGGACCTTGATTGTAGAAACCGTCTCATACAAGACCCCTGTGCCCCGCTCAGTTTGGTCTTTGTGGAGCTCTTGTTCTCCCCAAGTCTCAACAACCTCTCCCAGATCTATCGTTACTTCTCGCCCTCTGTCAGAGGCTTGATCTCGAGTCTTAATATCTGCTCTGATACATCGCTACATTGACCCCCCCACCCCCAGAGGTCCTCTTTGGCATGCTCCTGTTCTGTTGCTTGTTTTCTCCTCCACTCAATGTCCATCCAATTTGTTCATTCAAACAAGCATTGATCATACCAATCTAGGTCCTCCTTCTTGTATATCCTCT
>CM053765.1:42726951-42767918 GCA_028658305.1 Pachyuromys duprasi | reverse complement strand
CCCCGCTCAGAAGTGGCCCATGATAGCTCAGTGTCGAACTGAAGACCCTAGTAAGGGGAACAGGGACTGTTTCAGTCATGAACTCGATGGCTGGCTCTTTGACCCTCCCCCATAAATGCCAGGGAGTAACAGCCTGGCCAGATCCCAGGGGAGGACATTGCAGCCAGCCCTGAAGAGACAAGATGAGCTGGGGTTGGATGGAAGGGGAGGAGGTCCTCCCCCATTGGTGGACTTGGAGGGGGCGGGGAGGAGATGAGGGAGGGTTGGGGAGGGTGGGAGGGAATGAGGGAGGGGGCTACGCCTGGGATGCAAAGTACCTAACCTGTGATTGATATAAAAATAAATAAATTACATTTAAAAAAAAGATGTTCTGCTTCTAAGGATATATTTTTTCCTATTATTCTATTGAAAGATAGTCAAGTTTAAAAGGAGTGTTTTTGCTCACATCATTGCTTTGCTGCCTATGGTGAGGCAACATACCCAGGCAGAGGAAGATGCTTCTGTCAGCGCAGCCAGGAGGACACACAACAACTCCTTCCTTGAGATGATGGTTCCAAGATGCAGGCTGTGCTCTGGGCCTCCAACTGGCAGGCTGTAAATCAGCATTTCCACGTCCACTTTTCAGGGTCAATTCACTTGCAAGACCGGCTCACATAAATCATCAAAACACTTACACTCACCCATTTGTGTTTGTCCGTTCACCAGCCTTTTAAGTTAGCCTACAGAGTGACGGATTCCACTGTGGCGTCTCCCGAATGTAGGTGTCATTATACTTGGTTTTTTCATCTCCCTTTCCCACTTCCCTCCTCCGTTCCCCTATGCTGATCCCAATCCTCCCTCCCCACTCATCTGTTATAAAAACTCAGATGAACAAGCAGATGGAAGAGATGCACAGGACTAGGTGAGGCGGAGGGCGGGGGGCCATTCATCAATGATCATCTGTGAGTGGGACTTAATGGTACACACCTTTAATCCCAGCATGCAGGAGGCAGAGGTGGAGACAGGCAGGTTTCTGTGAGTTTGGGGCCAGGCTGATCTACACAAAGAGACACAGGGCGTTCCAAGATATCGGGACATCCAGGACTACAAAGAAAGACCATGTCTTAATCATCATCATCATCTAGGCACCTCCTGGTGTCTGGCTGTCCAGAAGTTCCTGGCACCACTATTTTGGGTGTGTGAGAGAGACTTCACAACATAGGTATGTACGGCTGATTAAACTCTGGTCAGAGGCGGATGGAAGTTGGTTCTGTAGTTAAGAGCACGTGTTGCTCCCTCAGAGGATCCAAGTTTGTTCCCCAGCACTCATGTCAAGAGGCTCACAACCACCTGTGTCTCCACTTCTAGGGGATCTGACACCCTTCTGTGGGCTCCACAGGTACCCACACTCATGACACACACACAGACACATATGTAAGTCCACAGGCATCCACAAACATAGAAAATAATTTTAATTTTTTTAAAATACCAGCCATTGATCGTAACAGCCTTCAGCACTTCTCCAGTCCTGTGTGTTGAGGGAAGAGGCTGAATGCTCCAATCCTCCAAACACGGAACGCGACCCTACCTCTGCCATTCTGTCCAGGGGGCTCCCGGTCACCCACTGGCCATCTCATCAGGTTACAAAAGCATCCATCATTTGAGTACAAGCAAGGGTCTTAGGAGCTATGTGCTGGGACGTGAGGGCATAACCTAGATTTGCATTTCTGACTGTAGCCCAGCATCCCAGCAGTTGGTCCCCACAACACGGCAGCTCTGCAGCACAGTATTGTAAACCTCGAGTTTGCAAATAAAGAAAAGCAGCGTTCAAAGAAATGATGCAACACGGCCAACGTCGCAGGACCTTGGTAGTCTGAATGCAAAGGACCGGGCAACTGTTACATTGCTGTATTCACTGGTGGTTTTCTCACTTTTTAACCCTATATTTTAGGCATCTTCAGATATTTGCCTTTGTTGGTAACCTGATAATGTAAAGGAGTTGATTCACACTCTACAATGAGCAACAAGAAAAACAAAGAAATACAATGGAGAGGAACGTAAGTGTAGAAACTTCACCGAAAGGGCTTAGAAAAGACACATCAATCATTTGAGCTGAAGATAAGGTGGGAGGCTCAAAAGTTCCAGGAAAAGGGGATTAAAAGGCCAGTAATGCCAGCACTGCAGAGGCTAAAGCAGAGCAAGGTCAACCGTGAGGCTAGCCTGTGCTACATAGTAAAACTGTCCAATGAAGAAAGAACACTCCCTATCCTGGCCTCTGCCAAGTCCATATCTCCATTAAACTCTGTTATTCTTTTTTTTTCCCCCTTTTCTGTTTTTCGAGACAGGGTTTCTCTGTGTAGCCTCGGCTCTCCTAGACTCACTTTGTAGATCAGGCTGGCCTCGAACTCGCAGTGATCCACCTGCCTCCGCCTACCTGAGTGCTAGGATCACAGCTGTGCACCACGCCCAGTTATTGTCATTCTTTTTTAATTTTTAATTTTTTACATTATAGCTAATTTCTAACTCTTCAAGAATCTCATGCATGAAGTTGGTTATAATTATCAAATCTATGACACAAACATTTTTCTGACTTTAACCTTTAAAAATATGTTTTTTAACCATCAAATCACAGTACCTCGTCTCTATCATTCGTATAAGCAAGAATTGCGCTCTCTCGCTTTCTCTTCCTCTTTCTCTCTCTCTTTTATTCAAGGGCTTAGCTTCTCTTTACAACTGCATACAAAGCTTTTAACTGTGTGATCACTCTGCCATCTAGCTTCCTAAGCCAATATAGTTTTTCCTGAGATTCTCCCGGGCCACGTTAGGACTAATCACTACTTTGGTTTAAAGTTCATTGTTTTAGAACACTTAACAAATGCCCAGTCGTGCTGGAGCAAAATCACAACAACAGGAGACATCAAGACTCCTCTGCAATAAGAAACAGACCTTATTGGAAAGGTCAATCTATAGTGTTGTCAGTTGAGATTTCTTCTCGTTAAATAAAGGTCAATTGAATAGCATACCTTTTTCCCCCAAGAATCTAGAATGTAGATTTGGGACTTAAACTTCACAGGTTAATGTGAAAGGCCAAAAGACCAAATGAGGACCCACCTTTCTGCTGTTTCATGAGTCTTGTCCACTTATTTGAAAAAGGCAAAGTTTTTCCTAGTGGTCTGTGTCTCATTGATCAACCTCACTACTCTTAAGTCACCAAGAATAACAATTATTGTAGAAATTGTGTTGTTTCTAGACAATGGTATCATGTGCCTAAAGAATGGGGGGAACTCTATTTTGGCCTGCAGCTGTATTCAAGATCATCCTGTAACATTATTCTTGAGTCTCCAATATTAGAATATAAATGTCTCCCTCAGACATGAGGACCCTGTTGCCAATGGAGTGTGAATAAGTAGCAGCAAACAGCAACCTGGCTGATCTCACCCACAGTGGGAGCCAGATCTTTCCCTGTGAAAATGTTCCTTTGTTATCAAGGGATTTGTGCATAGTTGTTCTAGAGGTCTCAGTGTTCTGCCTTGTTCCTCTGGAGCTCCCCAACACACAAACACACACACATGAGCACACACACATGCACACACTACACACACAGCTCTTCCAGCAGAAGCTTCTAATTTGAAAGTGTTGTCAATGGGACATGAATAGAAGAAAAGGTATACTTCTCATTCCATCATCAGCTTTTAATGATTAGTTTTAAGAGGAAAAATAATTATAAAATTATCATTTATAAAACTTACAGAAGGGGAAAACACCCAGAAGCCCGCCAGTGTGGCCTGCCCTCAGTAGGAGCCACTGTGACACGCTAGTATGAAGTAGAGACGTGAGAGAGAGAAAAAAAGAGGAACCGTTTGAGCACTGTGCAGAGAGGTAGAACCAGAGAGACAAGGGTGAAGAGAAAGAGCCTGATGTGACAAGCCTGCCTTGCCACCCTAGGCCATAGTGATTGTTCATATCAGCCATCGGACATCCCTGGTCTGGGCTCCCGCCTAGCTGGACCCATCTCTACCAGCTGCAGAATTCTGGTTTGTTTTTTGTTGTTGTTATCATTGTTTTTTGTGTGTTTGTTTTTGTTTTTTGAGTCAGGGTTTCTCTGTGTAGCCTTGGCTGTCCTGGACTCACTTTGTGGACCAGGCTCGCCTCGAACTCACAGTGATCTGCCTGCCTCTGCCTCCCTGAGGACTGGGGACTAAAGGTGTGTGTCACCACACCCGGCATGCAGAACTGTGGAGATCAGGCCCTGTACCTCGCCCTGGCAGTACTGGGTTGCGGAGACAAGAACGAGTCGCCGGAGGGCACGAATGATGGGGAGCTGGCCCCACCACTCACCTGCCATGCGCAGCATGGACCAGGGAGAGATGCCCTCCGCCCCTCGCCACCTGCGGCACGTGGGAGTGCCAGCCCGCCGTTAGGAGCAGGAGTTTACCCTGCCCCTTCCCAGCTGAGGCACTGAGTGAACTAGCCGTGGCGGTGCTGGAGACCTCACCCTGGTGGCGTACGCGCAGGAGAGCAGCCGGGCTGACTAACTCAGCTACCACCCAGGCCCACATCCAGGGCTTTGAGTTGTCCCACCGCATCCATGATCTGCAGGAACACAGATCCAAAGCTGAAGGATCTCCAAACACAGGGACTCTAAGAGGAGTCCCAGTAAGAATCTATTATTGATGGTGCAGCAGAAGCCAGGGGCCTCAAACCAGACCAATGAGTCACTGCAGTGAACATTATTTACCAGTAAAGACAAGTGGACAAAAGACGTATACTGTGGGACACACTGTGACACACTACAGCTTCCATGACGAGGTTTTGTTTGTTTTAATTTTTTATTTCCTGGGGAAGGTTGCAAAGGCAGAGGGTAGATATGAGGGGATGGGGAAATGAATGGGACAGAGGTACATGATGTGAAATTCACAAAGAATCAATAAAAAGTTTTAAAGAAACTTATGAAAGACTTCGATTAGGTCAAAACGATGGCCGAGTATAACTGAAGAAAAATCCATGTTGTTTACAGCACTGGCCTCTGGATGAGCTGCCTCTGTGGGGTTTTATTTTCCTTGAGCTTTTCACACCTCTGTAAATAACTGATGGCAATGAAAAACTCTTACGTACAGGATATGCAAGTAAATTCCAATAACTGGAGTGATCATTCTATTTCCCCTACATACAAAGTCAAGGAAAAGTATTCTATGATGCATATTGAAAGCACGGTAAGGTAGACTTTATCCAGAACCGCTAAGATAAATACAGCAAACTCAAATGTGGGTTTGTGCATGGAAGAGAGATTAGATTCAACCTCTGCTATAGCATTGGCAAGTGGGCATTTATAGCTAAGGAGCATGATGGGAAGTTCCTAAGGAGGACTTCAAGGGCAAGGTGGATTCTGGGTAGACCAATAAGAGGCTTCATGCTGAACATAGGCAGGGAAGAAGTAAGAGATGAGGTATTAAAAGCCACCAATAGGGGTTAGAGATGGCTCAGCAGTTGAGAGCACTGGCCTCTTCCAGAGGGCCTTGTCTCCACCCGGGAATGCAGCTGACCTCTCAATCCCTGATTCTGGTCATTCACCACAATCTGCTCAGCATGATGACTGGTGCCCTTTTCCTTGAACAAATATTTTCTTTTCGAGACAGGGTTTCTCTATGTAGTCTTGGCTGTCTTAGACTCCCTTTTTTAACCCAGGCTGGCCTCGAACTCATGGTGATCTGACTGCCTCTGCCTCTCCTCTCTGAGTGCTAGGACTAAAGGTGTGTGCTATGAAGCCCAGTCACGAATATCTTTCAAGAACACACTGCTTCAGCCAGAGGTGGTGGCTCACAGCAGGGATCCAAGCTCTGGAAAGGGCAAGGCATGAGGACTGCAAGCTCCAGGCAAACTTCAGCTACGTAGCAAGACGCTATCTCAAAAGCAGAGAGATGGACAGACAGACAGACAGATTCCTTCACTGAGCCCAAGTGTAGACTTTTATACACATACATGGTAGCCAGAATTTCCCTAAAACTAAAGCAGCATGGAGGTAGGAGAGATAACCCAGATGATGTAATATCCCTTTGTGTTTTGTTGCTGGGAAAAGCCCCACAGTCTTGAACTTGGAAACCAACTTTACCTCTGAGCAACTGAGCTTATCTGTCCTGACCTCACGTTTCCCCACTCGTAAGATAGAACTTAAAATTGCATCTCAGATTTTTGTAAAAATGTGTGCTAGGCGGGGCTGGAAAGATGGCTCAGAAGTTGAGAGCACTGTCTGCTTTTCCTGAGTTCAACTCCCAGCAACCACAGGGTGGCTCACAACCATCTATAGTGAGATCTGGCGGCCTCTTCTGGAGTGCAGGAGTACATGTAGGCAGAACACTGAATACATAATAAATAAATCTTTTTAAAAATCTTTGATGGGGACAGATGCGTGCTACAGTAATTTAGAGCTGGGATATCTCCCAAAGCCCATGTGTTAAAGGCTTGGTCCCAGCCCATAGTATGGGGTTGAGTGGAAATTTTAAGAGATGGAAGGAATTATGGTTTTAATGTTAAATATTCAACATAGACTTTAAGCACATAGCCCCAAACTGATGATATTATTTGGGGGTTGGGGGGGCTGTGGAATCCTTGCTGGGGACTAGCTGGAAGAAGGTTGCTGAGTAATTAACACCTCTTTGCCCTGCCTTACTTCCTGCTCTTTCTGCTTTGGCAACATGAACAAGGCATGCTCCAAGCTCCCACTAATAGGCCTTTCCCAGCATGATGAATTCTTATCTCTTGAGCCATGAGCCAAAATAAACCTCTCCTCCCTTAAGTGTGTTTTGTCATGGTGACAAGGAAAGCTAAGCAATCCGGAGGATCTAGTAGGAGATATAGTCACAGGAGACTTGCCTTTGAGGAGCACACTGGGATTTCAGCCCCTTCCTCTGCCACCTTTTTGTCCCGGCCATGAGTCTAAAGGTTTCCCTCCACCATATGCACCATATGCGTGAACAGCACCCTGACCACCGGCAAACTAAATGTGAGCTGAAACCTACAACACTGTGAGCCAAAATAAACCTAATCTCATTCTCTTTGGTTTTCCCCAGAGACTGCAAATTCCTAACCACAGGAGAAAAAAAAAAAAAAAAGTTAGAATTTAACTTAAAATTTTAAAAAAAGACACTAAATTTGAGAAGAATCCCAACAATCTGGTCAACTATGGAGGCTCAGGGCCAATGAAGTGGGCGTGGCGGCCTTTGAATTAGGGATCCAGAGATTGGCACAGCCGGCTTATTCTGAAGCAGGAGGTAGTCCCAGCCAGCTGAGAAAAGGATTAGTAAGGAGCAAGTGGACAGAGATATTGCTTCTCCCTCTCCGTTTCCTTGAGACAGCCCATGCCTACTCTGATACCAGGATTGGTCCAGAACCAACATAAAATCAGGCTACATCAAGAGGAGCTAAGAAAAAAAATGGGCACAAAAGTTACCAACCCGAAGCAGGGTGTGGTAGCACACGCCTGTAATCCCGGCACTCAGGGAGGCAGAGGCAGGCTGATCTCTGCGAGTTCAAGGCCAGCCTAGTCTACAAGTTCAGGACAGCAAAGGCTAAACAGAGGAACCCTGTCTCATAATAATAAAATTAAAAAAAAAAAAGGCTTACCAACCCTGAAAAAACTGAAAACCATGAAGTGAAAAACTGAAATAAATTGGAGGTTTAAATAAATGGAAGTGTTTTCTAATTGAGGGTAAGGAATTTAGCTTTGCCCCTTTGTTCTGAGGTCAGTGATAAAGAGATTCCTGCTGTGATGGTTGATATCAACTTCCCAGGATCCAGAATCACCTAGAAGACAAACCTATGTGGACGTCTATGAGAGAGTCTAGATTCGGTTAACTGAGGTTGCAAATAAAAAAGCCACTTGTTACCGGATAGCCATTTGGTGTGCTCTTCCCTGGGGAAGAGCTGTCTCTAGTTCTTCATCTAGGGTTGAGGCCTCCTGAACCTTAGCAAGTCTATTGTTGGCATCCTTGTTCAGGTCTTGTTTAAGCAGCCATGTTGTTGAGACTTCATGGGTCTAGCTTCAGACATTTCTAGGACACACAATCTCACAGCAAACTTCATGTTATTCTGGTTCTTACACTATTTCCAACCCCTCTTCCACAGTGGTCCAGCTCTAAAAATAAATACATACAAGTACTATTACATGAAATGAGCAGGTTATATTTATATGTTGAGGAACATAAATATACACATATATTATATATATGTAATAACAAATATAAAGAGGCTGTGAATTTCAGATTGTATTTACATATTTAGGAACATATATATATATATATATCAACATTTAAAGAGAAAAAGGTTATGAATTTGAAAGAGAGCAGCGGGGATCCATGGGAAGGTTTGGGAGGAAGACTAGGAAGAAAAGGAAATGATGTAATTATATTAAAATCTCAAAACAAATTTTTTAATTTATAATATAAAAGACCCACCCTGCCGACTTGGCTACCCCACAGTGAGAAGCTGGATTCCCCCCCCTTTTTTTTTTGAGACAGTGTTTCTCTGCCCAACATGGTGAGAAGTCAATTCTTTGTTTTGGTTTAGTTTGATATTGGTTTTGGTTTTTCATGACAGGATTTCTCTGTGTAGTCCTGGCTGTTCTAGACTTGTTTTGTAGACCAAGCTGGCCTCAAACACAGAGAGCCACCTGCCTCTGCCTCCCCAGTGCTAGGATTAAAGGTGTGCACCACCACCGTCCAACAATACAATTTTCAAAATGATCAAAATTACGTACTCCACACAGGCATGAAATACACACACTAAAGACTGAGAGCAAATGTAGGTAAAATATCCTCCTAGCCTTGGAGCAATCAAAGAGTTCTTAAACAAAATCAAAGCCAAGGTATATCTACAAAAAAAAAAACACTAATATGCTGGACTCATTACAAAGTGATACACATTTTTAATTATCATTAATAAAAGTACATCAAGACTAATATTAAGGTGAGATGGCTCAGCAGATAGAGGCACCCACTGATGACCTGAATTGGACTCCCTGATACCCACATGGTAGAAGGAAAGAATCAATTCCCATAAGACAAGCACACTGTGGTACATGTGCACCTTTACACAGGAACACAGGCACAGACACACACAATAAAGCAGTACATGTAAAATAAACCTTAAGATACTGGCAAACCACAATCTGAGAGAAAAATATTCATATTCAAGACGTGTGCACATGACAAAAATATATGCATGGGGACAGACACTAATAAGTACATTTTTAAAAGTAAATATGACATGTTTTAAAGAATTTTATCTAGGGGTTAGGGGTGTGGCTCAGTGGAAGTGTGCTTGCCTAGCACACACATGGTTAGGGTGTTTGATTGTAAAAGATTCTAGATGATGTCTGGATTATTAGAGGAATCAGTTGTTCCTTACTGCATAGCCTGTTCTGCTTTGAAATGAAACAAAATTCTCCTTGTACTGTGAGAGCACGGCCTCTCTGGTTTGGACTGCAGCAGCTTATGGGCCAACACCCAGTACCTGCCTGGTGGCCAGTGACTAACCAGCATTTACAAAGCTTTAAGCCATAATCTCTCATTTGCATTCACTTAACTGCTCCCAGCCGCTCCCCCCACAAATAATGTTTGCCCCCCACTACAATTAATTGACATCTGGCTTTGCTCACTTCCGACTTTCCTCAGTGTGCTGCCCTGAGATTTAGTCCATCGCTTCCATGCTTGGGAGAAGTCTAAGAAATGCTAAGGCCCCATATTTACAGGCCTAATACTCCTGGATCCCAAGCTCAAAAAAACATAAAGGCCAGCTAGAGCAGAGCAAACAGCAGTGAGGGTAGGGCCGGTGGTGCGCAGGAGCAGCGGGCTAGGGGCTGCACATGATGCTGGGATGGTGCCCTTGATGCACATGCACCTGGAAGCCCTACACACCCTTCAGGATTTTGAAGGGGACCACTGCTTGGCAGAATGGCTGAACCCAGACCCTTGCTCCCAGCATGCCCAGCCTCCCCTCAAGTGTTCAAGTGCCTGGAAGACTAGTCTTGTCTGGACTCCTCAGACCTCAAGGGCCTGCACCATCCAAAAGCACTCACACTGGTCTTTCACTTGTTCACTCATTTGGTGTTTTCAACACTTCAATAAAGTGGCATCGTTATGCCTGTTTTAATAAATGAGATTAACATCTCCTGGAATCATACTTCATTGACACACGTCACATTTGTGTTCCTTGTGCTATATAGTATATATTTGTTCATCTACTTTCTGTTCCATGATAAAGACGTCTCTGGCCTTTCTGGCTAGTTCCAGGGAGGGAGATTCCACATCATTGGAATTTCTGAGTCATGGTAGTGTCATCATTCAAGAATCCCTTGAATCACATGTGAGTTTATGACAAGAGATGAGACAAAAAAAATACCAGCTTTGTGATTTTAGGATTGAAGCTTGGCTCAACCTGACCTTAAGGGGCTGAAAAAAGGAGCCAGGTTTGATGGTGCATGTCTTTAATCCCAGCACTCTGAGAGATAGAGGCAGGTGAATTTCTGTGAGTTCAAGGCCAGCTTGGTCTACAAAGCCAGTCCAGGACAGCCAAGGCTACAAAGAGAAACCCTGTCTCAAAAAACCATAAATAAATAGATAGATGATAGGTAGGTAGAGAGAGAGAGAGAGAGATCTAGATAGATAGATAGATGAGGCTGAGAAGGGGGGAAGGAAGGGAAAGTCAGATCAGTTACCTGGCTAATCAACAAAGTCCACATAATGAAACTCCAATAAAATGTGTAGATTCAGAAGCAGAGTGAGGCTCCTGGTGCACTCCTCGTGCAGAAGGGGTAGCACAGCAGAGTGATGCCTTGGATAGACTGTGGAAGTTGTCTCTTGGAACCCCCTTACACCTCGCCTTTTGCCTCTCTTCAACTGGTTGGTCCTGGTTTGTAACCTTTAGAATACAGCTGTAGCCAGGCAAGGTGGTGCATTCCTGTAATCCCAGAACTCAGGGAGGAAGAGGCAGGCGGAGTTCTGGGAGTTCAAGGCCAGCCTGGTCTACAAAGTGAGTCCAGAACAGCTAAGGCTACACCGAGAAACCCTGACAAAAGGAAGAAAGGAGGGAAGGAAGGAAGGAAGGAAGGAAAAAAGAAAGAAAAGAGCTGTAATTGTACTCAATTCTGGGATCTGTGGGAAGCCTCCAACCTTGTAGCTAGTTGGTCGTCTGGCTCAGAGACTCTCCATTGGGCACAGCTGGCATCTAAAATGATGGCAGCCTCACAAAGGAAGGACATGCCCATTAACTTGTGTGGTCTGTGCTAACTCTAGAATTGAATTATAGTACATATGTTGTGTGTCAGAATACTTTCCAGTTAAGGCACACCACTTTTATAAGATTTTTTATGCTTAATTGGTATATTTTCCTACTTGTAAAAATTACTTATCTTATGGTGTGATGGAATATAAAATATTTTCTGTGGACTTTGATGGATTAGGTCATTGATTTTGCTTTGGCTGGTGGTGCTGTCTATGTACTAAGTTTTACAGCCTGAACTTCCATCATGGAGTCAGTTATGCTAAGGTCTGAGACCTGTTACATGGCCTGAGAGGGAGCATTCAGCCATGTACGTGAAGGTACCCAAGGATTGTTGTTTGAGGTTCTTATTTATGGTATTCAAGAGAAGAAATTTGGTTACTAGAAAGACAGTGAAGGTGGATCTCGGTTTTGATTAACAGATTATATCTAGTCATTTTTTTCAGTTGAACATGTCCCTCATGACCCTTTCTATAATGCATCTTATTTTAATAATATGCATAGCCAATTATGCATGGACATAAAATGATAAGTAAAGGACTCTTTTTTTCCCTTGTTTTTTTTTTTTTGTTGTTGTTGTTGTTTTTCAAGACAGGGTTTGTCCTGGACTTGCTTTGTAGACCAGGCTGGTCTTGAACTCACAGAGATCAGATTGCCTCTGCCTCCCAGATTGCTGTGACTAAGGTGTGTGCGATCATGCCCATCAAAGCTTACTTGAACACAGTTTTTCCTTACTGCACTTGTACCCAAAACCAGTTCAGGCCAGATCAGTCCATCTTATATGGTGCCCAGACATAACTGGGAGCATGATTAACAGAAACTGTCAAAGTTTCATGGTCATTAAGAAGGGAGAAACTTATTCCATTTTTGAAGTCAGATATGTGTGCAGCTCAGGATAGATGAGAGTCTTGGGTTGCTAACACTGTTAAAGTGGGCTGTAAGGTTCTCAAGCTGCCAAGTAAGTTAGAGGAGGGGGCCTGGTTATAACAAATAAAGTAGAGTCCAAAGTTATTATGTGTGCCTGTTTTACAGGAGATATATTTTTTTATGTGCATTGGTGTTTTGCCTGCTTGTATGTCTATGGGTATCAGATCTTGGAGTTACAGACAGTTGTGAGCTGCCATGTGTGTGCTGAGAATTGAACCCGTGTCCTCTGGAAGAGCAGTTAGTGCTCTTAACCACTGAGCCATCTCTCCAGCCCCAGGAGATATATTCTTAAAAATACCCAAGCCAACCCCTGCACAGTTGTATCCCATGGCAGCTCAGTCTTCAAAGAGGCTCCCTAGTAATGGGAACAGGGACTGTCTCTGACATGAACTCAGTGGCTTGCTCTTTGATCACCTCCCCATGAGGGGGAAGCAGCCTTACCAGGTCACAGAGGAAGACATTTCAGCAGTCCTGATGAGACCTGATAGGCTAGAGTCAGATAGAAAGGGAGGAGGACCTCCCTCTCAGTGGACTGGGGAAGGGGAATGGGAGGTAAAGAGGAAGGAAGGCAGAATTGGGAGAGGACAAGGGAGGGGGCTACAGCTGGGATATAAAGTGAATAAACTGTAATAAATAAATAAATAAATTTTAAAAAAGAGAAAAAGAAAAAGAATACACAAGCCAGACATGCTTACAAATATTGTAACCCTAACAGTTGGGAAGTGCAGATAGGAGGTTCAGGAGTTTAAGACTAAACTGGCCTCCATTACACAGCAAGTTCAAGGCCAGCCTGGGCTTCGTGAAAACCTGTATTAGAAAAGAAAAGAAGAGAAGAAAAAGGAAGGAAAAGAAAAAAAAGGAAAGGGATGGGGAAAAAACAGAAAGGACAGGACAGGACAGGACAGGAAAGGAAAGGAAAGGAAAGAGAGAAAGGGAAGGGAAGGGAAAGGAAAGGGACAGGGAAGGAAAGAGAGAAAGGGAAGGGAAAGGAAAGGGACAGGGAAGGAAAAAGAGCTGAGCAGCATTGGCACACACCTTTAGTGCCGGCACTTGGGAGGCAGAGGCAGGCAGATCTCTGAGTGTGAGGCCAGCCTGGTCTATAGAGTGAGTTCTAGAACATCCAGGGCTAAATAGAGAAACCCTGTCTTAAAAGACCAAAAAAAAAAGGAAGGAGGGAAGGAAGGAAGGAAGGAAGGAAGGAAGAAAGGAAGGAAGGAAGGAAAAGAAAAAAAGGACTAGGAGAGAGAGAGACAATAGGAGGAAGGAAAATTTGATAGAGAGAATAAATATAGTGGGGCTGAGGAGATGGCCTAGTGGGTAGAGCATTTGTCACACGAGCAGACCTTCAGTATCCACACAAATGCTGGCTAGGCATGCTGGCCTACTATAATACCAGTTCCTGAAAGGTAGCGAGCAAGCTGGCAAGCTACATTAGCCAAAAGGTCTCAAATGAGAGTCTCAGCCTCAAAATATAGAGTGCGATCATAGAAGATACCTGACACACACATTTACACACACCCAAACACACAAGTGCCCTTACTCACCTGCGAACACGTGCACTCACCACACATAGACATGCAAAAAAGGAAAAAACTACTCCCCCCAAAATAAGGTGAGCACTGTCAATAATTCCCACAGTGCAGAAAAGCCTGGCCTTGCAGCCAGTCTATAAATTACAGCTTATTAGCAGTGCATCTTCAGTCACTTAATCCCTCAGTTTCGTGGTCTATAAAACACACACAATTTACCATCTTGTCTGAAGACCAGCGGAGACACTGCTCACACAACAGTAAGTATGAAATCTCGCTCTCACAAAATCTCAAGTCTGAAGACATTCTTCAAATACAGCATCCCAAAGAACACTCAGGTGTAACGGCGGTGCTTTGTTGGGTTTTGTTTGTTTGTTTGTTGCTGTTTGTTTGTCGTTTTTAAGGCAGAATCTTACTAGAACTTGCTATGTAGACCTGGCTGGCCTTAGACTCACAGAGAGCCTCTTGCCTTTGGAGTGCTCAGATTAAAGACATTAACCCGCATGCCTTGCTAACAGTAGAGTTTTTTCTCCCCGGGGCCTGTGAAATGCCTTCTGTCCTGACAACTGGTTAAGATAAGAAGATAGAGTGGTAAGTGGTGAAAAGCGGCAGCATCCTGAGGCAGAGGTACGGCTGAATAAAATACATGCCCTGAACGAGTTCAGGCTGGACACCAACAAATAACCCACCCGGGCAAAAGGCAGTTTTGAACTTCAGACACTGAAATATCTGACAGAGCTTGCCTAAATCATATGCCAATAATCCCAGTATTTCAGAGGGTGAGGCAGGGGGATTGCTGTGAGTTCAAAGCCAGCCTGGGTTACATGGTGAGCTCCAGGCCAGCATGGGCTACAGAGCAATATCTTGTCTCAAAAATTAAAATCTAGTCGGGTGGTGGTGGCGCTCACCTTTGATCCCAGCACTTAGGAGGCAGAGGCAGGTGGATCTCTGTGAGTTCGAGGCCAGCCTGGTATACAGAACGAGTTCTAGGATAGCCATGGCTACACAGATAAACCTGTCTCAGAAAAAACAAAATAAATAAATGAAATGAAATCTAGTAATAGTGATGACAAAAACAATATTAATAAAACAAGCTAAATCCTAAATCTTGCAATCTTGTGAAGCCTGGCTCCTCAAGCACTTACCTACCCCTGCCTGAATTTCTCCAGGGTGTCAATGCTAGTGTACTGAGCCATCTCTGGTTGTAATTCCAATTATGTGCTGGTTTGCACAGCCTTCTCCTTTTGCAGTTGACTGGACGTATCATCTGTACTGAGTGACACACTCAGTGTTCATGAATGTTAATATGAGTTAATTACCATCAAAGGAAGATGCACAAGCTCCCTGGGAAGTGAGCTTGTGAAGCAGGTAGGTGAAATGAGAGCATGAGGTGAACAGGGCTCAGCCTAGGAAATCCAATGAACACACTTCGAGAAACAGGCTCTATTTCTTTTTATCCTATTCTCTTATTGATTTGTCTGTGCTGCCATGAGTGTTTATCACTCTTGTCAACTAGTGCTTTAATTTGCAATCTTGTTATTATTTAGGAAGTAAAATGCAAACCTCCTTTAGAATTAATATAATGAGACATTACTCTTTATGGGCAATTGTTGGGGGTTTTAGTAACCCATATATCTTTGATTCCTGGGGAAAGGACTTATTGATTTTTCTAGCAGTTGCTGCTAAGGTGTGATATTCAGCGGTGGAGTCTCAGCGAGTCTACACAGGGGAGCTGTTTGCACAGTCAGCATAATTACTGTCAGGTTGCTGTGTACGTCCTGCTAGTGGTACTTACACTCTTACAGCATCATTAAACTAAGACATTCTTTTCTCTCACTGCCTCAAACATACCCAAGGCATTCCCTTTGAATTTAAATCACATACAAGAGGAACTTACAAAGTTATCTCCTGAATATGTATAGTCGTACCCAAATACATCTTCAGATGGATCAGTACATGCCTCTATTCCCCAGGGGCAAGAAGAAAGAGGGCATGACTTTTTTCTCTCTGTAAAAGGGCTCTTCACTTATCTCTACAAATACTTCTCCACTCTCTCCCTTTCTTCAAGACCTCAGCAACTAGCCACAGTCTTCCAATGGAAATGTATTCATTTGCTATTTGTTAAGGATGTTGTAAAATGTTATAAGATTGTCTTGTAACAGGGATACTGGTAGTCATCTAGATCAGTGTTCCTCAGCCTTCCTAATGCTGTGACCCTTTAATACAGTTCCTCATGCTGTAGTGACCCCCCAACCATAAAATTACTTCATTGCTACTTCATACTGTAATTTTGCTATGTTATGAATCATACTGTAAACATCTTTGTTTTCTGATGGTCTTAGGCCACCTCTTTGAAGGGTCCTTCGAGCCCCCAAAAAGGTTGCAATCCAAATGTTAAGAACTGCTGATATAAGGAAATCCCTAGACTTCCCTGACACAAAGAGCGGAACGTCAGTGAAACACAAAAGAAAGGGAAAGTAAGTTTATCCCTTCGGGTTGGGAGGAGCCCTAAGGTTGGGAAGCCCAGAGCTGGAAGCTAGCTTGGGTGTTTTGCAGTACCCCTGTGAACTCCCATTCTTTTTACTGGTCCTGTTTAGAAACTCGCCCCTGCGCCTTCCCACAGCTTCACCTCTCAGTGTCAGTGAACAAGAAGCCATCATTTCAGGGAGACCACACTTGCAATCCTTGTCTACCTGTGTCTTGCTAACTTTCCTTCAGTTTTACAGTCAACTTCTAGTGGCTGCAGGCTTGGTCTCACGAGAAACAGAATAACTAAATGGTATGAAGATAGAAAGACAAGGATAATTGAAAGGACATGAGGTAGGGGTGTGGAGCTGAGCGTAAAAGGAACTTTTATTCGTCTTTTTCAACTGTTGTTTCAGCGATTAATTGCCTCTGTCTGCTAACCTAGGCCTAGTCCTGGAAGTTCCTAGCCTCTGTACAATCTAACCTAGGCCTAAAATGTTTTCAGCCCCTGAGACTTACTGCCTAATAAGCTCACCCTTTCTTGTTCTGAGCTTTGGGCTGGCTGGTTTAATTCAGTTGTTCTGGTTCAAACTCCTCTCCCAGCTAGCTTTTTCAATCTGGCTTTTCTCTTGGCCTCTGAATTGCTCTGTTTGGCCTCAAAATAACTCAAGCAATCAGCTCAAATCTCCTGGCTCCTTCTCGTTCTCTGGTTCATTCAGTCTTCACCTGAGTTCTCTATCTTTCTGCAACCTGTTTCTCTATTACTGCCCAGTTAAAAAAAAAAAAAAAGCCTCTCTTTCTCTGCATTGCCTGTCCTTGTGAGAGTTGGGCATATCCTATGCTGTCAAATCTTTATCTGATTTGACACCTCTTCAGCCACTCAATTAGGCATCACTTTCAAATACGGGTGCTTCCTTCTACAAACTAACTTTACCTTCATTGTTTGGGATTAAAAGCATGTACCACCACGTCTGGACCTACACGTTTCTTTACCTAAAACTTGCTCTATACCAGGCTGGCCTTGAACTCAGATCTGCTTGCCTCTGTCTCCTGGATTAAAGTCGTATTTGTATTTCACCCAGATCACAACGACATATAAGGTCTTCTGATGTGATCTATTGCCAGCTGGATCACACAACCTAGGTCTTTGAATGTGATCTCTTGCCAGAGCAGCCATGTTCTGGATTAAAATTCCTCTACAGTAAAATGAGGATTAGTCCTCACAGCTGTAGAAAAGGTACTGTTTGAGTCACCCTAAAATTCATGTTGAAACCCCAACATGATGACTTTAGGTAAGACCTTTGGGAGATGAATATATCATGAAGGGTCCACCCTCATAAAGTCAGTATCTTTTAAAAACAGGTCCAAGGACACTCTCTTGCCCCATCCACATGAGGCATTTAAGAAGGCACTGTCTGTGGATCAGAGCCTACCCTTCACTAGACAGACTCCATGGCATTGATCTTAACTTCCCAGCCTCCAGACTGTTGAGAAATATAGTAGTTTAAGCCATTCTGTATTGCTTCAAAAGCCAAAGCAGACTAAAGGCAGGCTCCAACCTAAAAGCGTTTCCTATGTGCTCCAGAGGATATCTGCCTGGAATAATTTTCCACCAAAGTTTATTTGGGAGACCCTTGTTAAGTGTGCAAAACATCTTATTCTTGTTGTAAGAAATGTAGTAATAAATGACATCTGGAGAGAAGAGGTAGTTCTTTCACGGTGTGCTGTGACTGTTGAGAGCTTTTAAGCAATGACATCAGACCAAAGTTCTAGTTCAGTTTTGTCTCTTTTTGGGAAGATCTTGGGGTAAATAACCTTATATCTAACTATTAATCTCATGTCTACTGAAAGGGACACTAACCCTTGAAAAAGAAACATCTGTAAAGTCCTTCACATAAGGTCTAGCACAGAACAAAATTTAAGCAATCTCCATTGAGTCCTACTCAAACCCTGGTAGAGTAGCTAGGCCACCTTTCCACAGGCCTCCCTCCAGTACCACACACAAAGGTTGGGACTGGCTAGTGCTGTGCCCTAA
Source organism: Pachyuromys duprasi (assembly GCA_028658305.1). NCBI lineage: Eukaryota > Metazoa > Chordata > Mammalia > Rodentia > Muridae > Pachyuromys > Pachyuromys duprasi. The sequence continues at coordinate 42,749,708 of CM053765.1, read as the reverse complement.
GAACATATAATACAAGAATTTACGAGATGCCATTGTGTCAGAACAGACCTCAGCTCATCCAACAGGTTCATGATCAAGTCAGATTGCTCACACTAAATCATGAAATGCGTTATGCTTCTCTCATCGCTCCCAGATTTTGGTAGATTTCTTCAACTGACAATTCCTCATCCATCCTCAATCTGTAACAATCCACATCTCTACCAAAACACCCCCAAACATCTTACACCCTCCTGACTAAAATAGCTTTCCTAGACACTTCCCTGTCAGCAACTGAGGCATACTTTTCATTTTGCTCAGATGAACTGTGCAATTCACTACTAACCCAAACTGTCCTTGGATTCTCCTGCCTCCTACCACATACTGAGTTTATAGGCAAGCACACCTGATCACGGCTACAGCTTGATCAAAGGCCAAGATGGATTAGTATGAAGCTCGTAAACTTTGCACTTCAAACTTCTTAATCCTATGAGCTCTAAGTCCTCTGGCAATGTCTACCTGTTCTTATAAAAACTACTTTGCTAGGCATGGTGGAACACACCTTTAATCTTAGCACTTGGGAGGCAGATCTGAGTTCAAGGATCTAGGGACAGCCAATGGTAAGATACACTTAGAAACCCTGTCTGAAAAAAAAAACAAAAACTTAACTAGTTAAAATCCAATCAACCTCTTCCATAACCACTTCCCTTCTGGCACTTTCCAGTCAACTGTCAGCTAGGCAGTAGTGGTGCACACCTTTAATCCCAGCACTCAGATAGGCAGAGGCAGGTGGGTCAGAGTTGAGGCCAGTCTGTCTACAATGCAAGCCTAGGACAGCCAAGGCAACACAGAGGAACCCTGTCTGGAAATACTCCCAACTCTTGATGGTCCTGCTTCCACCCTGAACGCTAAGATTACTGGCGAACAGCAAACCCTGCTTACATCTCCACCCTCAGCCTGCTTTCCTAAACCCTTAACCCCAAATAACCCAAGAATCCTTTTTCACGTATGCTCAGACGAGAGCTGAAAAAACCTTATAAAGAACAGTGAAAATTCTTTCATCTTCCACTCTACTCCACAATAATTTCAGCATTTCCTAGAAAGCTGCACTAGTTGTCTAATGGGCATTGAAAATTGTGTTGATACTCTTCCAAACCCATTTTCAGTCCTGCCAAGAGCAATTCTTCCAAGTTATCAATTCAGTACAGCTTTTGAATTTGGCTTAGCTACAAACACCTTACCCACTGAACCATCTACTACCATCTACATCACCCTGGGACTCCTAGGCTAACCACCCACTTCTGTCTCCAGGGGTGTAATTTAAGACCACTGCAAACCACTGTAGCTGCATACTTTTAGTCCGAGCACCAGAAGTTAAAAGAGGCAGACCAGCTAGACATCAAGACAAACCTCAACTGCAATGAAACCCTGTCCCAACCAGCTTCTCTGTGTAGCTCTGGCCTGAAACTTGAATTAAAGCCATACTATGTCCATTACTGATTGAGCTCTCAGTGATCAGCTTTCTAGGTTTGCACCAGTTATCAGCAAACACTTGTCTGTGAGCCACTGCCACAGAGAGCATCGATTCCCTGGAACTGGAGTCTTGGTTGTAAGCCACAACATGGGTACTGAGTTAAACCAATGTTCACCAAATTACCTCTCCAGACCCAAGCTATTTTTAAAAAGCAATGCTGAGATTACTTCTACAACAAATTATTCTAGCCAAATTGAAAGACCTATCTGGACTGGAAATTTAAGTCAATTGGAAAAGTGTTTGCCTAACATGCAGGATGCCTTGGGTTGGATTCCCAACACCTCAATGTGTGTCTGTCTCCCTGCCCTCACTCTGGAGGTAGAGGGATCAGTAGTTCAAGGCCACCCTCAACTACATAAAATGATAGCCCGAGACCTGTCAACAGAAACTCAAACTGTCGATCCCAGCACTAAGGAGGAAAAGGCAGGTGGATGGAACTGAGGCCAGGCTAGTCTATATTGACAGCGTCTCAAAACAAACAAAAACCACAGGAATTGGAGGTCTTCACTTTTTTTATTCTTTATGTACAAAGACTAGCATGATCGATTCAATGGGTAGACAGCGTCGAATAATCCATTAGAGGTCGCTTAGTCCAACTGCAAAGAGAAGAGAGGGGAACTTATTAATTTACTTTAGAATGAGATTCTGGCATTTTCACCAATCCCCCTACAAATGACCTTAACCCAAGGTTCTGGAGAGCTGCCAGATAGCCAATTACTGCTGTTCATTTGAGTATGGGAGCCAGCACTGGGTCTCTCATCTATGAAACATCCACACCACTCAAAGCTCTAAAACTTTAGCTCTAGGCTTACAGGAATTACTTGGTCAGTACTGGAAACCTGACTTTAAAACCTTCTCTGCTGCAACTAGGAGAACAAAGAAAGTATGGGCCCATTAAACACAATTTTATTTGAAAGTGGGCACAGGCCTTTAACCCCAGAAGCCCAGCCTGGTCTAGAGAGTGAGTTCCCAGGACAGGCAGGGAGAAACAAAGAAAAAACAAACAAGGGTGGAGTGTGGTGATGCACTCTTGTACAAGAGTTTCTGGGCAGTCTAGCCTGCAAAGTGAGTCCAGGGCAGCCAGGGCTCTATTATACAGAGAAACCCTACCTCCAAAAACCAAACAAGTCCAAATACACACAAAGTTGATGATTTTTATACCAAAAAGCTAACGAATTTGTTTTTGACAAAAAATTTTTAAATAGTGACTTTTTAAGTATCAACAAAGTTTCATGTAGGATTAATGCGATCACGATCCGAGAAGCAATGGATGACAAAGCCTTGGCTAACTCAAATCTATGGGCCTAAAATTTAAGGCTCTTCCCAATATAATCAATCATCCCGGGCAAGTTTAAAACTTGTATTCAGAAAATATTCAGTTACTATGTAAAAACTGCAGCATCTCCTACAAAGCTACATTTTTCTCAACCTGTCACCTAAACCTGGCCAGGCACTGAGTCCTCCACCCTTCCCTTTCTAGAACTGTTGACCCTCCGCTGTGTGGGTCCCGGTCCAACGCTCGTGCCCGCATCATGGAGGACGGCGTCCGAGGGCGCGTACCTTAATGAAGCCGATGTCCTTCGCGTACTGACGGAAACACTGACGGCACATGTTCAGCCCGTATTTCCGGATCAGACCGTGGCGGTTGGAGCAGACGCGGCTGGATGGAGTGGGGAAAAAAAAGAGATGGCATTTCTACAGGCCCCAGAAGATACAGCATTCCTCACCGAGGACCAAGACCAGCAGCAGGGCCGGCACGGCCTGGCAGAAGCCCGTAATGGCGGCCGCGGCGACGGCGGCCCCGAACGCCGGGCCTGCGCGCCGCCCCGCCACCAACAGCGGCCCCGTCCCCTGACCGCGATCCCCACAACCCGCTTCTTACCAGGAGCGGGAACCCTGGCCGAACTTGCGCGGGTGACTCCAGTAGAGCTGCTGGTGACCCATCTTGCCTTCGGACAGCCAAGGAGGGAAAAGGAACGGGTGGGCCCACGCATGCGCTCTTCAAGGCTTTTGGAGCCACGCTTTACCCAGAACACAACGCTGGAACGTGACGCGTGCGCAGAGCGACCCTGTTGCGAGCGCGCGCTTTGAGCGACGCGAAGGGCTGGGCGGGCACAGCAGGTGACGTCACGGCGCTCGGCAGCTCTAGTACCCCGCCGCCGCCCTCAGCGCTCGCCGGGCGCGGTGGCGCACGCCTGTAGTCCCAGCTACTCGGGAGGCTGAGACAGGAGGATCGCTTGAGTCCAGGAGTTCTGGGCTGTAGTGCGCTATGCCGATCGGGTGTCCGCACTAAGTTCGGCATCAATATGGTGACCTCCCGGGAGCGGGGGACCACCAGGTTGCCTAAGGAGGGGTGAACCGGCCCAGGTCGGAAACGGAGCAGGTCAAAACTCCCGTGCTGATCAGTAGTGGGATCGCGCCTGTGAATAGCCACTGCACTCCAGCCTGGGCAACATAGCGAGACCCCGTCTCTTTTGGAATCCTCGAGACCTTTTTTCCCAATATCCTCTTTTGGTTTGTTTGTGTTTTTTTTTTTCTAAATTCGTTTTTCTCTGCAATGTTTTAATTTTTTTCTTTTAAGCGGAAACGCTTCCTTCCTTTACTCAGCGCTGACACCTACTGGCGCGAACTTATAAAGACAACTTAAATTAGCTGCAATGACCACGCGTCACCGGTAGGGGTTTCTCTCGTGTTAAACAACAGATTTTTACTTCTTCGTACACTCCTCCAAGAGATTCACCACATCATTCCAGGAGATGAGGAAAAACGTTAAGGTGTTTGGTATACTTGAATATATCACCCTTCGTATACTTGATACCTAAATGCACTTGGCCAAATTTGTTTTTGTTGGTTTTTGGTTTTGCAACAGTACCTTTGTAACCGAAGCAGGCCTTTTGGAACTCGCTTTTTTTAGTGAGTTCACATTTTCTCTTCTCTTCTACTGCTTCAATCTCAAGTACTGGGCTTATTTGTATCAACAGGAGTAGTTTAGGTGACTGAATTTGAAAAAGTAAGGTGAAATAAAGGCTGCTTTCAGGTAATTTGATAACAAAACAACTAGCAACAAATTTCAAAATATCAGTAGGTAGGTTCCTGACAAAAAAAAAATCTGGATGCCCTGTTTTCACAGAAACCTAAAATTGCACAAGGTTCTGCCCTGAAATAAAAACAAAAGCTTTAACTAACTACACAATGTAGCACAGTGTGCCACAGTTTTTTAAAAAGCCCTCTGCACGAGAACTCTTATGAGAACTTAAAGAAAAACTTCATTAAACTGTGCTACTTCAGGACTTTGGACAATCCTTACCCAACTCTTAACAAAAGAGTCTCAGACTTACTTTAATTTGTGTTGTCAGTTTCTTCAAATCTAGTACTTTACACACACTCACACAGAGGGTGTGTTGAGGGCATGTAATACAATGGAACAGATGGGACACTGGCCTGGAACAGCGTCCAAGCTGAACAAAGTAAGAAGACACAGAAGTAACTGCTGGCTGGTGTCTTCTCTTTCATCTGTGCAGCGCTGGCTGCTCTTGGGACCACCGGCTCTGTAAAAGCAAGCAGCATGCCTCTCCTGGCTAGCCGCACTTTCCTGAGGAGTTCGGCAGGCCTGTGTACCAGCTGTCTTGGGACCCAAAGAGCATTCGTGTTTTCCTAGCTATCTCTGAGAGATTAGCTAGCATTATGACAGTAAGTTTCTGCCAATCTGGAAAATATATTTCCACAGGTTTGAGTGTACACACCTGCCAATTTGCTGATAGTTCTTCTACTACTTTGGATTATTATATTAGATAGACTTCATCATTAGAAGTTATGGTCCACACTTTTTTTTTTTTCTTTTGGAAGAGGGGATTCCTGATAATTGAGTCTCTGGTCTCACACTTGCTAGCAAAGCACTGCCCGAGTCCAAACTCTCACTGCTTTCACTGACACTCAACGTTCTCCGTGCTCTCAGAAAGCATAGTAGATTAGGTAAAATCAGATAGAAAACCAGTTCCATCTGGGTATGGAATGAATCCCAGTGCATGAGAGGCAAAAGCAAGCAGATCTCTAAGTTGGAGGCCAGCCTGGTCTACATAACAAGTTCAAGGCCAGCCAAGGCTACATAGTGAAACCATCTCAAAATTAAATTTAATTTAAAAATAAAATTTCAGAAATGCCCAAAACTAACTAATGTGGCTCGGTAAAATTCTGTTTGTTGGCCAGGTGTGATAGTAATTTAATTCCAACATTTCAGGAGTCAAATTGGAGCCTGGCTTACAAAGCAAGTTCCAGGCCAGCTAGGGCTGCCTAGTGAGAATGTGTCAAAGAAGAAAAATCTTTGTAATTAGTCCTTTAGGTATTTGTAAAAGTAACTTTTATTCTCCTGATGTAATTGTAGTCTCTTACTGCCTCTGTCTGCTAACCTAGGCCTACTCCTGGACGCTTCTTGCCTCTGTACAATCTATTCTAGGCCTAGAATGTTTTCAGCCTCCGGGACTTAGTGCTGAATAAGCTCGCCCTTTCTTGTTCTTTCTGAACTCTGGCTGGCTGGTTCAATTTAGCTATTCTGGCTCAAACTGCTCTCCAAGATGACTGATTCAAACTGGTTTCTTTCAGTTTCTCACTATATAATTCTGTTTGGCCTCAAACTAACTCTAGAAATCTCTTCTAATCTTCTGATTCATTCTCATTCTCTGGCCATGTTCCAAATTAGAATTCCTCCACAGGCATTCTTTTTTTTTTTTCTTTTTCCCTTTTGGTTTTTCAAAAGTGGGTTTCTCTGTGCAGCCCTAGATGTCCTGTTTCCACCTGTGTCTACCTTGTTCTCTCTTCAATCTCTCTGTAAAACTCTCCTGGTAAGAACTGCCTGACTTCCACGAAGTGAACTGCCATGAACTCAGCAGTTCACTGTGTGCCTCTCAACTCTCTGAACTAACTGAACAGCACTGACTAGAGATCTGCATGCCTGTCTCCTGCTGCTGGGATTCAAGGTAGACTTAAGCTTCTCTTTACCTGAAGCTTGCTCTGTACCAGGCTCACCTTGAACTCTGAGATCTGCCCGCCCTTGTCTTCTGGGATTAAAGGCATGTCTGTATTCCAGTCAGATCACACAGACTGAGGTCTTTGGATGTGATCCCTTGCTAGAGCAGCCATGTTCTGAATTAAAATTCCTCTACAGAGCCAGGCGAGGTGGTACAGCCTTGTAATCCCATCACCCAGGGAGGCAGAAGCACTCTGCGAGTTCAAGATCAATCCGGTCTACAAAGAGAATCCAGGTCATCCAAGGCTACACAGAGAAACCCTGTCTCGAAAAACAAACAAACAAACAAACAAAAAATCCTTGCAGGTATTCCTTTTTTCCCTTTTTTCCTTTTGTTTTTTTCAAGATGGGGTTTCTCTGCATAGCTCTAGCTGTCCTGAAACTCACTTTGTAGACTAGACTGGCCTCAAACTTAGAGATCCTCCTGCCTCTGCCTCTGCCTCTGCTAGGATTAAAGGTGTGGGCTACCACTGCCCAGCAGTATTTCTTAAACCAACTGACATCCAAACAAAATTAATCATCACACTGTATTTTTATGCACATTTTAAAGAATTTCATTTATAGTGAGGAATCATGCTAATGTATCAATTTTTAAATTAAATTTATTCTTGTTTCATATATGTATACCTATTTAAATCCCCTTCTCTCTCCTCCCTCAAACCCCTCAGGCTTCCCTTCCTCTCAAATTCATGGCCCATTTTCTTTATTACTGTTACATATATCTGTGAATAGAACCTGCTGAATCCATTCAGTGTTGCCTATGTGTGTATATTTTCAGGGCAGAGCACTTGGGACTGGATAATCATTTAGAGGACTCATGCCTGAAGAAGACGCTCTGAGCAGTCTTTAATTACTCTGTAGCTTTTCCTCTGAACTGGTGGGCCTTTGAGATTTCCTCCACTCTGACCCGTGAATTGCTGTTGTCATGGTTTAGCTCTTGTTAAGGCAGCCATATTGTTTCCATTTCACGGGTGCAGTTTTCCTATCATATTTAGAGGGTACAATCTGGAAGCAGGTGTGCTTGTCCTCTGCCTCTTACAATCTTCCTACCACCCTCTTCTGGGATGTTTCTGGAGCCTTAGGTGCAGGGGCTGTGTTTAAGTGAATCAGCTGGGACTGCGCATCCATCCCACAGCCACTGAGGTCAGGGATTATAGTGGTTTGGGAAGGTGGCAGTAGTTGGTTCTCCTCTAAGATCCATGATCTCATGAGCCACGAGCCGTTGGCTAAGTTTCCAGTACCAGACAGAATTGCCCTCCTCTCTTGAATGAGCCTCACATCCAATCGGAGCAGCTGTTGGTTATCCCCAAGATGTAAAGGCTGCTTTTGCACCTGTAGGGATATCTTGTTAGCCATGCAGAGAAAAACAAAAAAAAGTTTACTTAATTTTTTTTCTTATTTCTTAAATTACTGCTTTTGGGTTTTATTTAAAAATTCTTGTGTTGGGGTTGGAGAAATAGCTCAGTGGTTAAGGCACCAACTGCTCTACCAGAGGACCCAGGTTCAATTTCCAGCATCCACATGGCAGCTCATAACTGTCTGTAATTCCAAGATCTGACACCCTCACACAGACATACATGCAGGGAAAACACCAATGAACACAAAATAAAAATTAAAAAAGATTCCTGTGTGTCCACGTGTTTGTGTGCATGGGTGTAAGAGAGAATCCTTAAGAAAGTCCTTTTAGAGTAACTAGGGATGTGGTTTAATGGTAGAGTGGTCTAGCTGCCCCAGAGCCCTTGGCTTAATTCCCAATTCCTCTCACTGATTTTTGTTTTGGTGGTTATTGGTATTTAAAATAAATTATTTCCCTGTGATACTTTCATCTTTTCATGTTTCATTTTAAAACTTGAATCCATTTAGAGCTTACTTTTCTCATCCACCCCCAAGGTAGAAAGAGAATGAATCAGAATAGAGACCAAATGGCTATCCACTTATACAAGGACTATGAATTTAAGATGAGCCTACTCTGTTGAACAAATAGCACATATTCTAAGATTTAAGTAGCATATCTACCTGTGCTATTGACTTACCCTTTCTGCAAATATGCTTTGAGTACCTACTGTACACTAACACTATCTAAGTCTTGTAGATAGCACTGGTAACTCAGAACCCAGGAAGCTTGTAGTCTAGACGTTAAGATTGCAAAAATAATCATAGCCAGTGTATGTTCAAGGTGCTTGTGTTCCAAGACAAAGGACTGCCCCAATGAGACACGATTGAAAATAAAAATAAACTAAATTCATTAAGAAAGAGAGAGCATTCCTGAGAATGGGAGAGGATCAGGAAGCTGAAAACAAACAGGAGTTGTCATAGAACTTTTACATAGCGATTGTCTCTCCCAAGTTTGCATAACAGGGACTTTTTTGGCACTTATTTTCTGAGGTTCCCGAAGCCCAGCAGAAGGCCTTCCAGCCTATCTTGGCAAACTGGGCATGTTCGCCCTATTTACTGTATGAAGTCCAAGTGGGCAAGGGTCTTTGTCAGCTGACTTCAGTCTCCACGCCTCCTATCTTGACACCATCTAAATTAGTTACACGCCACAATAAATAACGTGTGATTATGGGCATTAGAACAGTCAACTGAGTTTCAGCTGAATGCCTAGTATATGCCAGAAACTCCGGAAGATAAAACGAAATTTTAGGTGTAACTGATGTTTTCAAGAAGGAATATCAGGTGCTAGGTATGAGAACGCACACCTTTAATCCCAGCAGAAGCAAAGCACAACTCTGTGAGTTGTCCAGGCCAGCCTAGTTTGCAAAGGGAGTTCTAGGAACCTCCTAAACCAGGATAATTCCTAACTAGATTTTAAATCTTTATTCTTACTCCCACAGATAACTGTAGCTCTCACTTAACAAAGAAGCCTTTATTTGCAGCACACAGAGACCACTGCAAAAACACGCAGTTGGTCAAAACGCAGACAAACAACTGAGCACGGGATGCCCGCTGGACCAGCAAAGCTCACCGGCACCCACCGCGCCCCCTGGCAAGGACGTGGCGCCCTCGGCGGTAGCCTGTCCGAAGACAGAGGGAGGGTCCTCGGTGCATGCCGAGCGCGCAGAGGTTCGGTCAGGAAACGTAAAACATAATGCTAAGAAGCGTGCACTCCACCCGTCCTACGGGGACTTTGGAGTAAACTAGGAGAAGCCACAAAGCCGGCAGGTGCAGGCGGGCCACGGACAGCCCCGACGTGAGGACCCCTGAAGGCCCGGCCCGGAAGAAAGGCGCCAAGTTTCAAAACCTAGAGGCCAGGAGGCCGGCTGGCGGCGCGATGCGGCTGCACTGTGAGGTGGAGGTCCGTAACCAGCACCTGCCCGCCCTGGGGCTCAAGGCCCGGGGCAAGGGCGTGCGAGCGGTGGTGAGCCTGTGCCAGCCGCCGCGCAGGAGTGCGCTGCAGCCTGGGGCAGGTGCAGAGTCCGACGGCCGAGCCTGCCTGATGGTCTCCACCATGAAGGACAGGCAGGGAACCCGCTACGAGGTACGCTGACCCGGCTTGAGCGCCTGCCTACCCCTTACCTCAGTTCCCTCTGCTGTGGTGACTGACTTGGTAGATACCAAGCCTCTGAAACTGCATCAAAGCAGCTGATTGGAGGGGGACATAGAGATCTGTCCCGCGTCTGTCCCAAGTGCTGGGATTAAAGACGTGCCTGGCTCCGGGTGGCATGGGGTGGGGATTTTGTTTGTTTGCTTTGGAACAGGAACTCACTTTTTGTAGCTCAGCTGTCGTAAAACTCATTCTGTTGACCAGGCTAGCCTGGGACTCAGGGAGATCCACTTGCCTCTACTTCCTGAGTGCTCGAATTTAAAGGCGTGGGTCACCACACCTACCTTTCCAGAAAAAAATTTAATGCAGATCTAATTGTTTCTTAACTTAAATCCCTTAGTGAATTTCACGGTTCTTGAATCTTTAACTCTTCGCTGTTTTGTTTTCATATTCATCCGTACTCCTCCCTCCGAAAAAGCCTTTTACCACCCTAAATTTCTGAGTCTTTGGCTCCTCACAGTTACCAAGCTCTCCCGTCCTGGGTTTGCATATGTTCCGTCCACCTGAAGTGCTATTTCCTTCCGTCCCTCCTGACCATTTCCCCAACTTGTTCCTAGTCCTTTAATTCTCTCACCTGTAAAATCACATTTCTACTCCTAAACTGGGTAAGGTTTCCTTGCCTAGGTTATCGTAGCCCTGCTTATCTTTTTGTTGTGCTTACTTAGCATCCTCCCTCGTGCTGTTAACTCTGCCAGATGTCACCGGACCTTTTCTTGTTAAGCACTGCCCCACGTTTCCATTATAGTGCCTGATACAGAGCAGCCTCTCATTAAACAGCTGTTGAAGTCTAAAGCAAAAGCATCAGTTAGGAAAAGTTTTGAACACCAGTTATGTCAGTCAGCAGGCTAGTTCAGAAGTTACCATAGCAACAAGACAAGCTTTCTGCTCTCAAGCAGCTTGCATATAATCTAGCTGAAGGCATGTTCATCTGGACTAAGAAACTGAGGCGATGAAGGTGGAGAACTACTGCTGGTACTTCTTACTGTAGCCATGTGACTGGCTTGGAAGAAGGGGAAATGGTCTCTAAAAAAGAAGGAAAGACACTGAGCAGATAGAGCAGAACTGCTAAGTGTCAGCTGCCTGAAAGCAATAACTGTTCACTGTTTAAAAAAAAAAAAATCAACCAAACAGAAACTTAATAAAACCGCATAGACATGGGACTAAAAGCGAATCTAGAACCTGGGAGAAGACTCGCACATTCCAGTCGCAGTGAGTGTTATTGAATAGTAGTGCCTAGTTTTGTTGTTAACAACCCCCCCCCCCGCAACTCCTTTGTTTTTAATCAGCTAAGAGAGAACATTGAGCAGCTCTTCATCAAATTTGTGGATGAGGGGAAAGCCACTGTCCGCTTAAAGGAGCCTCCTGTGGATATCTGTCTGAGTAAGGTATGGTATTGGAAATAGTAACAGAAAAGACGCACAAACCAGGCACCACGCCGAATGCTTGGAATCCCAGCACTCAAAAAGCAAAGGCAGGAGGGTTTCTATAAGCCCAATACCAGAGTACTCTACATGGGCTTGGCTATCCAGGGGTATACAGAGAGACTATATCCAAAAATGGAAATCCAAAGACAAAGAATGTTTGGCTATTAAAGCATCTTGATAGCCCACATAGCAAGTAGGTGTCTTTTTGTTGTGTTTGAGATAGGATCTGAGCCTAGACTGACCTAAAACGGATAGCAGCCCTGCCTCAACTTCTCTAGTGCTGGGAATACAGGCCTGAGAGAACACATACAGCTTTCCAATATTTATTATTAGGAATGCATCTTAAATTTTATTTTTGTTTGTTTGTAACAGGGTCTCTCTGTGTAGCCTTGGCTTTCCTAGAACTTGCTCTGTAGACTAGGCTAGTCTCGAACTCACAGAGATCTGCCTGCCTCTGCCTCCCAAGTGCTGGAATTTGAAATTTATTTTTATGTGTATCTTATTAGTCACTGTTCTGTGACTAAGACGACACTGTGACCAGAAGAGGGAGGTCCTGTTGGGTATGGGATAGAATGAGGAAGGGGGCTACAGCTAGGATACAAAGTGAATAAATTGTAATTAATAAAAAAAATTATGAAAAAAAAGAGGTACCATGAGAGAGGCAGCTCTTATAAAAGAATCATTTCATTTGGGACTTCCTTATAGTTTCAGAGGCTTAGTCCATTATCATCGTGGCAAGGAGAATGGCAGCGAGAGGGTATGAGCTGCAACAGTATCTGAGACCTTTACATCCTTGTCTCTGATCTGTAGATCTGTGGGCAGAGAGAAACAAGAGACCACTGTGAACTGCCTTTGAACTGAACCTGGGTCCTCAGCAGGAGTAACAGGTGCTCTTAATTACTCAGGTGCCTCACCAGCCCCTGGCTTTTCACATACTTGCTGTATGCCTGTGCATATCTATAGATGGCAGAGGTCTGAGGACAGCCTGCAAGGCTTGGTTCTCTCTTTCCACTGTGTGGGTTTTAGGGATTGAACTGATACTTTGCCCACTGTCTGTCCCTCTCACTGGCCCCCTCCAAACGTTTCAAAGTTAAAATTTAGACCACATACTAAAATCTTTTTTACAGTCCATTTAAAAAAAAAATGATTACATAGCCTGGGTATGCAGCTGTAGGATTTGTTTAAGGGAAGAACTAGCAAGAATGAAGTGCTCAAAATGGGATTTATAATTGTATAACTTATTTCTATTTATTTAGGCCAACCCTGGCATTTTAAAGACTTTCCTTTCAGCTATAAAACTGGCTCATAGAGGTTGTGACGTCAACACACCACTTTCAACACCTAAGCCAGTGAAGACTTCAGAATTTGAAAATTTTAAAACCAAAATGGTAATCATGTCCAAAAAGGAATATCCCCTAAGCAAGAACTTTCCATATTCTCTGGAACATCTTCAGGCTTCTTACTGTGGGCTTGTCCGAGTTGATATGCGTATGCTTTGTTTAAAAAACCTGAAGAAGTTAGACTTGAGTCACAATTGTATAAAAAAGCTTCCAGCTACCATTGGAGACCTCACCCACCTTCAAGAGCTTAACCTTAATGACAATCACCTGGCGTCCTTTAGTGTGCCGCTGTGCCAGTCCACACTCCAGAGGTCCCTTCAGAGTCTGGATCTCAGCAAGAACAAAATCAAGGCTCTCCCTGTGCAGTTTTGCCAGCTCCGGGAACTTACGAATTTAAACCTCAACGATAATGAATTGATTCAGTTTCCTTTCAAGATAGGACGGCTAACAAACCTTCGCTTTCTATCAGCAGCTCGGAACAAACTTAGAAATCTACCTTGTGAATTTAAAATGTTGTCCCTGGAGTACTTGGATCTTTTTGGAAATACTTTTGTAAAACCAGAAGTCCTTCCAATTATAAAGCTTCAAGTACCATTGACTTTACTGGAATCTTCTGCACAAACCGTGCTATCCAATAGGTAAGACGTTCGGTCATAAAATATGACTTTGATAACATCCTAATATTTTGATGAAACTCACAGTAATAGTCTTTGAGTTTTTTAACTTGAAGTCATTTGGTGAAATCAGGGAGTAGTGGGGCATCGTTCAGAGGTCAGAGGACAACATGTGGGGTAAGTTCTTTCCTTCTTCCGTGTTAGTTCCAGGGACTGAACTCAGGTCATGAGCCTTGGCCACAAGCACCTTTACTGAGCCATCTCACTCACCGTAACAGTCAAGCCTTAATCACTCCGAGTGTTGTACATAGCCTGACGCTTGCTGCAGTAGCCTTCATGTTCTTCATGAGCTTGGAATCTCACAGCTCATTCCATTACTTCATTTGGTCCTCTGCCCTGTCTTTCCAGAAAGCTCTTACCTGCCCACACTATCATGAGTTTTTTTTCCTACTTTATATTGCTTACTTTTTTTTTGTATAGTGCTTTTTAGTTGCTATCCTTTTTTTTATTTTGAACATTTATTTGCTATCAGTTTTCAATAAGAATATAAGATTTACAAGGAAATGACCATTTGGTCACCTACTTGTGTCTTAAATATTTTATCTTTGGGCTGGAGAGGTGGATCAGTGGTGAAGAGCACTGACTGGTTTTGCAGAGGACCCAGGTTCAGTTTCCAGCGCCCACATAGGGAAGCTCACAGTCACCTGTAACTGTAGTTCCAGAGGATCTGGTTCCCTCTACACACATGCACTCATGCATGTACAGTCCCCTGTCCATATGTATGTCCACAGATGCCTCCACAGGCACACTTACATTGCACATTATGAAGTAGGACATTCAGACAAAACATTCATACACATGACATAAAAGTAACTAAATTGTTTTAAATATGCTGTCCTGTGTTCCTGACTAATATCAGACATTGATGGTCAGATGACTATAGCACTATTTCTCAAAATATGGTTCCCTGAGAAGCTGAAACAGCATCAGGTAGGAACCCGTTAATAGTTGCAAGTTCTCACTGTATACCCAAAACCTACTGAATCAGGAATTTTAAGAATGGAACCCACAGGGCTGGAGAGATGGCTCAGCGCTTAAGAGCATAGGCCGTTCTTCCAGAGGTCCTGAGTTCAATTCCCAGCAACCACATGGTGGCACACAACCATCTGTAATGTGATCTGCTGCCGCCTTCTGGCATGCAGGTGTACATGCAGATAGAGCACTCAAAATAAATATATCTTAAAAGAAAAACAATGGGGACCAGGCTGGGTAATGGTGGTGCATAACTTTTAATCCCAACACTCCGGAGGCAGAGGCAGGCAGATCTCTGGAGTTCAAGGCCAGCCTGGTCTACAGAGTGAGTTCCAGGACATCCAAGGCTATACAGAGAAGCCCTAATTCAAAAAACCAAAAAAGAGAGAGAGATACTGGGACCAGCTATCTGTTTTAATAAGCTCTCCAGGTGATTTTGATGTGCCCATGATGTGCCCAATGTGGCACAGTGCTGAAGTGTGGTCTGTCAGTCAAGCCAGACTTGACCTGGACTACTAGCTTCATCCATTTGTATGACTTTAGAATGTTAGTTAACCTCTTAATCTCATCAGAATTTGGAATAATAGTATTTTACAGAATTTTGAGGCTAAATAAGCTGCTATACCAAGGCATTTCTCATACGAAGGGCTAACTGACGGTTCTCTTGCTCTTAGCTCTGTGGTTTCATGAGAACAAACTCCATTGACTTGGATTTTGTTTATTTGATTGGTTTTTGCTTTTGTTTTCTTTTGTTTTCATGTTTCTTTCATCTAGATGTGGAAGTATTAAGTTACCTACTTACTAACTAAGCCTAGTTACCATCAACTTGACAGTCTAGGAACACCTGAAGAGAGTGTCAGTTGAGTAATTCATTGTCTTCATCAGGTTGGTTTGTGGTACTATGAAGTACTGTCTCATTAGTAGTTGACCCTGGAGGGCCCAGCCCAATGTGGGTAGCCCTGTCTCTGGGCAGGTGGTCCAAGGCTCTGTAAGGAAGATGGTAGCCTGAGCTAGCCAGGGAAGTGAGCCAACAGTGTTCCTCCATGGTTTCTGCCTCAAGCTCCGGTTTGGGTTCCTGTCTGACTTCGCTTACTGATTTGCCTGTGACCTGGAAGCATAACATGAAATAAGCCTTTTCTTCCCCTGAGTTGCCTTAGAGACGGTCTTATCTTATCAGGAACTCATCAAGTAGCTAGGCGGGCTGACCGGGAAGCCCAGGAGTCTGCCTGTCTCCACCCCTCCGCCGTGAGATGCCGAGTGTCCCACTGCACCCAGATTTCGTGTGTGGGCTCTCAGATCCTCATGCTTATAGCACAAGGACTTAACCTGATGAGCCACCTCGCCAGCACCCCCTCCCAGCCCTAACCCCCCAAAAGAGTAACTTGGTGGTTTGGGGAGAAGTTTCACCATGTAGTTCAGGTTGGCCTCAAACTTGTAGTCCTGCTTTCCCTCTTTCGTGCTGAGGTCCATCCGCACACCACCACACCCAGCTTCTGCTTCTTAAACTGGAGTGTGAACATTAGGCTTGCAAGTACCCTTCTACCAAGTTAGGTCCTCTGCCCAGTCAGGCCTTGAATTTAGGATCTCCCTCCTTCAGCATCCAGCCTCCAGAGCTGAGATTACAAGCCTTTGACACCAATCCTTGCTTTTGTTTTTTGTTCGTTTTTCTTTTTTGAGACAAGGTTTCTCTGTATAGCTCTTGCTGTCCTGGAACTCACTCTGTAGTCCAGGCTGGCCTTGAACTCACAGAGATCTGCCTGGCTCTGCCGTCCAAGTGCTGGGATTAAAGGTGCACACTACCACGGCCCAGCCAAGCCTTTTTAAGACAGGGTCTCATACATTCAGGTTTACCTCAGAGTGTGTTTGCTTGTTTCAGACTTCTCTCCTTGTGAAGGCCTCCCTGGCCTCAACTCCAATCTGCCTCAGTCTCCAAAGTGCTTCCAGAATTATACCTAGCAAAATGTAGATCTTGTTTTTGTTCTTAGCACTTGGGAAAATAAAATGGTTATATTGATTCTGTCATGTAATAATTTATTGTTTTTGTTTGTTTTTTGAGACAAGGTTTCTCTATATAGCTCTGGCTTTCCCAGAACTCTGTAGACCATGATGGCCTCAAACTCAGAGATCCGCCTGCCTCTTCTTCCCTGAGTGCTAGAATTACAAGTGTGTACCACCACTAACCAGTTTAATACTTTATTCTAATTTCATTATAGTTTAGTGCTTTGTTTGTTTTTTGTGTTTTTCAAGAGTTTCAGTAGCCCTGGCTGTTTTGGACCTTGATTTATAGACCAGGCTGGCCTCAACTCACACAGATCTGCTTGCCTCTGCCTTCCAAGGTCTGGGACTAAAGGTGTGCGCCACCAAGCCCAGCTTCAATGTTCTGATTCTTGTCTAAATACATGAAATTAATCTAATAACATTTTATATGTATATATTTTCCTCCCCAAATAGGATTCCATTTGGCCCTCATATCATTCCTTTCCATCTTTGCCAAGATTTGGAAACTGCCAAAACCTGTGTCTGTGGAAGATTTTGTCTACAGTCATTCATTCAAGGAACCACTACAATTAATCTACACTCTGTTGCCCACACTGTGGTCTTAGTCGATAATGTGGGTAGAATGGAAGCTCCGATTATCTCTTACTTTTGTTCTCTAACTTGTTATGTAAATTATTCTGATATGTTAAAGTAGTAGTATAATAGAAAATTCTTTAGATGTAGATCAGTTGAGTATTTATTTGCAGAAGGGGAAGCTCTTTGTATATTTGCATGGGAAGAAATGTATATTAGCATTTTTAACCATTTGACTCTGAAACTTTAATTAAAGTTGAGTTTAATTTTGGGAGTGGATCAATAATGGCTTAGCAGTTAAGCGCACGTACCCTTTGCAGGAGGCTGGAGTTCTGTTCCCAGCACTTACACTCCAGTTCCAGGGAATCCAGTGCCCTCTTCTCACTCCAGGGACACCAGACATGCATGTGGTACGCGTATATGCAGTCAAAATACTAAACAAATCTTTAATCTTATTCTGAAGTTAACATATTCATGATTACGGTATTACTTTCTGCCTCAAGAAGCCAGGATACACATGTTAACGATGTCACATGTATGTGTGTTCTGGTTGGTGTTAGGGATTAAAGCCAGGACTTTGTGCATGAGATACATTTAATTTTTTTTGTTTTTGTTTTTTCAAAATAGGGTTTCTCCATTGGCTGTCATGAACTCGCTTTGTAAACCAGGCTGCCCTTGAACTCACAAAAATCTGCCTTGTGCACCACCACACCAGGCCTACATCTTATTTTTAACATAAAATTAAAACAGATACTAATCCTAATCACACAGATCATAATAATGTTCTTGGGCTCAGCAGGGAAAGGTGTTTGTTGCAAAGTTTGATGGTTGGTACCCACATGGTAGGAAAGAACAGATTCTTGCAAGTTGCATACAGGCATTTAAAACTTTTTTTTTTAATGTAGTAAAAGTGTTGGGCATGGTGGCACACACTTTAGTTTGTGCACAGAGAAACCCCAAACAAACAAACTGTAATGGGGGAAACTGAAGAGATGGCTCTGAGGTTAAGAGCTCTGCTTGCTCTTCCAGAGGACCCCCAATTCCCAGCACCCACCTGGTGGCTCATGTGAATAGCTCCAGTCACAGGGAATCTGAGCCTCTCTTCTGATGTCCTTAGGCATAGCACAAGCATGGTGCACAGATATACATCCTGGTAAGCACCCATAGCGTAAATGTTTAAAACATTTTTAATGTAATAAGGGCTGGAAAGAGCCGAAGGTTAGGAGCGAATACTGCTCCAAGTATTGAGTTCAGATGGCAGCACCCTTCTTGGGCAGCTTAAAATATCTACCTCCGGCTCAAAGAGATCCAACACCCTCTCGTCTCTATTCAATTTTTCTGAAATCTTTTTTAAAAAATCTAATATTTCTCATCTCATACATTCCAAGTTAAGGATATACGATCGGTGTGCATTATTAGATAGCAGTTTTTTCAGACATACTGTTCTATTTATTCACCAAATACTAAGGCAGGTTAGCTTTCATAAATTTCACAATGTCCTTTATAGAATCTGTTGTGATTTTTTTTTTTTTCACTTTTGAAAAGAGGGAAGCTTTTTTGTTTTTGAGACAGGGTTCTGTGTGGCCTTGGCTGTCCTAGAGGCCTTGGTAGACCTCAAACTCCTCAGAGATCTGCCTGTCTCCGCCTCCTCGAGTACTGATATTACAGTGCACTACCATGCCTGGCTGGAAACTTATTTTTACTTATTTTGGGTGAGAGTAGTTATTTGTCACTTGATGTTTTTGAGGTTTGGGAAGGTGGCCCAATTGGTAGTTACTCCTTAGCCTGCTTAAATCCCCGAGTTCTATCTCCACCCCCAAACCATTAGGTGGTTGTGAACATATACATTTAATTCTGGCACTTAGGAGGCAGACAAGCAGATCTCTATGAGTTGAAGGCTAGCCTGGTCTACTTGAGCTCCAGACCAGCTAGTGCTAAAATTCAGGCTACTGGAGGCAATCCTCCCTCCATAGTGATAGTATGTTGCTGTTTGGCTTGGAAGGAAAGCCTCTAGATTATTTCCATACAATTCATCTTCTAAATTTTTCTCATTTGAAGCTGCTTTTCCTTTTCTAAAGATTCAAATATTCATATTAAGCATTAGAACAGTTTTATTAGAGCTCTATTACAGAGACCATAGGGACCAGGCATAGTGGCACACACCTTAAAGGAGGTAGAGGGAAGTGGATCTCTTGAGTTTGAGGCCAGTCTGGGCTTGCAGAGACCCCCATCTCAAAACAAAATTAGGTAATAGGGGATAGATCAGCAGTAGAACACTTGGTTGGTATATGGAAGGCCCTCAGTTTGATTCCTGGCACCATCACCAATGAAAAAGCTTGCTTTCCTCATTAATTTTGCATATTTTATTCAAATGTTCTCTTTCCTGCATGTGTGTCTGTGTACCACAGGTATGCCTGCTGTCAGCAAACAGTATCGAATCCTCTGTACTAGTTACAATTTTAAGCCACTATATAGATGCTGGAAATCTCTTACACAAAACCAGCCAGGGCTCTTAGCTACTAAGCCATCTCTCCAATCCTAATTGTATTAATCACCCCCACCCCATAAGGAGTAACTCTTTGGTAACAATGAAATTTTGATGAATATTTTCAGCCCCCCCCCAATTTGTTTGAATTTTCTGAATGATTCATTCAAATACATATATCTTTGTCCACGGTCTGTTAACCAAGGTCAACAAGTCTGACAATTCTTAATGGAAAATATCTTGAACAATTAAGTATTAGTCTGCAAGTCATTCTGAGTAGAATATCTTTGCCAATGGATCTAGGAAGCAAATTACACAAAACATACTATATTTTTGTGCCCATTATTTGGTAGTTACCTGTATAATTTCTTGTAGGGCAGTTGGTATAGTGCACACCTAGCATGCAGGAAGAAATAAGGTGTGGTGCAGTTTGTTAATCCTAATACTTAGGAGGAAAATAGACCCTGACTCAGAGTACATTTGACCACAAAAATGCTGTGCAACTATACTTCAAAAGCACAAGGCAGGCAGGCCACCTGTAATCCCAGCAGAGGAAGAGGCCAGTCTGGTCTACAAAGTCCAGGACAAGGGGTACACAGAGAAATCCTGTCTCGAAAACACAAAAACATCACAAGGCTTGGTATCACTAACAATAACTTTATTTTCTAGCAGGTAATTTTTCTACTGCTTCAGTATTTCTCTCAGACAACAAGAGTTTTAGAACTGGATCACTTGGCCCTTTCTCTTCTTGTCGCCTCCCAGTTCAAAATGCTTGCATCTCTTAATGGCCAGCATCCTCTTCGATCTGCAGTTGGGCTCCACACACTCAAGCCTGAGCACAATTTTCTTTGTGGTTTTGGCCTTCTTTCTGAAAATTGGCTTTGTCTGCCCACCATAGCCACTCTGCTTGCGATCGTAGCGCCGCTTTCCTTGGGCGTACAGCGAATCCTTGCCCTTCTTATACTGCGTCACTTTGTGAGGCTGGTGCTTGCCACATTTCTTACAGAAAGTCCTTCGGGTTTTAGGTACGTTGACCATCTTTGCAGTGGAAGTGTCTGCGATGAAAACTGCAATAAAGTTTCAGATGTTAAGGACCTTGATATGTGAAAATTTTAAACTGATATAATTTGTAGGAATATATAAACAGTAATCGTCAAAAATGTGTAAACCCACTAAGTACTCATTTTGCACGTGAATAAAAGGCCAGGAACGAGTACGCCTGTTTGAGTGCCTCAAGGGTTGGGCTGGGCTGGGTTGCAGCTCACTTGCCTAGTGTGCGTCAACATCCCGGATTCAATCCTCACCACTGCAAACCTATAGAGAAACTAGCTTTCCCAAAACGAGACATAAAAGTTACTAAATCTGGCCAGATGATGTCCCCGGAGGCTGAGGCGGGGGTAGCTAGTTCGAGGTCAGCCTGAGCTCCGTAGAGAAACCTCTCCAAATTAAAAAAAAAAAAAAAAAAAGGCAAAGGACACCTGGAGCAGCCAACACAACACAGCATCCAATTCTACCACAGCTCGCTGCCAGGACAACACAGACCAGCTTTTTTCAGACTACCCCACGCCGACGCCCATTTTCTAACTCGTAGCTATGACTGGTGTAGAATGACAAGCAAGCAGCTCTTTCCCCCGAGCCACGTTAGTCCGGTTCGCCTTTAACCCAGTGAAACACCGTCACCCGCCGGCGGCGCCGAAGGCTGACGTGTTGTTAGCAGCCCGCGTGCTGCGCGGCCCAGTAACCGCCATGCTGGAGCGCGGCCGCGGGCTGACGACCCAGCCGCGCCGGGCAGCACCTGCCCCCTTCCCACGCCTCGGGGTCCCGCCGGCCCCGGCCTCCGCGAGGCCGCCGCGGTCCCCGAGGAACCAGCTGCGGCTCAGCTCCGGACTCACCGAGAGAGAGACCGACCCGGCGTCCACGATCTCCGCCTCAACCGCACGAGCCGAACAGGAAACGGGGCCAGCGGAACGGAAGTCGGAACTGAGCCTGAGCGACGGGGCTGCGAGCCAATAAGCAGCGGCCTCCTCCGGAGCGCCGCCTCCGGACGCTTCTGAGGAGCGCCAATCAGAGGCCGGCGGGGCGGGGCGGAGGGTGTGGGTCCGAGGGCCGGGACGCTTGCGGGCCAGTCGCGGCTTGTCAGAACGGTCGCCGCCGGAGCGGGGCGAGGCTGCGGCTGTCGGGGTCGGAGTTCGGCCGTGCGAGCGAGGATGAGCGCACAGAGGACGCAGGGCCACGGGCAGCGCAGGTAACGGAGCCGAGGTGTGGCGGCCGCGGCTGGGCTTCTTCCGGGACCCCGGGTGCTGAATGGAGAGGACCGAGGCGACGCCGAGCCGCGGCTCGTAGCGGCTGGGCGGCTGCTGGAGCTGCGACTGCCGGAGAGAGGATGTGCGGAGCCCGGGCGGCGCGAGGCAGCTGAGAGCCTTCGGGCCCCAGGAGGCCGGGGCCCGGGGATGAGTTAGCGAGGGCCGCCGCGGGGGCCAGTTCCTAAGGGCTACAGGCCAAGGCGACGGCGCCGCCGCCCGCCCCTTCCGTGCAGAGGCCGCCAGCTCCTTTCCGCGCCCGCGCTCCCGGCCCTGGAGACCATGAGGTTCCGCATCTACAAACGGAAGGTGCTAATCCTGACGCTCGTGGTGGCCGCCTGCGGCTTCGTCCTCTGGAGCAGCAATGGGCGACAAAGGAAGAGCGACGCCCTCGCCCCGCCGCTGCTGGACGCGGAGCCCCCGCGGGGTGCGGGCCAGCTCGCCGTGTCCGTAGGCATCCGCAGGGGTTCCAACGAGTCGGCGGCTCCCCTGGTGCCCGCGGTCCCGCGGCCGGAGGTGGACAACCTAACGCTGCGGTACCGGTCCCTGGTGTACCAGCTGAACTTTGATCAGATGCTGAGGAATGTCGAAAAAGACGGCACCTGGCGCCCCGGGGAGCTGGTGCTGGTGGTCCAGGTGCATAACCGGCCGGAATACCTCAGCCTGCTGATAGACTCGCTTCGCAAAGCGCAAGGCATTGATGAAGTCCTAGTCATCTTTAGCCATGACTTCTGGTCCGCAGAGATCAACCATCTGATCGCTAAGGTGAATTTCTGCCCGGTTCTGCAAGTGTTCTTTCCCTTCAGCATTCAGCTGTACCCGAGTGAGTTTCCGGGTAGTGACCCCAGAGATTGCCCCAGAGACATAAAGAAGAATGCAGCTCTGAAGTCGGGGTGCATCAACGCCGAATACCC
>CM053765.1:42711167-42726451 GCA_028658305.1 Pachyuromys duprasi | reverse complement strand
CAGGTTGAGATGGAGGGTAAAACCAGAGAACTTTGCTTCACCTTCAACAAGCACATGCATTTCTAGTATGGGACTGGTGAAAATAATTTATGTTCAAATGATCTTTACACAGAAACAAGACCACTAATTTTTGGCTGAATAAAATGATATTGTGGAAAAATAATGTAAAATATGGAGTAAATCTCAAGTTTGCTTCCTGCTCCTGTGTCTGTCCTTTTAAAAAAGTATTTCAGTCCTTGCTGGCACCAGACCTGCTACACAGGCACAGATATGGTACACAGAAATATATGCAGCAAAACATTTGTGACACAGTGCATATGCAGAAGGTGCTCCCATATTAGTATTTTTCTTGGATTGGCTAACAAACTAAATTGTCTTTTAGTGCATTTTTTTTCAGCCGTATGGCCATGATGAATGTCTTTTTGAGATGTGTGAGCCGTAAGATGCTTTTGCTGTGGTGCTTCTATAAACATTATCCAGGATGTAAGACTCTTGGATTCCAAATAATAGCAAGACAAACTAAATTTGTCTAAATGCAAAATTCTGATTCCAAGGTTCATTTACAAGTTCAACTGTTTAGAAGAATATTAAGTTCATCTCTGATTTTCTATCCCCAAGGTTGTTCATAACAATAAATCAATCTTGTAATATGAAAATAGCAGTTTTTAATCACACAGTAGACATGCAGAGAGAAGTCTTGCTATCACTCTGCCCAGACACTACGTACTTGCTGTTTCAAGTTCAACTGCCAAGAATTGAACTGCAGTCATTTGTCCATTGGTCCCTTTGACATAATCTTGTCATTAGTCACTCTTCTTTAATGGCCACCAAAATCTTACCTCAGCATGGATCTGAATCTGCTCATCAGTAACCTGAAGAACTTCAATCAGTGGTGGGGCTAGAGGCCTTGCCTGCTTCAATGGGGAGCACAGGACCTCATCTAGAAACTCATCAACATTTTCCTCACTGACAAACAATCTTTCCTAAAGAAAAAAGAGAAAAAATACATTTTATCTTAAAGGTCATACTAAAAGCAGCTTGTAAAAGTTCTCACATCGTTCATTGTTACAGATTTTTAAATGCTTATCTCAACAACACTAAGTGCTGTTGTGTAAAGAGGAAATCTAGTATTGTCCAGAATATAATTACTATGAAAAACATGTATTCATGAGAGCCAACTAAGAAGAGAAAGAAAAAGAAAAGGAAGTCTTGATCTTTCCCAAATTTACTTAGAAAAATAGAGGTGTGCTTTCCTTACCAGGATGGTCTTGCAAAATAGTAACATATATACATATATGTGTGCATATACACATATATATGTATATATATGCACACATATATGTATATATATATATTTTTTTTTTCCCACATACATATAGTGTTAGAGGTAGCCCAGGCCAGCCTCTGTGTACCTGCAGGTATTCCATCTGTCCCCACCTCCTAAGTGCTGGGATTAGGGACAAATCACACTATCCAGATATTTCTTAGGAATATTCACTTCAAGGCTACAAAGGCAATCCTAGCTGTTAGAGTTCAGTCGTCTAATAATTCCTAACAACCAGCTAAGACATACACAGAGCTGGCTCTGTTCAAATATACCTGTTAAATTCTTGACTATGTAAACTGGATAGAGTGGCACAAACCTGTCCTTCCAGCACTTGGAAGTAGAGGCAAGAAGATCAAAAGTTCAGGGTAACCTTTAGCTACACAGGAGTTCAAGGATAGCCACCTCAGAGCCTGTGTCTCAAAATGCTGTGTCTCAAGCAAAATACAGAAAAAGGTCAGTAAGAGCAATTACAATATTTAAAAGTACATTCTATTGAATTTTTTGAAGCAATATCAGGGTTTAGCAAAGATTTTTTTTTGTAGTTGTGTTTTTTAAGACAGGGTTTCTCTGTGAAATAGCCCTGGCTGTCCTGGACTTGCTTTGTAAAGCAGGCTGGCCTTGAACTCAAGAAGATCCACCTCCCTCTGCCTCTCCAGAGCCGAAATTAAAGGCGTGTGACACCACGGCTGGCTCTAGCAAAGATATTTTAATAGTGACTTTAAGAATAAGGATAATAAAAACGTAAGGCGCGCTCTGCTAGGCACAGCACCCCACATCTTTACTCATAGTGCTCAGGAGGCAAAAGAGCAAAAGACACAGCCAGCCTGATCTACAAAGAGAGTTCTAGAAGAGAGAGAGAAAAACAAACACTCAGAGGGAGACACACTTGAGAACATACGTGTGGGCTTTTCAAGGGGCTAGAGAGATGGCTCAGCGGTTAAGTAGCACTTGGCTGCTCCTCCAGAGGAGGAGCTGAGTGAGTTCAATTCCCAGCAACCACATGGTGGCTCACAGCCATGTATATTGGGATCTGATGTCCTCTTCTGGCACGTAGGCGTACATGTGGATAGAGCATTCATTTACGTAAAATAGATACGTAAAATTTTAAAATATAAAAAGTCACCATATGTTTTATTTTTAAGAATTGAAATATCTTAGTGTGCTGTGTGTATATAGTTAAAGTGAAGTAGATCTTTAAGACAATAACAGATTTCTCAACTATTACTAGAAACTTTAAACATCACTATCATCCAAATCCAAACACAATATAATTTGTTTATATTCATGTCAAGTGAGGAATAATCATTTAACCAATTTAAAATTATTTAATTTATAAGATCAATTCATTGTTACCCCAAATAAGATCATTTTCGTCTGTGCTTTTATGTAAGTAAATGTTATAATTACAAAATGAAGATTATTATGTGGTCCAAAGAGGGGGACAAAATCAGAGATAAGTTTCAAGTTCTCTTTGATTAAACTGCATTTGAATTTGGAAGTGAACCAATGAATTAGAATAATTTTATTTTTAGAGCAGTTTGCCTTGCTATTACTTGCAGACCAAGAATCTTATTGTCTGGATATTATAAAAACATTCCACCAAAAGCATTTCTAAGACTCACACTTCTCAAAATTATGATTATCTTTATTTTCTACCTTTGCCTCACTCTGAAAGATCTGCCAAATATTTTGGATTTTTAGCTAATCCAAGGAAATATTTGTATGGAAATGGTACCATTAAACTACAGAAAATCCACATTCATTCTAATGACTGATATTATTATAAAAGTTGCTGAATTCATTCACTGGCCCAAAAAAACATTTAAGAATCCCTTAGTTACTACATAGGATGTAATATGTATTTAGTACTTTTTTATGTGTAAAGTGACAATTCTGGCCTTGAAAGCCAGACTTGAAAAGTCTCTCTATGACTACTTTCATAAAAAATAACTGTAATAAAATTATGTGTCTCACTACTCCCAATTTTCGTTGAGACTGTGCCTCAAACAGGCTAGCCTCAAACCCATAATCCTCCTGCCTCAGGCTCCTGAATGTTGAGAATCCAGGTTTCCATCACTATGCCCAACACTCGGGGCTCGATACGTCACCGTGAATGGTGGGTGTACGGTCCCACTGGCCCTATCAAGGTGATAATTGACGGTACAGTTATAACGAGTCTGTTTAAGTCTTCAAAGACCAAACTGTAGCTGCCTTAGTCCCATCTTGGCCCAGAAAACCACCGAACAGTGACCGGCTCCGGCAGGCTGCACTCAGGGTCAAACACTGCAGCTACTACTGTCTCTGACAACTTGACTCTCGGAAGGCCCAGGCCGGCACCCCGCTACACTTCTGCCTCTTCACCAGCCCCCCAGCCCACACACACATTTGTTTTTGTGAGACATTATCTTATTAATGCACCCAGCCTCCAGGGTGCTGGATTACAGGCCTGCAGCCGTCAGGCCAGGCTATCCATTATTCTTTCGTGAATTTAAAAGTCCTTTAAAACTTCACGTTTTAAAGTAGCTTCTCCTCCCCCACACACCCAGTATTTACCAACCACAGTAGAGTACTCAATGTGAACCTCCACAACCCCAAAACAAAACAGAAGCAGAACAGGTAAAGTCGTACATCAAAATTTTATCCTAAAACAGTTGTTTTCTCTTAAGGTATCTTTGGTCACTTTGTTTGCCCAGAAGAGCACCTAGTTTAGGTGCTCCTCACTTTATCAAATACCAGCCATATGCCAAATATTTTGGGGTCCTAACAACTAAAAACAAACGGAAAATTTCAGCGTAATTTACAGCACCCACCAGAGAGCAACCTCACTGAAATTAAGCAGCAGCAGCTAGCCAAATGGAATGAGGGAAGGAGACAGACAGGCCTTGCGCTAGGATAGGGGAGTGCTCCACCACTGGGCTTAATCTCCAACCCAGCACGATTACTTCCTCTCTGGAAGTAATTTATCATTACTTGCACAAATTTCTAAGCTCAGAAGAACGCGATTTTCTAAGTTAAAAAATGACCACTCTAGGGTGCTTTGGGGACATAAGCCTTTTTGAGAACGACTAACGTTATTATCCTTTTCTCAGGAGAGACAGAACTCTCAGGTTTTTTGCATACAATTCCAGAGGTCTAGGAATCACTAAAATCCGATCTTCTCTAACCTAAGTCGGTGGACCCCAAGAAAACAGCTGCATTACGGACAACTCTGAAGACTTGAAGTGCATCCTTCGGGTAGAATATGTGCAAACTTCACCTTGAGAATGCACTTAACACGAATATGACTAAACAGAACACATTCGTTTATTATAATGTGGTTCAAATAGCGAAGACCGTTACCTCCAAAGAATCGTCGTTCAAGCCACAATACCACTGTCGCCAATGTCCGCGGCTCTCTGGAGATTTTGCCAGTGTTACCACTGCATTGTTCAAAGAAATGCTAAGCTCGGGTTCTCTGGTACTCAACTTATTCCCGGGAGCAAACTGCAAAGTGAAGGAATAACCCGAGTCCTGTGTGGAGAAGCACAATTTGTAACGGAGGGGGCTCAGATCCCCGTGAAGACTTTGCGGCTGAATCCCAGGCACCTGAATGAGCAACGTCAAGGAGTCTTCGTCCTGATTACACTGTAGGGGAGGACACAGCGGTTCCAGGCTCTCCGTCCCGGGGCCACCCATGGCTGGGCCGGGGGTGTCGTGGCGGGTCCCCTCCTGCGCCTCACTCGTCTGGGCACTGAGGTCTCCGCACAATCCCGCGGACTCGCTGCAAGGGAGGCTTCGGGCCCCAGGAGGAGGCCCTCCCCCGAGGCGCAGGGGCGCCACCGAGTCCCCACCGCCGCCTCGCTCCGGCTCGGGAGCGAGCTCCCCTTGGGCGTCTACGACCCCGAGGTCCCCGGGACAGCTCTCCGCCCCGCCGGTCCCGTCCGCCGACTCTTCCCGCGCCTCGTCAAGGTCGCCCGCGGAAGCGCAGGACCCGCTCTCACTTCCGGTGTCGGCGGCGGGCTCTTCCGGCGCCTCCGGGAAGTCCCGGCGCGCCGCGGCCAGCGCCACGGGCAGCGTGACCACCAGCTGCCGCCGCGCCTTGTTGTACTGCGCTTTGCCGCGGCCGTCGTCCACCGGGTACGGCAGCGAGAGCCGCAGCCGGTAGTCGGGGCTCTTGGAGTCCAGGCACAGCAGCTTCCCCTTCACCTCCAGCTCCGCCCGCTCGGCCGAGCGCAGCAGCGGCAGCTCGATGGTGACCACCAGCTCGTGCGGCACGGTGCTGGGGGCCGCGTCGCGCGAGCAGCGGTAATCCTGGAGGTCCACGTGGTGGCGCTGCACCACGGTGCAGCGCGGCTCGGTGGGCTCGGGCCGCTGCTGGGCCTCGGGAGCCGGGGGCGCGGGCGAGCGGGCCGTGCTCTCCGCCGCCGCGGGGTAGCGGTACGGGTACGGAGGGTCCGGAAGGAGACTCGGCGGCTCCCCCTCGGGCCGGGCAGGGACGCCCCCGGGAAGGGGCGTGCGGAGCACGGCGGCCTCGGGCGTCCCCTTGTACTTGATCTTCAGGGTCTTGGCGTTGCGGCGGTCCAGCTTGACGCCGAACTGCCGCTCCACCGCGTCCAGGGCCGTGGCGTCCAGCATCTCTCGGAAGCGCTCGTGGCTCCGGGCCAGCGCGAGCGCTTCGGGATGGAAGACCACGTCGTAGACGGTGTAGTGCGCATTGCGCCCCGCGTACTGGCGGCCCGGGGCCAGGCTGTAGGGCAGGGACCAGTGGCTGCCCGCTGCCGTGCCGCCACGGCCCGGGCCCGGCCGGCTGCTGGGCGCGCCCACCAGCGAGTTGCTGCACACGTTCACGAAGCAGCGCTGCTCCCCGTCCAGGCTGGTACGCAGCACGTGGCCCGGCTCCGGGTGCACGAAGCGCACGTCCACCCCGCGCTCCCGCTCCAGCGCTGTGATCTCCTCCTCGTAGCGCCTCCGGTTCTCAGGGTCCGTGATCTCCGCGGCGTACTCGGTGAACATTCGGCGGAACTCCGGGTCCTGAAAGGCGGAGGTGAACCGCTGCACCTCCTCTCCGCTCAGATCTAAGTCCTCCAGCGCTGAGGAGGCTGCCGCCTTGGCCATGGTGCCCTACTCGGCCCCTTGTCCTGACTGATGAAGGGGTGCCTAGGGGGAGCTTCAGAGTCGCCAGAAGTGACCAGCCCGGGAAGATAACGGCTGGAGAGCAGGGCAGCGCGTGCCTTGTTGCCATGGTAACACCTGGGAGGCGGGGCAATGATCTCGTGGAAATGCTAGAAATAGACTCCTGTTTTTTCTAACTAAGCAGACTCTGCCTGCTGCAGGTTTTAGACAGACTACAATTCACAGTCCTAACTTTATCTGGCCCCCTTTCACTTTTCAAACCCAACATTTAATTTTTGTTCTTTCCGTGTTCATGTATTCCACCTTAAAGGTGTCTTGCAGAACCTTTTGGGGCACAAGATGGACTCTCCAAAAACAAATCCCAAAGCCCAGTAAACACTGGAAAGTTATTCACTCTTCATAATGTAAATATAAGATCTCATAACACAAGTAGCAAAATGACAGACTTTGTCCCGATCAACTTCCTTGGATTGAGAACAGAATTAAAACTGCAAATTAAAAAAAAAAAAAAAAACCCCGACATATCCTTAGATTGACTGTGTAATCTGTAACAGTGTGGTTCTGAAAGGGAGAATATAAGCTCCAAAACGGACCAAAGCAGCAAATGGGGTAGTAGTATAATGGGATTTTATGCCACCAGACGATAGAAATGTTTTATAGGGCTCGAGGTGGGACTCAGGACCTTACAGCAGTAGCATGAGCTCTGTCCCCTAGCCACACGCCCAGGTCCAGAGTATGGTTTTCATTGATGGCTGTTCAGCCCCCGATCAGTTTCATGCGTGAAGCATTTAGCACAGTTTACACTGCCATTACTGCAGTCACAAGACCGTTTCCAGGCTTCTCTATTAGCTCTTTTGTGGGAGGGAGATAGCCCACAGGACCAAACCTAGGACTTGGCACCCACGAGACAAGCATTCTTCCCACTGAGCTGTATCCCAAGCCTATCATATGTTCTTTCAGTCATTTTTGCAGGCCTTCCTCTGTTGTATTTTAAGTAAAATGTCCTAAGACTGGGAGGGTACCTCACATCCGTTACACCATCTCTTTCAGAAACTAAATATATGTACTCAGCAGGAGCGGTGACTCAGCCTTTTAATGCAACACGCAGAGGCAGGCAGATATCTGAGCTCGAGGCCTACAGAGTGAGTTCCAGGACAGCCAAGGCTACACAGAGAAACCCTGTCTCGAAAAACCAAAATAAGTAAATAAATAAAACTCACAAATAACCAACTTGTTACACATTCTGAACTCCAGACATATCCAACTGTCCATTTGATGTCTCCATTTGAAAAATAAGTGCTTAAACCCAGAGGGCTTGAAATGTCTGAAAATGGAATTCTTGACTCTTCTTTACCTCACCTATGCCTCAATCTCAGCAACTGCAAGCCTGGCTTGGAATGCATTTTCCTTTTGTTTTTAGTAGTCAAAGTTCTTGTTCTCTCCTTTCCTTGCCTTTACCTGCCAGCTTCCCTACACATGGAGTCACCAGTGCTGGCTTACTACACCTATTCTTAAATCATACTCTTACTCAATCTGACCCAAACCTATAGCTTTAAATGACATCTGTCACTGGGGCAGTCCTTATCAGATACTTACTGCTTACTCTGCCTACAATGTAGGTAAATTAATGTGCCTTTTGAGATTTTTATCATTGTATATGTGTGCGCATTCCACAGGCCTGTGTAGGTCTGAAGACAGCTTCTGGGAGTTTGTCTTTTCCACTATAGGTTCCAGGGATTGAACCCAGGTTGTCCACCTTATGCACAGCAGATGCTTTTATTCAGGTTAAAAATTCCATTTTTGAGGTATACATCCAATAGAAACATCACCACTATATGTATTAGATGTGTCTGTATACACACATTTAAAGATTTATTTTTAATTGTTTATGTGCAAGGGAGTGCAGGTGCCCACCAAGGCCAGAAGAGTAAGTCATATCCCTCGGTGTTGGATTATAGGTGGATATAAGCCACCTGCTGTGGTGCTGGGAACTGAACTTGGGTCCTCTGGAAGAGAAATATGCATTCCTACCCACCGAGTCCCTTAGAGTGTATATACTTTTAACAGCATTATTGGTAGTCCTCAACTACTAGAAACTAGCCTAATTCTCATTCATGCTTAAAGGGATAATTAACAGCATGTATCCACCACACATCAGCTGTACAGCAGCAATTGTAACAAGTACCTTCTAATGTAACGTTATGTAGAGGAAACAAGATGCAAAATAATATGGTTGGGCTCCGCTACATAATCAATAGAACTTGGCTAAGTGAATCTCACTGGTTAAAACTGGGCTATACAGCTATGTCAGTAAAAGAGAAAATACCAAACTAGGGTTTGCTCTTTTTAGGAGAAAAAGGAGCATTGTGATTGGAAAGGAACAAGGTGATCTAGGGTGGCCTTTCCTAATCCTGGTATATTGTTACATTGGGTGCACAGTTTGTGAACATTCATTGAGGTATATACACTGATAATGGGGGCTTTATTTCATGTATTTTAAAAGCTTCAAGATTTGTTTAAAAAAAAAAGAAAGACCTTGAGCCAAGTGCAGTGGTACACACTCTAATCCATCACATAGGAAAGAGAAAGCAACTCGTAAGTTCAAAGCCAGACCTCTTAAAAATATTAAAATGCCTTCATAGATCTTTGGGGTGAAACCTTCATTCCTACCAGACCACTGAGTCCTTGGAGACCTATAGGCTCAGATTTTTCACCAAACCTACTTTATTTAGGGTTCTTAAATGGTTATACCTCCGCTCCACCCACTGACCAGAGGTAGGGGAGAAAGAAGATTATTAAGTAAAGGGGGTTGTCGACCTTTTTAGAAGTAGTTCCTTGTGATGGATACACTCTTCGTTGTCCAGATACCAGCAGCCCAATCCAAAGGCAAGCAGAAACCTGAATCAGCACAATTCAGAAGATTGGGACAAGTCAGTAAAAACTGCAAGACTCAGTTGGATTGCCTGGAGTTCTCTGGACCGTCTCTCTCTGTGGCATCTCGCTGTCTGTGGGCTCTGTGTATCTGCTCTCCCAGATCTCACCCACAGTCTTCTCAGCTGGCCAGAGTCCTACTCCCAGGCATGAGACGCTCACACAAACACGTGCCCTCTTACCAGACAGCTTCTAGCAAAACATCACAGGACTCAACGTAGTCTTTCAAAGAAAGAAGAAACTTCCATTTCAGAGACCCACACATTTCTCCACCTGTTTGGTGGACATCTCAGTGAAACCCGGATACTCTCTCAAGCTTGAAGTGTCAGTAAATAACACCACTTTCCCAGCTTTTAGGCTGCAAACCTAAATATCCTTGACTAGTTACCTTATCCATCACTGCCATTCGGCTACCAAGTCCTACCTTTTCCTGCTGTGGTCCCAGCATCTGCTGGGTTCCGGGTCTGCGCTGCCATATCCATCGCAGGCGTCCGTGATCCCAGTTTGGTCTCCAGCCGTCGTCTTACAATCTCTTCACACAGTTGTCTTGGTATCGGTTTAAAGTTGTTACTGCATTTATTTGTTTGCGTATAGTGAACCCCAGGGGAGGTCAGAGGACAACTTAGGGAAAGCCATTTTCTCCTACCATGTATAATTCCCAGCAGGGGATCACACTCAGGTTGTCAGGTCCACAGCAAGGCCTTAAGCTGCTGAACTACCTCACTGGCCCTTGCCTTGGTTTCTCAAAACTCTACCTGATTTATGTCACTACTGTTTCCTCTGATGGACTAACACTCAAATTCCTTTCCCAGGTCTCAACCGCTAACCTACTGTGCAGTCCCCATTTGTCTCCCCCTGAGGTAGCCTAATGGCAGAACACCCTTGACTCCTTGTCCCTCAAATCTTAAGAATTTAAATGTCACCTTAATTCACGTTGACATGTTCCCACCTCCAAATATCAAAAATTAGCCCGTCAAATATTTTACTATAGGTCTTTTTTGGTACTGTTTTAAGATTGGTTTTCCTCATTTGAAGGTAAGCTTCATGAAACCTAGAACTCTGCTTTTCTCATGTAGACCTGGATTCCCTGGCACCTAGAATATATCATGTAATGAATGCATATAGTACAGAGGGAGGGAAATATGTTTAACATGTAAAGCCTGATCCCAAACACTTCTGCAGGAGAAAAATGTGCACAGAAGAAACTGGGATGTGTACCCAAATATTATAAATTATTTTTTACTTAAAGATGTATTTTCTTGCTTCTCGCCGGCTCCTGCCAACGACATGGTGTTTAGGTGTTTCATGGAGGTTGGCTGGGTGGCCTACATCTCCTTTGGGCCTCATGTTAGAAAGCCAGTAGCAACTGGATGTTATTGATCAGAACAGGGCGTTGGAGGATGGACTGTGCACACGGGTAAGGAGGCTGGCCATGCCTTTCAAGTGCATGCAGCTCACCAACTTCATCCTCAAGCTCCTGCACAGTGTGTCAGATGTATGTACAAAAAGCTTGGGAGAAGGCAGACATCAATACAAAATGGGCCAAGATTGATGCCGGAGAAAGGAAAGCCAAGATGACAGATTTCGAGCGTTTCAAAATCATGAAGGCAAAGAAAATGAGAAAGAATCATCAAGACGGAAGTCAAGAAACTTCAAAGAGCTGCTGTCTTGAAAGCTTCTCCCAAAAAGGCACCTGTTGCTGAGGCCGCCATCACAGCTGCTGCTAAAGTCCCAGCCAAGGCCTCTGCCCAGAAAGCTGCAGGTCAGAAGGCAGTGCCTCCTGCCAAAGGTCAGAAGGGTCAGAAGGCCCCAGCCCAGAAAGCAGCTGCTGCAAAGGCAGCTGGCAAGAAAGCACGAGGCTGTACAGGGAATAAAGCTTTTTTGACACACTGGAAAAAAAAAATGTATTTTCTTGCCTTTAATCTCAGCATTCTGGAGGTAGAGGTAAGCAGATCTCTGAATCTGAGGCTAGACTCACGTACAGGGCCGGTTCTAGGATAGCCAGGGCTACACAGAGAAAGCCTGTCTCAAAAATAAATTTTCTTTTTATGTATGGGTGTGTGTGTTTGTATACCTACACACGTGAGTGGGTGGCTGTAAGAGGGTGGCAGAGCCGTTGGAGGTACAATTGCAGGCAGTTGTGAGCTCCCAACACAGGTGCTGGGAACTGAACTCTTGATCCCCTGCAGCAGCAGCCTGTGTCCTTAACCACCAAGACCTCTCTTCAGCCCTCTGAGGATTATTTCTGATGATGAAATTGCAGGTTATAAAAATATTCTTAAATATTGTTTGGAAGTTTCTTGGGTTGTTTTGGGAAAGGGTCTCACTGTGACTGGCCTCAAACTTGCTATGTAGTCCAGCTGGCTTCAGAGTCAAAGAGATTCACCAGCCTTTGCCTCCTGAGAACTGAGATTAAAAGCATGTACTACCATACCCAGCAGTGATCAAGGTTTTTTGGTGTTTTTTTTTTTTTTTAAGATTTTTACTTATTATGTATACAATGTTCTGTCTGCATGCACACCTGCATGCCAGAAGGGGGCACCAGATCTCTATATATAGATGGTAGCCACCATGTGGTTGCTGGGAATTGAACTCAGGACCTCTGGAAGAGCAAGCCAGTGCTCTTAACCTCTGAGCCATCTCTCCAGTGCTGTGATCAAGTTTTTAAATACCTTTTCATTTAAGGTTTAAAGCTCTGTGGCAGCGGTAACTGAGGCAGACAGCTGAGTCCTGGGAGGTCTTTCAAGCATGAGAGGACCACTAAATATCCTCAAGGATTGGGTACCTATCCCGTTATATCTTCAAACTTCAGGACAAGGTTGATGTTTTACTGGGTTTGAACCTCTGCCTTGTACAAGCTAGCTGAGCTCTCTACCACGGAGCTAAACACCCAGCCCGCTTCCTCCTTTAGAGACATGCTCTCTTTGCCCTTCTGTCTTGGACTTTAACTCCCAAACCCAAGTTTTTGTTCATTGTAAATTATTGTCTTTGATATTTTTGTAACAGCAGAGAAAAAGTGAAACACATGATTCCAAGTAAACTATGGAGTTTGGAGTGTAGCTCAATGGTAGAGTGCTTGCTTAACAGTGGGTGAGGTCCTGGGTTCGACCCTCAGCATAGCAAAAACCTACGCAGCAAAACCCTTATGTTTTGTAAGTTTGAAAACTATGTCAAAAGACAATTATGGATAATTATGTAATAAATATACCAATACTCCAAAACAGATTTTTCTCAACTTTGTAAGAAGACATTTTGTGAGTAAACAATTTAAAAACCAGTTACTGGGCCTGGAGAGATGGCTCAGTGATTAAGAGTGCTGTCTGCTCTTTCAAAGGACCCGGGTTCAGTTCCCAGCACCCACATGGCAGTTCACAACTGTCTGTAATGTCAACTTCAACTAAATGCACAAAAATAAAAATTAAATTATAAACCAGTTACTATATTATTAGAGTTATTATGGTATCAGTAGCCAAAGTTAGATTAAAATAATTCACAAAATTTTAAATACTTCTTAAACATATTTGTATATGTATGAGACTACAAAGAAAATGTTTTCTCTATAAAACTTTGTGAAGTTTTATAAAGAATTTTCATAAATCATATTTTGTGCAGAACACTCTAGGGTTACCATAACTTTATTATAATTTAATATACAAATTACAAAAGATAAAAACGAGAAAATTCATTTCATGTGTTCTCATCGGTCTCAAAAGCCCTGAAGTTTGCTGAAATAGAAAAATAAAATAAAGCATTGAGTTATTGCTCTTTTCATAATATTTAGTTGTAGTTACATTTAAAAACAGGTCAATCAATACATTCACATTGTTACAGATTCAAGAGGAAACACTGAAAATGTGCTTCTTGCCCAGCCTGTTCTCCCAAAGGGATATATCTTCATAAAGGCAGTCTCATCAAAAAAAGGAAGAATTGCTACAAGCTGAGACCAACCTGGGCTACACATAATTCTAAGCCAGCTTAGAATGGCTCGAACACACACACACATGAAAGCTGAGTGTGATGTGACATATACACGTTATTCCAGAGGCTAGGGCATGACTGCAAGTTCAGGCCAGCCTGGGCTACCCTAAAACATACCAGAGGTGGGGAGATGGCTAATGGGGAAACGCTCACCTGGTATGTCCAAACCCTGAGTCAGTCTACAGCAGTACAGAATGCGGAGGGGGTGGGCTCTAACACCATGTACTCCAGCTGTGCAGTGATGGCTCACGCCTGTAAGCCCAGCACTTGGGGGAGGCAGAGGCAGGCGGATCTCTGTGAGTTTGAGGATAGCCTTATCTACAGAGCAAGTTCCAGGACAGCCAAGGCTACACAGAAACCCTGTCTTGAAAAACCTTTAAAAAACAAAAAAAGTACTCCAAAAGCTGGGTACAGTGGCACATGCCTCTAATCCCAGCTGCATAGTGAAAATCTGTTTCAAACAACAACAAAACCAAAAAAATAGTTAGTTGGAGAGAGAGAGCTTAAAACACTTGCTGTTCTTGTAGACCAGAGTTCAGTTTCCAGCACGCGTATCGGCACACAGCTGCTGTAGCTGCCAGTGCCTCTCTGGCACTGCTCTCATCTCTGATCGCTTTGTTCTTAACCTACCTTTGAACTGCAGACATCCAGGTTCTCTCTACCTTGCTACCAGTTTACCCAGGCTTTGAGAAAGCCGTGTGGAGGGCAGGACTGGCCTACTGGTAGAATATGAAACCTCGAGTGTCAACCTTGTGAGAACTAGCTCACCTACACAGCCAGCCTGAGAATCCACTCAAAAAGTTATCACCAGAAACATACCAACCAAGAACTTAGCATGACTACTGTTCAGTCTAACGCATTCCCAGTAGGCCACTGCAGACATACAAGGAAAATTTAAACATATCTACCAAATATGACTTTCAGCAACATAAACCCAAGAGAAAGCCCCTGCTGGTTTTATGGGCATGCTCACCTGTCTTCTACTGTTTTACTGGAAGGGTAAAAAACTTTGAATGCAAATCCACTTCTTGGAAAAGAGCCCTTTGGAGACAAAAATGTCCGTAAGTGACTTGTATAAAATAACCCTATTTTTTTTTTAGAACCACATTTCTTTTTCTTTCTTTCTTTCTTTTTTTTTTTTGAGATAACCCTGGCTGCTGTCCCGGAACTAGCACTGTAGATCAGGCTGGCCTCAAACTCAGAGATCCACCTGCTTCTGCCTCCCAAGTGCTAGGATTAAAGGCATGCACCACCACAGTCTTACAGAATCACATTTCTTAGTCATGACTTAACAATTACAAGTTGTGATTATAAAGTAGAATAGACACTGGCATATTCTTTATATTGGGATGACTCAAACATTGTATTTACTGGCTATGAAAAAGTATGCCCCTGTGTTCTCAAGTGTTAACTGAGCTGGTACCAGGCTAGCAGGGTATGTGACTGTCGCTTCCTCATCTGCCTGAAAAAGAGAAGGGAAGCTGCTAGTTCATGGTCTCATGGGGCCCCAAAGCCAACTGATTCATTAAGGAGTGTGGCGTTTTGCATAATAAAGAGCTGCTTGGGGCTAGTCGAGCCAAAGGAGCAGCCAGAAAGATGAGCAGACAGACACAGAAGACTGAAGGGAGACTGGACAGAGCTGGGAAGCAGGCGTGGAGAACTGTGTGGAGACACAATGCTGGAGAAGTTGGGTTAAGTCACAGGTTAGACGAGAGGCTGGGTCAACAGCCTTAACTACATAGATGTCTCCGTCTTACTTATTAAACCTCAAGCAGGATTCTGAAAACCCCACATTACTTTAAAGAGAAGGTTACTACAGTATGTCACAATCTAGTAGTCTTTCAAGTTGACCAGCTTTATGCCAGCAAATGTCACTGGAAATCCTTTGGCATGGCCCTACTCAGTGTGGAAACACACAGTATTTTACAATACTAAG
>CM053765.1:42669930-42702162 GCA_028658305.1 Pachyuromys duprasi | reverse complement strand
GGTCTCATCACGACTGGCTGCATTGTCTTCCTCTGTGGCCTGGTAAGGCTGCTCCCCCTTCAGGGTGAGGTGATCAAAGAGCAGTCCAATCAGTTCATGTCAGAGGCAGTCCCTGTTCCCATTACTATGGAACTCACTTGGACACTGAACTGCCATGAGCTACATCTGTGTAGGGGTTCTAGGTTTTCTCCACGCATAGTACTTGGTTAAAGTATCAGTCTCAGGAAAGACCCCTGTGCTCAGATTTTTTGGTTCTGTTGCTCTCCTTGTGGAGCTCCTGTCCTCTCCAGATCTTACTATTTCCCACATCTTTCATAAGATTCCCTGTACTCTGCCCAACGGTTGGCCATAAGTCTCAGCATCTGTTTTGATAGTCTGCAGGGCAGAGCCTTTCAGAGGCCCTCTATATTCTAAGCAAAAACTTATAAAGCATTTCCATTGTATTATTATATGTGATCTAGGGATGATTAAGTATATAGGAATATGCATAGGTTACATATGCTGTGTGATGTAAGGACTTGAATAGCCATGGACCTTGGTATTCTCTGGCTAGGGTGCTAGAACCGGCTGTTATATATGCTAAAGAGTGACAATTTTGTCTCCAAATGGCTATTAAAGGAGAGTTAAGTTGCTCACAATTTTCTGCAAATATAAAAATACTTGATATTTCTGTACACATTGCTTAGTCTATGGCATGGGCACAACTGTTAGACAACTTTCACAACCTCCAGACATGACACTGCCAGATCGAAAGCTTTTATAAAAATTAGCAGGTATAATTTCTTTCCTCTTTATCACACTTGTGTTTTTAACACAAATAATCCATGTCTACTTTAGAAACAATTTAAAAAACATAGGTAAAGAAGAAATACATGTATAATCTCATCATTCCACATTAATCACAGTTAAGGGTTAATGTTGGGGGCTGGATGATGGCTCAGTGGCTAACAGCACTTGCTGCTCTTGCAGAGGAGCCAGGTTTGGTTCCCAGCACCCACGTGAGAACTCACCACCATCTGTAACCCCAATTACAGGAGATCCAATACCCTTTTCTGGCCTTCATGGGTGTGAGGCATATACACAGCGCACAGATACACGTATAGGAAAAATACCCATACGTGGGGCTGGAGAGGTGGCTCAGCAGTTAAGAGCACTGGCTGCTTTTGCAGAGGACCTGAGTTCGGTTCCCAGCACCCACACGGCAGCTCACAACCACCTGTAACTCCAGCCCCATACTGTCTTCTGACCTCCTCAGGCATGAGGCACACTCATGGTACAAACACACAGGCAAAACATTCATACACATAAAAATTAATTTAAAAATTTTAAATATTAATTTACATTTTAAAATAAAATTTAAATAAAGTTGATGTTTGGAATTCTACTTAAAGAACATCAACATGAAGCAACAAAGACATGAGAAGAGATTACTGTTTTTAGAATCAAGCCCAGGGCTTTCTACATGCTAGGCAAGTGGTCCTCCGCCCAGGTGCATCCCCAAGCCCTCCAAATATGTATGAAAGACACCATTTTTGTTGTTTATAAAAGGAAGTTTCCACTTAGATTCTATAAATACAGTCTATTTAGGGATCTGCTTGTTCTTAAGTGCAGCTTAAATAAGAAACAAGCCACAAGAGACACAGAATGAAACAGGAAGGCTGAAAAGAGCACTACATTATTTAGCCATGTAAGTCTAAAAAGTATTTTGACAAAGAGGAGAGAAAGTATTGCATGCTGGCATCAGAAACCTAATACACATGACACAGACTCTGGTAGGGAGACGTGAGTCGTTTCCAAAACGACACAAATTATACTCTAATACAGCTAAACACAGAAACGGTCAAATACTATTAGTGTTTCTCTTTGTGTGCCACCACGGAACACTAATTTTTGTTGTTGTTTTCTTTCGGAAACAGAGTCTCATGCAGCTGAGGCCAGCTTTGGACTCACGGCAGAGCTAAGGGTGAGCTTGAACCCCTCACTTCCCTGCCTCCACCTAAGTGCTGGGACCGTAGGTCCACACCACCTCTCTCTCAAGTAGCAGTCTGAGCACCATCCAGTACTCCCAATCTCTAACAGACTACTCAGCATAATGAATTCCGACCTGCCACGGCAGAGAACACTGAAGAGTTGGCGCCCCCTTCAAAATCCACTTTGAACCTCAGGAAAATGGTGACACCCAGAAAGAAACAAGAGCCATCCCTAAGCAGGGTTCTGAATGCTAGACAGGAAGGCAGAGGCACAGACAGACCGACGGCGGCCAGGCAGACTTCGGGAACTAAAATGACAGTGCTGTCTGGGAACCACCTTCCAAACTGTGACAGTGGAGGCTGCACACAGTCCAGCTCTCCTCCGCTCAAGCAGCAACAACTCTAGGGCCCACCTGCACGGGCTCTCTTCATGGTTTCTTCAGTACACTGGGAGGTGGGGAGGTATTGAAACCAATGTTCCTTGAAGTGTTCCTGACAATGGATATGGCACATTTTAGTCCACAGGTCTGTAGTCTGTGGTGATCAAGAGAAGGCCAGGCAATAACCAGTTTTCTGAGTGAGGGCACAAAGGGTAATGAAGCCGGCCAGAAAGCTGCGCAGGGCTCGGTTTGGGGGCCACAGACCATGTGGATGTTCCCCTGGCACTAGGCCTGCTCCAAAGATGGAGCAGTAATTCTGCTGAGGATCCACAGGGCCCACCACACTGGACATGGCCTCACCAGCAACACTCATGGAGCCCTGCCTACAAACGGGCTAAATAGGAACACAAGTTTATTTTCACTTAAAATTCAGTGAGTTAACCACTGAATTGGTGCATGTTTTTAATCCCAGCATTGGGAGGCAGAGGTATGTGTGCGTTTTGGGGGCCAGCCTGTCTATACAGCAAGTTGCAGGCCAGCCAGGGTACAAAGTGAGACTCTGTTTCAAACAAAAAATTTTAAAATGTAGCCCATGGACTCAGTCTCCAAGTAAGTGGGGTACCCTGTAAGGGGAACCGGGACTTTCTCTGAGTTCATACTCAGTAGCTGGCTCTCTGATCACCTCCCGAAGCCTTGCCAGACCACAGAGGAAGACAGTGCAGCCAGCCCTGATGAGACCTGATAAGCTAGGGTCAGATGGAGAGGGAGGAGGACCTCCCCTATCAGCGGACTTAGAGAGGGGCATGGGAGGAGCGGGAGGGAGAGTGGGAGTGGGAGGAGGGGGCCACAGAGGGAGAGGGCCACAGCAGGATACAAATTGAATAAATTGTAATAAATGATAATAATAAAATATAACAAAAACCTGAATGAATTAAAAGCAGCCAGGCAGCCAGGACAGCTCACTGGGGAAAAGCACTTGTTCTTAATGGCCTGAATTCAATGCCCAGGTCCCACAGGTGGAGCAAAGAACCAACTCCTGCAAGAGGTCTTCTCACCCCTGTGTCATAAGCACACAGGTACACACTAAAATAAGTGTACAAAAAGTAGCAATAAATATTATATTATACCTGTATTAATATATACACTCCTTAATCAATTAAGACAAACCTGGAATTTGCTTCCGCTTTCCTCAGGGTGTGAGCCTATCACTGGAGGAGTGAATAATTCATGTCTGTGCGTCCTCTGTAAAAAAGAGAGACCCTTATGAAATACTGAACTAGACTGTAACCTGCCTTTGCTACTTTGTGGGTTCTTTTTTCTTCCACTCTTCAACACCCTAACACTAGATGGGGGGGGGGGGAGGAGTGAAGGATAGTGGGGAAAAGAGAGATCCCTGAATAAAGTCAGGGTTTGGAAAGGGAGCGACATTATCTCTAGACTACTACCTGCTGATTAGGGATATCTAGCTCCTTGGGGCAAATTTGATCTTTGTTGTCAGGATAACTTTCTTCTTGTTGTGCATGGCTACTTAACAAACCGTGACCAACAGCAAACAACAACCAAACAACAACCCACCCTACCTCTCGGGGGCCCTAGCATTTACATTCCCTCTGAAAAGTCCCCAGAATTCCAAATATTACACAGCTGTAGAAACTATCTGTAGCTGGCAAAAATCA
The DNA here is from genome assembly GCA_028658305.1 of Pachyuromys duprasi. Lineage (NCBI taxonomy): Eukaryota > Metazoa > Chordata > Mammalia > Rodentia > Muridae > Pachyuromys > Pachyuromys duprasi. The sequence goes on along the minus strand of CM053765.1, from coordinate 42,698,136 downwards.
CAGCCCTGCTAGAGCACCAGGCAAATCATAGCCATCTGCTGTGAAGCAGCCCCACAGCCCCACACCTGGGATTAAAACGAAAACATATTTTTATAGCATTTGTATGTTTTTAAAGAAACCAAAAATTCCAAAATTGTCACTACACTAGACATTTAAGAGAAAGATTCCTTAAAACACTGAAGATAAACAATGCCCCTGAGCTATTACTGTTGCTTATTCTCAACACATTTGAAAACCTGTATTAATTAAATAAGCACGCAAATACCTAGCAATTCCCCAACTGCAAACCCAGGGTCTTGCACCAGGTCAGCAACTCTACCACAGAACTAATCCCCAACCCCTATAGCAACTTTTAAAAGAGCAGTATTAAAAAACTTGAGCATGGAAACTAGTGAGAGAGGAAAGCCACCATACAACACAGTTCTGTGAGGGCTGGCTGTACACTAGGCCAAAGAGGTCATCTAACAAGACCCAAATAATAGAACGTGATAAGGAAGGAAAAGACAAGACAATTCAGGCCAAGAAACTGAAGAGTCCAAAGGAAGAAGTATATGAGTAAAGGAGTATACTAGAAGCTCTGTATTAGCTAATTCTCTCATCCATCACTGCACCCAAATCCTTAACAAAAAGCAGCTTAAAGGAGGGTTTTACTTAGTCCATGCTGACCATGAGGAAGCACAGGGAATGCCTGGCTTGGCCACGTAGCTCGACTTGTTTTGCTTTTTATTTAGTCTGGTGGATGGTGCCACCCACACTGGAGTGGGGAGGATGATAAATTCCTTCACCCCCCCCCCCATAAAGAGCCCTCACAAACACACCCAGTGGTATTCTAAAGCATTTCTTGATCCAGTCAGGCTCACAGTCAAAATTAACAGTCTACAGCCGCCCTGAAAGTGCCCATTCTTATCAAGATTAACTACCACCCCATGCAACGTTTAGTGTGAGTGTGCACATGGTGGACTGTCAGATAAGGTACAAGCAACTACTGAGGGAACGGTCCCTCTCCTCTCATCAGTTCACGCACTCTGGGAAGGCTGGCGCCCCGTTTCCCCTTCTGAAGACAGCCCAGGCCTAAAAGATGAAAGTAGAGGTGGACCAACTCAAGGACGAGCAAGTGCATTAAGTTATGCCTTGCTCGTGCATTAAGTTAAGCCAATAGGAGATATATTCAAGACTTTTGCCAGGACTACAGGAAAACAGGACCCTTTCTGACCACTAGTGGCCATTTTGGTCACTCCATAGGAAGAACTGTTTGAAAGGATAATCTTTTTTGGCAAAAAGGTGCACTAAAATCCTAACCTGGCAACATACCAAGGCCACCATGGCTCCTATCTTTTGTTCCTGACCCAGGTGATGACAGGGTCTAATAAAAGGATATTTAAAAAAAACAAAAGCTGAGATACAGAACAGATAGAGGCCTTATGATGTTCGTTGTATGAGCACCCGGATCCAGCCAGGCTTGAAACCACAGCCCTTCAGTCTTCCTGGTAATACAGGCCAAACGAATATATTCCTTCTTAGGTTTTTAGTCAGTTTGAGTTTTTCAGGATCTTAAATTAAAAGGACACACAGGAAAAGTTAGGGACGTGGCTTGGCTGGCAGAGTCATTGTTTATCAAGTGCCAAGCTCTGGGTTCCATCCCAAGCACCACAGAAAAGTTGGCTACGGTGGTACATGCTTGGAATCCCAGCACTCTAGAGGCAGAGCAGGAGGATCAGAAGTTCAAGGTCTTGGGCTGGTCTGAGAAACACAAGACCTTCTCTGGGAAAACTCTGAAGTAGAAAAATGACAAAATCAAGTTTGTTTCCAAGAAAATAAATACAATAAAACTGTGAATGGACTTCAGTTCACTTCTATCTCCTGACTGAGGACACAGAAGGAGAGCTAAGTGACACACTCAGAACAACACTGCAGGCTGAAATACATGAGGAGGATCTGGGGATGCTTGTGCATGCCTCTCATGTCACTAGTCAGGAGACTGAGGCAAGAAGACTTTAGTCTGGGGTCAACCAAGGCTAGCTACACAGTGAACTTGAGGACAACCTTACCTACACAGCAGAAGTACATCCCAGACACACCAAGAGGGAGAAAGACAGACTGACAACTGTTCACATCTCTGTACAAAGCATGAGGCAAATGTTGCAAAGGAAAAAGACAAAGAAGTAACCTTTGGTAGAAGAAGATAAAGCAGGTGAATGCAAGGCAAGGTCAACTCAAGTTACACAGAAGATACACTGCTCAACCGGCCTTCAATAAGGAACAAACAGCATTCAACTGGAGATCAAGAAAGGCTTCAAATGGCAAGACATTGTATGCTCATGGGTTGGCAGAATTAATATTGTGAAAATGGCTATACTACCAAAAGAATCTATAAATTCAATAAAATCTCCATCAAAATTCCAATGGCATTCTGTATAGAAACAGAGAAAACAAACAAAAATAAAACCTATACTTCTTATGAAAATACCAAAACCCTGAACAGCAAAAGCAACCCTGAGCAAGAACAACACCCGATTTCAAGCTATGCGACAGAGCCATAGTAAAAAAGCCTGTAGGGTACTGGGACAAAAACAGACATACCGACAAATGGAACAGAATCCAGGACCCCGAAGTAAACCCATGTGACTACTGTCACCTAATTTTCAACAGGTGCCAGAAACACTGAGCCTGAATCCTACCCCAACTCTCTACATGTGCTCTAGCCTTCAGCTTGCTCACCTGTGAAATAGGGGTCATGCTAGCGTTCATGAGTCTAATCTTGCTAGTGGACTCAATCAGAGCCCGTTAACAGTCTACAGAATGACTCTTTTTTAGCCAGGGTCCTACTATACAGCTCCAATGCTGGCCTCAAACTTGCAGCAATCCTCCTGCCTCTGCAATGGCAAGTACTGGGATTATCAACATGAGCCACCAAACCCAGCCTTGAATGACCAACTTTAACATATAAAATTGCATCCTTTAAATATCCTTAAGATGTCCCAAAGCTCTTTTTCCTCCCCAATTTACTGAAGTTCTCCTCGTTCCCAACTTACCTGGTGTAAAATGGTATATCGTTCACGATAAAGCTCAGCTTTATCTCTTGCTGTTCCAAACAGGGTTGGTGCAGCATGATTAGTCATTGATAGACTAGAAATAAAGAAATGTCATTAAAATATTTATAATATATATTATACATATGCATATATATATATATATAATATTACACACATACATTATATATATTCCCAGCGGATAAGAGCACCTGCTTCTCTTGCAGGGGTCCTGAGTTCGATTCCCAGCACCCATATAGTAGTTAAATAGTCTGTAAATACAGTTTCAGGGGATAAAACACCCTCTTCTGAACTCCATGGACACTAGGCACACGTGTGGCATATACTCACACATGCAGGCAAACCCCTCATACACATAAAGAAATCTTTAAAAAAATTTATATCAATAAATAATACATGGTATACTTACGGAAGAAATTTTTTTCTTTCTGAATTGTAAATAAAATGTGGAATATCAAAAGCTCCAACGATATTGAAAATATGCTCTCTGAAAAACAACCCATAAAACACAGGTCTGACTAAAATACAAGTATTATAAACGTTAACAATTCACATTATAATCTTTTGCATAGAATACTTTCACATTTTCTTCAAGCCATGTTCCAATTTTTTGTAGCGTCACAAATAGTAAGAGGATAAAGCTTTTAGCTTGTGCATTCTCCTTTCGAAAGACACGAAGGTGCCAGGTGTGCCGTCGTCTCCCGATGCCCACCATCCCTGCACTAGGCAGGCGGAAGCAGCAGAGTCAAGATCCGGAGGACAACCTAGGCTAGTGAGACCTGTCTCAAACAAACCACTAAACTGACCTTCAATTTAATCCATTTATAGCACACAGACTATTAAATCAGAGTGGTTGGACACACACTATGTCACGACTATAATCTCAATGGAAAATATAGTAAAGACAAATCGCTTAATAACGAGATTCCTAACGTAGGCTGTGACTTAAAACGAGACAAGTAATGACAGCTTGTACTGTAGAACTGTTGATCACTAATTGCTTTCCCGTGAAAACAAGCGCTTAGCCTCCCACAGGAGAATGCCAGCCTTACGCACGCACATCGTGTCATCGACTGACTGACTGCACTCCTGGACTGCTGCCTCCACCACGCCTCGCTCGATCATGTTCGACGACACTGAAAAGCAAGTTCAAAGTCAGCTTTAAAACAGGCATGAAAAGCCGGGCACACGCCTGTAATCCCAGCACTCTGGGAGGCAGAGGCAGATGGATCTCTGTGAGTAAAAGGCTAGCCTGGTCTCCAGAGTGAGCTCCAGGACAGCCAGGGCTACACGGAGAAACCCTGTCTCAAAAAACCAAATAAAACAAAACAAAAAACCAGAAAGATAATCCAATCCAGTGGATAAGAGCATTTGTTCTAGTCTTTTGAGATAGAGTTGTACTGTGTAGCCCCAGCTGGCCTGGAACTCTTCACTTAGACCAGGCTAGCCCCACAGCCAGAGCTCCACCTGCTTCTGCTAGGATTAAAAGCACACGCTAACATACCAGGTGAATCCAAGCATTTTTACATGTGTAGCTCTTTTCCTGAAAATAATATGCAAAAACCAATTTTGAGATTTTGCAGTAGGTCCAGTATCTCTTATTCAAAAATCTATGACACCAGAAGTACTTTGGATTTTAAACTTTTTCAGATTTTATAATATCTGTATATTATACATAAATGAGATTTCTTGGGGAGAAGACCTAAGTCCAAATATAAAATTCCCTTTTTAAAGATCTATTTATTTGCTTGGTTTGTTTTGTTTTGAAACAGGGTTTCTCTGTACAACAGTCCTGGCTGTCCTGGACTCACTTTGTAGACCAGGCTGCCCTCAAAGTCACAGAGATCCGCCTGCCTCTGTCTCAAAGGTGTCAGGATTGAAGTCAGGCACCACCACTGCCCAGCCTGGATGGGCTTTTTTGAAACAGGGCTTCTATATATAGTTCAGGCTGGCCTTCTGAGTGATGGAAGTACAAACATTTGCCAAGTGCTTGGCTTTTTTACGCTTTATGCACTGCTTATGCATAGCCTTGAGGAAGGCAATTGTGTACAACACTGGGACTCATCACATCAGGTCAAGTGAGGAATTTTCCATTTGCAGCATTCTTTTACACTCAGAAAAGTTTTGAGATTTGGGGACATTTCTGATTTTGGATTTTCAGCTTCAACTAAACCTGTCTATAGAAAATATTAGGTCAGGAAAACTGTGAAAGCCACATGTCAATACCTAAATTTTCCATGGTCAATGAATAAATCACAGGCGTTCATTATAGGCGTGGCAAACGGGTGGCGCTGTCCTTAGTATTTTACAAACTTTGTTCCATGAGGCAGGTGCTTCACGGCACTGACGTCAAATGCCTGCTTTTTCTGTTAGGTTGGTTGGTTTTTCGAGGCAATCTCACTGTGTAGCCCTGGCTGGCCTCGAACTCACTATATAGACCAGGCTAGCCTCAAACTCAGAGAGATCTGCTTCCTTTGCTCCCCAAGTGCTGGGATTAAAGATGTGTGTCACCACCTCTAGCAGTATGCCCACTTCTTATTGATGGGAAAGCAACTTTGAGTACCAGCCCAAGAGCACAGCTGAAAAAGGTGGTTTGAATAGATATGGCCCACAGTGCTTGGTCCCTGGGGAGCGGCCCTATTAGGAGGTGTGGCCTTGCTGGAGTGGGTGTGACCTTGTTGAAGGAAGTGTGTCACTAGGGGGGCAGGCTTTCAGGTCTCCTATGCTCAAGCGCTGTCCACAGTGAAAAGCAGTCTTCTTGCTGCCTGCAGATCAAGAGGTAGAAATCTGAGCTCCTTCTCCAGCACCATGTCTGCCTGGACGCTGCCATGCTTCCCACCATGATGATAATGAACTAAACCTCTGAAACTGTAAACCAGTCCCCATTAAATGTTTTCCTTTAATAAGAGTTGCCATAGTCAAGTTGTCTCTGCACAGCAATGAAACCCACACTAACCCAGAAGTTGGTACCAGGGACTGGGGAATTGCCTGGACTAAGCCTAACCATGCTTTTGCTTGCAGGAATGTGGATTTGGGGACTTTGGATTAGAAAAGCAGTGGAATGTTTTAAGTGCAGCTTAATGGGCCTGGCTCAAGAGGTTTCAGAGAAGAATTTCAGTATGTTGTTTAGAGATTGTTCTTGTGATATTTTGGTGAAGAAGGTAGCTGCTTTTTGCCCTTGTCCAAAGAGTCTGCTTGAGAGAGACTAAGGTGAAAAGATTTTGACTAATTGCAGTGGCAAAGGAAATCTCAAAACAGCCTAGCATAGACTCTGTCCTGTGGTTCACTCTTATGAAGAGCATTTCAATGAACCGTAGCAAATGAGAAAGGAAAAATATAAAATGTATGGTTAAAGGGGAACCAGGAAGTAGAATAGATCTCTGACTTCAGGGTCAACCTGGTCTACAGAGCAAGTTCCAGGATAGCCAAGTAATCTGTAATAGTGAAGGAAACCATCAAAAACAGCTGGTGAAGATGTAACTGAGTGAGGGACCATGTTCCAGCCCTAGCAAGCAGCAGAACTTGGCAGCTTCGGCTACATGGTTCTGGCTTTAGAGTCAGTTGTGGAATCTCCCTCCATAGCTAAGAAAGGCCGATGAAGCCAGGTATGTGGCAAGACGGTGCCTGCATGGAGGCCCAGACAGACCATCGTGTGAAGCTGATGCGTGTGTGGATTGCCTGGAAGACCTCAAGAGGCTGGAGATGCTAGAGCCATGGGATACCTGCTGGGGAAAGCTGCTAACACGAGTGGACCCAGCCCAAGAGAAAGGAGTGTGCTGCAGTCTACGAAGCTGAAAGGAGTTGGAGATCTGAAGAGCACATAGACACAGAAATACAGAGTTTAAGTTCGTTCCGTCTTGCTTTGGTCCAGTATTTTCTCACTGTGCTCCCTTCCCTGTTTTGGAATGGTAATGTATATCCTGTGCCATGATATGTTAGAAGTATATGATTTCAATTTTGATTTTTATGGGGAGACACACCTTTAATCCCAGCACTTGGGAGGCAGAGGCAGGTGGGTCTCTGTGAGTTCGAGGCCAGCCTGGTCTACAAAGTGAGCTCCAGAACATCCTGGGCTAAACTAGAATGTTTCTTCCTGTCTTGAAAAACTAGAGAAAGAGAGACAGACAGAGATTGCATGAATCTAAGAAAAAACTTTGAACTCTGGACTTTTAAACATTGTTAAGACTATGATAAACTGTTTGGACTTTTGAAGTTGGACAGAGCACATTTTACACTGTTACGGCTACAAGCTGATGGTGGTGAGGGAGTGGAATGTGATGGTTTTAATAGATATGGCCCCATAGACTCATCTGTTGGAATGCTTTGACCATGGCACTCTTTGGAGGTGTGGCCTTGGAGGAGGTGTGGCCTTGTTGTAGGAAGCCTATTACATGAGGGCAGGCTTTGAGGTCTCCTATGCTCAAGCTCCACGCAGTGTGGAACATAGCCTCTTTCTGCTGCCTTCAGATCAAGATGCAGAACTCTCAGCTCCTGCAGCACCATGTCTGTCTGAAGGCCGCCATGCTTCCCATCATGATGATAATGGACTGAACCTCTGAAACAGTAAACCTGCCCCAATTAAATGTCACCTTGCTCATGGTGTCTCTTCAAAGCAATGAAACCCTAACTAAGACAGACAGCAACACAAATTCAGGCCGGATTGGAAAGTGTAGACTCTTAATCACTCTGTCTTCAGGCAAAATACCATACATTTGAAATTAATATATAATGATTAACATCAATCATGATTTTCTAAATTTTTATTGTAAAGGAATTTCTAAAGGAAGAGTGTGTTTAAAATCCCACTTTTAGCAGTGAAAAGAGAACTAACTACATCACTGAAGATGTTCTCTAGAACATGAAAGTGAGCTAAACCTCCTATCCTGTGGGCCGTACAAACATTGAAGCATTTCTCCTTGTTAGGCTGCTGCCTGTGGTAGCAGGTGAAGTATTTAACAAATAGACAGGGAAATTTAGGCCTTCTTACTTTTTTCTTTTCCCCCAAACATTTAGAGTATCTAAATAAGAGGCAGTCACTGGTGTAAAGAGTAAAAGAAGTAACCATTAAGAATCAGATCCAGCCAACAGCAGAGTTCAGTAGGTAAAAGCCCTTGCCACAGAACTCTGGTGACATGAGTTTGATCCTCAAACCCACAAAGTAGAAGGAGAGAACTCACTCCAAAGCTGTCCTTTGACCTTCACATACATCCTGTGGCATAAGTGCACACATGCATGCATCGTCATCATCATCATCGTCATCAATATAATTCTTTAAAGAACCAAGATCAAATTCATGAGATAAATAGAGAAAAGAGGCTGTGGTGATCCCACCAGGAGATGAGGAACTACAAAAGAACCATTAAGAAACAGAATATCCTGAGGTCACAACTGAACAAATTCCTTGGGAAAAGTTACGACCACGTGAGTATCTCAGAGCTCTGGGATATCTTAATAATGGAGCCTCAGCTTCCATTTAAAATTACATCAGAGGTCACAAAGCTATAACAATTTAAGCATCATCAGGAAACGTTACTTACAGGACTGCTTTTCAACTGCATCAATGATCTTTTCTAGGGTCTCTTCAAGTTCTAGTTCAGTGACAGACTGAAGAGCTTCCGTGAGGTACTTAGTGGCTTCACTAGTGAGAGAAAGGAAAGATGAGACCAAAAGCGCCCATTCTCTCCTCCCTTCAAATGCCTGCAGTTTCTGAAGGAAATCACCCTTCCAGCCCTGGCTAACAAAACTGTTTTGTTTGGTGGCGGTAGCAGGAAACTGTTATTTAAATTTTACAAAATTCAAGCTTTATAAAAAGCCAACGTAACAGAAAACTCAGTTCTCCCTGTAAAGCCTGAAGTATCAAGGCTTGAAATAGTTATTTCAAAATAAAGGAAACAATTAAAACAAGAAATCCCCACAGATCACATTAAAATACCTAAAAAAAAAAAAAAAACAACAACTAAATGAGCTGGCTATCCTGGACAACCTGACCCCATCTTGACTGGAGTGTATGAGGTACGAGACCCAAAGCTGAAAACCCAACTTAAATCTTACTTTGTTTGGTTTTTTGAGACAGGGTTTCTCTGTGTAGTCCTGGCTGTCCTGAAGCTCACTGCTAGGCCAGGCTGGTCTCGAACTCAGAGATTCACCTGCCTCTGCCTCCTGAGTGCTAGGATTAAAGGTGTGCACCACTACCAACCACATAGACTTTAGTCTTATTTGGATTTTTGGCCCACAGAAAATGTAGGCTAAAAAATGAGTGCAGTTTTAGTCTCTAAATCGTATTACCCGGCAATAGATAACAGTCTTCCCACAGTAAAGGCCTATGGTGTTTTATTCCACACACGGTGTTTCGAAGCTAAAAGATTTGAGTGTGTGTCTCACTGAGTCAATTAATGAGCTTCCAACAGCTTAATAATGGTACATTTTAAGTGAAAGGAAAAAAAAGCTAATTGCTCAATTACCCTCCTGTTTAAATTTCAAGGATTAACCAAACTGAATTCATCACTTTCTCCCCGGGTAGACCCAGGTTGACCCTAGGACACTACTAGGCAAAAAGTAAAGTTAAAAGTTTCATAAAGCTCACAGTTAGGAAAACCAAACAAAAAACTACATAGAGACACTCTGACTACATATTCAAACTCTGACTCAAAAGGGTATGCGGAACTCAGCAGGTACACTGTATTATAAAATATAAGACATTTAAAATATAAAGTGAGCTCTTGGAGATGTTCATTCTACAGGACTAAAAAGACAGTATAGGCAGGAAAACTTCCTGTTAAGCAAGCTGTAAACTAGGAAATCTACAAAAAAAAAAACCTACAAATGCTTTAAAACTATCCACTTTTTAATTCTGAAAATAATGCGAATCCCAAGCCGAGACCGATCGGAGGCTCATAGTCTGCAACATAAATCGCCATCAGCCAGGCAGACGGATTCACCCGGTCTGCTTGGCCGCGTCTCTCTGTAACTTCTGGAAGTTACATGGTAATGACCCACAATCCGCAGAGGCCGGGTCCGACTTGCCATCTTCCCGGGCTCAGCGTGGCCCGGACGGCGCGGCCCCGCCCAGCCTGGAAGTAAGGCTAGCGCCCGGTGCGAGGGGCGCGGAAACCTGGGGAGGCCCTGTGGCCCCAAGGGCGCCAGACCGACCTCGCCTCCTCCAAGAGAACGTTCCAGGGGTCTCTGCTGGCCCGGGGCACTGCGGCGGACTCACCCTCTGAGCAGCAAGCCGCGCAGCTTGAAGGCTGAGACCGCGCGACTCCGCAGCCGCTCCGGCGCCATGTTCGCGATTTGGCGCCACCGCCGAAGCCCCGCCCCTCGCGAATAAACACGCCCCTCACTCCACCCTCGTCGGCGCGCCCCGCCGCTACATTCTGGGCCTGGTGAAATGGATTTTTGCCTTTACAAACTCCAGATCAGATCCCCGGGAAATCTCAGACGCTAAGCCTAAAGCAGGAAGCCACTCGCGCGCCCGCCCTGTTTGGGGAGTGAATCGGTGCTCTGAGTGGGAACAAGCTTTCTTTATCCCAAGTGCAACTTTAAACCCTCAGCTGTCTCAAACTCGGCTACCTTCTACTTGTCAAGCTTCCCCGCACCCAGGATCTTCCCTTATGAGAGTTGCAGGGTAGCCCTATTTACTGGTTCTACAAAAGCTCTGGAAATATTGTGTCTTCACTGTTTTCCTCAGCAGATACTCTTCCATCCCGTCTAACAAGCATTTTAGTTGAGGGCCTCTTCACAATATGCTGTCATTAGCAACTTCAATGTATTAGTTGATGTGTTACATACATCAATTAGCAATGTCTCACTTTTTTCATGACAGGTTGGGTTTTTTTGTTTTTGTTTTTCTTTTTTTAACCGGTGGCGAAGCAAACCAAAGATTAAATGGTTGGCTTGGGGTGACTTGTCAATGAGGTGGAGCTGCTCTTGCTGAGTGTGCCTTTAATCCCAGAACTGAGATGGCAGGGGCAGGCAGATCTCTGTGAGCTCCCAGGCAACTTGCTCTACATAGTGACTTCCAGGCCGATCAATGAATCAGAGTGAGACCTTATAAATAAATAAATGAATTAATAAATAAATAAATACATAAAACGCTTGCTATGGTAAGATAACATAAACAACGAGCCTACAACTCACATGACACAGGGGATCGCTGGGCGTGGGGTCACAGGTCTGTAACCTCAGCACTCGGAAGGGGGAGGTTCAAGGATCAGGAGCTAAAGGCCAGCTCTGATGTCACTGCAGGTTCAAAGCATGGGTTGGATACATGAGACTTAGTGGGAGCAGGGAAGCAAATAAGCAAAACCCCACAATTTCTTAGTAGGTACATGCAATTATTTCTGGGGCATATAGTTAAGGTCTTTTTAAAAAGCAAAACAGTAGACATTTGCCCGATTTTACATTTTAAACTTTTGAAAAGTTAAACTAGACAGAAAAAAAAAGGGAGAAATCCCAACCGTGGCTCTTTGAGTGAGAAATGCTCCTCAGAGGCTCTGGTATTTGAGCACTTGGTTCCCAGTTGGGGACGATGCTTGGAGAGGTTTAGGTGGTGCAGCCTTGCCGGAGGAGGTCCATCAGTGAGGGTAGGCTTTAGGATTATGTAGCTTCAACCGGCTTCCAGTTCTCTTTCTCTTCTTTGTGCTTGCATTTGAAGATGGGAGCTCTCAGCTTCCTGGTTCTGCCATTTGTTGCCATGACTCCATGCCATGGCGAGGTGGGTAAAAGGGCTTGCTATGCAAGCCTGAGGAGCTGGGTTCTAATCCCCAGAGCCTACATAAATCCAGGTGTGGTGGTGAGAATCTGTAATCCCTGAAGCATTCCTGTAGCCAAATAGAAGATAGGACAGTAGGGTCTTTGGAAGCTCTTGAGTCAGCAACAGTGAACAGCTAAGAGCCCCTGTCCGAGGTGAAAGGCAAGGATGGACACTCCACTTTGTCATCTGACCTCCACACGTATGCTGTAGAGGCCCGCACACACACATACACACACACACACATAAACGCGCGTGCCATATACATACATGGATACATCATAATACACGCACACACAATTAAAAGGGTTAAATTGTCCTGGGTATTAATTATGCCCACCTCCCCAGGAGTATACTGTATGCATTTCTCCACTGCAGGGGGACATTCTGGGGTAAATATTTTACTAGGACACACCTTGTATGCCAGCACTGGAGAGTCTTGCTGAGAGTACAAACTGAGAGGCAGTCATATGTGGGTGGGTGAGACAGGAGCCTGTAAAGTGGCCTATCTTGATTAGGCCCATGAATATTGAACAGCACAGGCTACCCAGGGGCTTTGATGAAATCGTAGAAACCTTTAAAAAGACGGGGTAAAGATAAATTGCCCTTTTAAACGTCCAGGGGAGGGGTCAGGCGGTGGGGGTTGTGAAAAAGTGGCTCCTGGAAAGTGAAGCGGATTATAGAGGATTGAATAAAGAAGTGGCCATGGTACCCCACACCACTTCTTTGTCAGAGCAGTTAATACAAGATTGCGCTTGAGCTTGCTGAGGCCTTTTTCAGTAGTCCTTTTGGGTGTGGACCCCAAGCCACTTCACCTTCACTGGAATGATGGGCAGGTCAGCTCCAGATGTCTTCACCTGGTCACCACTACAAGTTCCACCCCAGAAACAGTAGAGAGAGACTACCAGAGTACAGAGGTGTCGTGGGATGGTGGCAGAAGACCTTGTTTGTTATCTTGCCTATTTTCACTAAAAAGATTTTTATTATGTAGATGAAGTGAGGCAAAACCGAGTCTTTTACAGCTTTAGAAAAGCACCTGAGAGGCTGGGGAGATGGCTCAGTTGATAAAGGCCTGGCACGCAAACATGAGGACCTAAGTTCGGATCTGTAGCACCACATAAAAGTTGGGCATGGTGGCATGACTGTGGTTTTCTCGTGGTGGGGTGGGGAGGAGTTGGAGGGGGAGCAGACACAGATGGGTTCCTAGAACTTACTGGCCAGCCGGTCTAGTCAATTGATGAGATCTGGATTCAGTGAGAGACTCAGTCTCAAAATTTAGAGGTCAATAAAGGAAAACACTCAACCCCAACTTCTGGTCTATGTGCACATGCACACACTCATGAACATACACACGCACTCACAAACATGCACACACACATTTGCCCATACACATTACATAATACAAAGTTTTAAAAAGTAATAATAAAGAGGAAGGAATCTGAAAGAGCAGGTATACCTAACAGAGGATGAGGTTGGTACGGTGGCACACACCTTTACTCCCGGCACTTGGAAGACGGAGGCAGGTGAATCTTTGTGGGTTTAATACCAGCCAACTTTGTCTCAAAAACAAACAAAAAGTAGCAGCTGGAGGAATGACTCAACAAATTCAGAACCCAGTTCTTGAACCCATATGGTAATTCACAATCATCTGTAATTCCAGTTCAAAGGATCTGATGCTCTCTTCTGGCACTGTACACACAGGGTGCACAGACATACATCCAGACAAAATACCCGCCCCAACACACACACTCACACACACAACTCTTTTTAATCCCAGCACTCAGGAGGCAGAGGCAGGTAGATCTCTGTGAGGCCGAGGCCCAGCTTGGTCTATAATAATGAGTTTCAGGACAGCTAGAGCTACATAATAGAAAGACCCTGTTTTAAAAACAAATAAAAGCTAGATCAGTCCATATTAGGTACAATGGGCAAGCACAACTATAAAATTCTTGAAAGTACTTTGACCTAGTAAGATACATGTGATACAAAGAAAATTATAAATAGCTGGTACCTGTGAATGTACAACACATGCAGGTATCTGCAAAGCTCCTAAGCCATTGGTATATTTTCATGCCTCGCTTCACCTGTTACCCACCTGTTGTTAGCAATAACAATGGTGTTGGACTATATAATGTGTATTATTATTTGTCCTATGATTACCTTGGTGGTATTATTAAACCTGCTATAACAATCAAATAAGACACGGACACCTGTTAGATTTTATAATTGCCTTATTTACCTTGGACTGGACAGATATTCTACCTACACTGTCTCAATAACCTCCACATCCATTTCCCAGCCCCCATCCAATGCCATCCACCTTAACCATTCCTCTTTGGGCTGCCTTCCATCCATTATCCCAAGATACTTGCTTATATTTTTCATCTTGGTGTTTTCTCCATCCACGCCATCCTTAGAGTCCTTCCTCCCAGCCCAGGTTCCTTCTCCATGCTAACCTCATCGTGGTATCCTCCATCTCCTCTCTTCCCATCTGTCTGTTTCCAGTGAGTCTCTTGAACTCAATGCCCAGGAACCTTAGTCACACCTACCCCATTCTGCCCTGCCCAGGTTTTAGGCCTTTAATCAACCAATCAGGTATAATGTCTTAGGCAGGCTTACACAAGGATAGGTGTACCCAGGCAGTCACCAGATCTTGAGGATCAGTAGTTAGCATCAAAACGTAAACATCAGAGCAACCCTCAACACCCATCCTTTCAATAACTTGGAAAAAAAGAGGGGAGGGTACCCTGTGGGGCTGAGATAAAAGCCAGAGAAGCTGACATTCTTGTAAAACAAGCTAAATTGGTGTGTGACCCATGACCCCAGTGTTCTCTAGATTAGAAGCTGCCAGAAGATCAGATGGTGCCAGAAGTTGTGGAAAGACAACCCGAGCAATGTGCAAACCATTCCACTGCAGTTTTGGTCCTAATCATGGGACCAAAAAGCTGGGGGGGGGGGGTGGCGGGGAAGCTGGCATATATTCCTAAAACAGAATTGCTGTGTTTTTTTTCTTTTGTTTGTTTTTATTTCAACAGGTGAACTCTATCACAGGTGCCTTGGTAATGGTAAGGACAGATTACCAACGCACAGGTTGGACTGAGGGCCCCCTTCTGGGGTGGCACAGAATCAAACTCTGTGAAAGTGATATGTATATTCACAACAATGGGGTGTGCTGTCTGTAATCCCTGCCAGGGACGCCATGAGGCTATGTTGGAGCATCCTTTCAAGCCACTGTACCTCTGCCAGAAATGAACCAACAGCTGAGCCAGGAAGGGACTTTGTCTGGTTCATGAATGACAACAGCAAGGGCTCCAGACAGGAATGGGTGGCTGTAGCAGATGTCATGTGGTTGGAGAGCAGGGAAGAACAGAGTAGCCATTGTGCTAACAGTAGGCTTGTGTCTTAGTTACTCTTTTATTGCTGTAAAGAGACATCACAACCAAGGTAATTCTTATAAGAGAAAACATCTAATTGGGGGCTGGCTTACAGTTTTAGAGGGCTGGTCCACGATCGTCCTCCAGGAAGCAGGCAGGCATGACACTGGAGCAGTAGCAGAGAGCTTTTGCATCCTGATCTGCAGGCAGAGAGCATGACACTGGGCCTGATGTGGGCTGTTGTCACCTCGTGATGCCTAGATCATGAGACCCCCAACAGACCACCAGGAACACAAGTCCAATGCAAAACACACAGGGTCTTTATTCAAGCTCAAGCTTGGGTCGCAATCCCTCCTGGCACAGCAGGATGGGTAAGTGTACCTGAGGCCTGGGGAGATAGGGTTTTTAAAGGACAAGACTACAAGCTGGGGTTTCCAAGCCTTGGCGATACATGACTGGACAAGGAGTAAAGGAATGACATGCACTTTGACCTAACTGGCTAACAGTATCTGGCCAAACCACAGAGAGGAAGAGCTTGCCAAAAGGAACATTTCAACCCTGGAAACAACTTGTGTTTTCTTTACTGACCCCATCTTTATCGGTCTGCCTCAGTTGCTATGTCTAGCTGCAAATGCCAAGAACATTCTGTGGTTTTTCTCAGAACTGAAGGGTGGGAACCAAGTTACTCCAGGGACAAGCTAGCCTTGGATGGATTCTGAAAAACAAAATGGAGTTAGCCCTGTTAGTTTTAACATCTTCAGCCTCAAAGCCCACTTCCAGTGACACTCCTCCAAGAAGGCCATGCTTCCTAATTCTTTCCAAACAGTTCAACTGGGGGCTAGGAATTCAAATATATGAACCTATAAGGGCCATCCTCATTCAAATCACCACTTATGGACAGCATAATAGCTCATGAAACTTGGCCTTAGACCATTTATACTGGCATATCAAGAGATATACTCAGATAGAAAAGATAAAATTTGGCCAGTGCTGGGTTGGCTACCATGGGGACAACAGATATGGGAGAAAATATATCACAGATAACCAGAATTTTGGTATCTTTCTATGTAGTAGTTCATAGTTCATTGAGCCTTCCTGGAAATCAAAAAGTATATCTGCTTACTAAAATATGGGCCATCTGATTTGAAATATCCTTTGGGACCTACCCTGTAGGTTCACATTGACCACAGACGAACCAACATTGGCTAGAAAATAGCTTAGACCACTGGAATTCCTATGAATGTTCCATGTACTGGCCAGTGTCCAAACATGTGAGCATAGGAATGCTATGATAAGGCAAGTACATAAATCCACCCATCCTGTATGGAGTTGGCAAGTAAACCACATAGGGCTTACGCCTGTTTCTGAGAAATCCTAATATGCCCTGTGTGGACTGCCACAGGCTGTTGTTTTAATGAATAAAAATCCAAAATCATTTGGCTTTTGTCAGTGAAGACTAAGGAGCCAAACACTGGGGTGAAAACTTGCTAGCTCACAGAGGCAGAGAAAGCACCCAGCTGACCTTCCTACTCAACTCACATCCCAGAAGGAAAAAGCCAAAAACCCAAAGCTCAAGGCCAGACATTTGCTAGCTCAGCTAGCTCAGCAGCCCAGGAGAAAAAGGCCTGCAAGCTCACCTGACACCTCAGGAAGAAAAAGCCAAGAGCTAAAAGGGCAAAGATCAACAGTGTTCCTTCTCCAAGATATTTTAAATACCCTTCAACTCAAAGCCCCTCCTTTTTACTAAATCCCTGTCAGCCATTTTCTTGTTCAGCCTCTTGACCTAGGGTTAACTTTATTAAATCCAGAAAGTTCTTAGATTAAAGGTGTGTGCTAGGGCTGAGCCACACCAAACAAGATACAGGTTTTTATAATTTTGATATCCCCAGGGGGATCAAATATTCTACAACATTTGTATTTCCAAGAAAAATTCTTATATTTCCAAGCACATAAACATCAGGTAAGGCTACCATGAAGGCCTATTCCGAATCAATATTGTGTATAGACACCCTCAGAGAATTGGCAGTGACAGGGAAAGGGCCACTCATTTCACGAACACTGCTATGCAAAGCTGGGCTAAGGACACTAGCTCTAATAGGGACTCTCACACCCACCTCACAACCCTACAGGGGCTGAGTTCACTGAAGAGAAAAATGTGTTGCTAAAATAGCAGTTAAAGAATTTGAATGCTCCGAGCATGGTGGCACACACCTTTAATCCCAGCACTGGGAAGGAAGAGGCAAGCCAACTGCTGTGAGCTCAAAGCCAGTCTGATCTACAAAGCAAGTCCAGGACAGCCAAGGCTACACACACACACAAAAAAAAAAAAACCCTGTCTCGAAAACAAAACAAAACAAATTTGAATGTAAGGAAGGGGGGCATTCCCCCAAGCCACAAACAAACAAAAATAGCAGTGATAGGCCTGGCTTGCAACCTCGTGAGTTGTTTGCCAAGCAAGTACCTTAAGGTCCCCAGGCTATTGCTACTGCCCCTGCTATTGGTTGCTCACCAGAATTAGATGGTGTGGTGACTACTCTTGGTTATCAACTTGAGCACATCTGGAATTAACTAAAATCCAAAAATGGATGGCACACCTGTGAAGATTTTTTGCTTAATTTGAAGTAGGTGGATCCACTTCTAAACTGGATGTTGGGGAAGGAAGGCACACCTTTAATCTGTTCATGCCTTCTGCTGGCAGCCTATATAAGGACAAGAAAGAAGGAAACTTTTTTCTCTTTGTTGTTTGGAGCCTTTGACAGGCCTCTATAGGTGAATCGCAGAAGAGACCATTGGGATTTTGGACAAGGCTCTATCATCATTTGGAGACAACTGTTCTTGGCCCACTATTGGGTCTTAGTGGAAACTGAGTATTTGACAATGAGCCACCGAGTTACTGTGAAACCTGAGCTTCCCATCATGAGCTGGGTGTCATTTGACCGACAAATATTCATACGGTAGGGCATCCACAGCAGCTCTCTATTATAAAATGGAAGTGGTGTATATATGATCAGGTTGGAGCAGGGTCTGAAGGCCCAAACAAGTTACCTGAAGAAGTTGCCCGAATGCCTGCTGGTTCTACTCCTATTACAACACCTTTTGCTGCCCAGTACGCACTCCAACCTTCATGGAGTGTTCCCTATGACTGGTTGACTGAGGAAGAAAAGAATAGGGCCTGATTCACTGGTGGTTCTTGTTGGAGGATGTTTTGTGCACTGTGTATTCAAATGCTGATTTCTGTACCCAGAGATCTGGCTGCATTTCTAGGAAGCACCATCCTACCTCAATGTTGTATAAAAATTGTTCTCTATCATCCTCTGATGAGTTAATAAAGAGCTGAACATCAATAGCTGGGCAGGATAAGGCAGGACATCTGATCCCAGTGAGGGGGTCCCGGGAGTAAAGGTCACCATGAGAGAGTCACTCTGAGGACATGGATGAACAAGGAAGTGCCAGAGCAAGACTAAGATGGAAGGTAACAGGCAGGAAGTAGGCCAGGCCAGGGTTAGAGAAGCTCAGTATCTGCCCAGATACAGTGCCTAAAGCCATTATTAATAAATATAAAGCTCACCATGTCATGTCATTCTCCATTCAGCGGGGATCCAGATTTTGACGGGGTCCTGGATCTCTGGACGGAGAACAGCGTTCGGCTTCTCTCAGGAGCAACTTGAGCATTTTAGGAAAAGGCCCATATGCTAGGCCCAGGTGTGGAAAAAAGTTTCCACAGAGTATTACAGGTAGCTAGCTTTTTGAGAATGAGATCGCTGGTGGCAGTGGAAGCTCGGGTGTCCCAAAGCCTGTGGCGATACCAAAGTGTTACAGCTTTAGGTTAAGCTGCTGTGCTGAGCGCGGCACAGGTGAGGACAAAAGCCCATGCTGGTGGGCTTGCAGGCGGGACATAGGCTGAGTGGGCCAGACAGGCCCAGTGAGATGTGCCCTTCAGGAGATGAGGACTCTCAGGCGGCCATGGTAGAGAGCTGGCGGTACCACACAGCATGCAGCCAGCCAGCAGTTTATTTGATATCAAGGCTTTATAAACCTTGGGCAGTGGGAGGGATTTCGACGGTGAGTGTATTCGATTGGCTGGGGTCAGGGATACTAGATTTGCATGTAGTGGTACAGTGCCTCATGTTCCATGCAGTAGCATGGTCCTATCACAAGAAGGAAGAACACAGAACTTAATTACCCTAGGGGTGGGAGACTCTTCAAGTACAGTTGAAGGCCACTGCTGAAGACTAAGCAGGGTGAGGTATTTCTAGGAATTCCCAGATGCTTGTTGGACCAGTTTCCTTATCAGGAAACACTCTGGCCTGTAATCTGCCCTGAGGACTATGTGATGCTCCTTACAAAATCTGGGGTCACCCAGATCAAGGGGAGGGAGCTTTTAGAACCTTGTTCAAAAAAGGGAGTTCATCATCATAGACTGATCGTAAACAAATGGCTATCCAGAGATAGCCTAGCTAACCCTTGCCTGGCCTGTGTCTTGGCTGCAAGCCAGCCAGGCATGGGCTTTCTCACCACACCTTCAACCTAATCCAGCAAAGCCCCACAGTCATTATGTGGGAGCTAGGGCAGGCATGGGGGGAAAAAAAGCCTTTATTTTTACATTTGGTGCCCAACATAGGTTCTGGATGTTATGCAAGCACCACCCAAAAAATGGTCAGATGTAATATTACAACCCCTTCCTGGGACAACCCTGAAAGAAACCAGTGAATGGAAATTTATGGGCAGCATACATTTTGTTGGGAAGAAGAAATGATCCAGATGTACAACTGTTCACTGATTCATGGGCCAATAGGTTGACTGGATAGTCAGGGACTTGGGAAGAGCATGATTGGAAATTTGGTGAAAGAAGTATGTTGAGAGAGCTCACCAAATGGGTGAAGGATGTGAAGATATTTGTGTCCCAGGTAGATGCTCCTCAAAAGGTGACTTCATCTGAGGAGGACTTCAATAATCAATTAGACAGAATGCTCCATTCTGTGGACAGTCGGCCTCTTTTCCTAGCCGTTACCTGTCATTAACCATGGACAAGGTGGCCATGGTGGCACAGATGGGCTTTATGTATAGGCTCAACAACATGGACTACCACTTACCAAGACTGATCTGGCCATAGGCCCTGCTTGGTTAAGGAAGATTATGTCAGGAGTGCAGGGGATCCTTCAGGTTGACTCTGGTGCTACCACGTGTTTGATTAAAGTCAATTAAAGTAAAACAGCATGGTCCAGGCAAGGTGACAAAGGGCACAGACCCATCAGGAATGAAGATACGGGTCACTCCTCCAGGAACAGAGCTAAAACCTGATGAGGTTCTTGCCCAGGGATGGAGGAAATACAGAATGGATAATAAAGACCATGTGATCAGTTACAGAAGCAAGGATATTTATAGTTGACATGAATGCTTCCACTGTCTTTTGTTAAGAATTCATTTGTACAGATATTTGTGTTTTCTTTCCTAAATTTTTTACCATGTGAGGTACCATCAATTTAAGAGAATATACTTAAGTTTGAGATACTAAAAGAATGTCCTTCAAGGGATATTGCCACCTATTTTAAATTTATAATGCATTTGTGGTGGTGGTTATATCATGTTAAGTATAATTATGATCTGGTTAAATGTATGATGGGGGTTATGCACAGGCTCAACAACACGGATTTCCACTGACTGAATGTGGGATAGTTATGTTTAGGCATTATTATGACATGATTATTGTTTTCATTTGGAAATTAATCACAACAGAAGGAGAGATGATTGTGTGTCAAGTTCCCTCCTGGCTAGCTTTCCTAGTGAGAGAAGGCACTAAGCTTGCTGCTGGCTGAGAACTGTAACCAAAGGTCCCAGTTTGCCTGGGATCCTGAAGGCTGAAGGCTATAGTATCAACGTGTTAGGCCTGATGTTCCCCCTCATGAAGAAAGTATTATATATACAACTTTTTTTTTTTTCTGATTGGATTCATGGACCATTCCACAAAAGGGAATTGGTGCCTGGCTCTGTATTTGGTCAAAAGCCCCAGCTGGGGACACCACAGACTTTTGAAAGCTGCCGCTGCTCTTCTGCTAAATGACAGCGCCTGTTAAACTGCCTTCCAAATACCTGTGTTTACACCCATCCGTTAGGAGAGCTGTTATCCTTGGTCAACAATGGACAGCAGTTACTAAGGAGATTCAACTGGTCAAAGTGCTGTTGAATGCCCAGCTCTAAAGGGGCATCTATACACCCTATATCAAGCCTCGGGGAACATCCCGGAAGAGGGGCAGAAGGATGGCGGGTGGAGTGCGGTAGAAAGCTATCTTCATCGCTTATTATGTGGCAGGGGAAGGGGTTCCTTGACATCAGTGGATTTATAGGCAGTTAACAGCAGCAATGAAAGGGTGACTTCTCCCAATTTTCGTAGGCGGTTAACAGTCGCTAGGCAGAGACATTTTATTCAGTGGCATAACCATGCTCTTGCAACTCAATTAAACTCACTGGCTCTTCAACAGAGACCTGAATGGAATTGTGCCTTTGTTCTGCTGAATAGGGGTTTGTCCCTCTCCCCAGAAAAAAAAAGTTTATACAAGTGGAAAAGCAAGACACAGGGCAGTGTAGACAATGACGCTTCCTTTTGTGTTAAGAAAAGGGGAACTGTGTGTGTGTTCACACTCACATCACCACAGAGAAACAACAGACACTCTCACTGGGAGCCTCAGGTATCAACACCTTCTACTGTGATTAGCAAGCAAGCACGCGTAAGGGAAAAAGCCCCCCCCCCCCAACACCCAGGCCCTACCAAACAAAAGCGAAAATCCTCAGATGTGAGCCCGCACCTGCAATACAGCTGGGCGCGGTGGTGCATTCGCTCTGGAGGATGAGGCAGGAGACTTGGCGTTTGAGCACTGTCAGCGCTACAAAATAAACCTACCTCTATCACACAAAAGAGCCAGGTGGATGCTGGCCCAGGTGGGGTTCATAACCCCGGTACGTGGCACAGATGCAGAAAACAAGAAAGCTCGCTTCGCCGATGAACCGCACGGGGCTGGCGAAGCTGCTCGGTGGCAGGCGCATCTGTTCTTGAAGGGGACCCAGCACCCACGTGGCAGCCCGCAACCGCCCGTAACTCCAGGTCGAGGATGTACAGGATACATTATACATTCCAAGCCGAGCACTCCCACACGTGAAGTAATCTAACATGCAAAAAAGAAGAAGGTCATGAGAAGGAAGTGGAGGAGACAGCCCCAGATTAGAAGAGACCCAAGAGGTGCCGGGGCTAGCGGCCTCGAGAGAGGAGCGCACGCGCTCCCGGGGAGCGGCGGGGCTCGGCGGCCCGGGCGGGCGCCGCGCAGACGCGCAGGTTTCTCCGTTCCGCCTCCGCCAATCTGGACCCTCCTCGCGTTCCGTTCGTGCGTGCGAGCCGGCGCCGAGCAGGCTGGGGCCGCGGAGGGCGGATGGCGGACTCGCAGGCGTTCTGCGTGGCCGAGGAGCGCAGCGGCCACTGCGCCGTGGTGGACGGACACTTCCTCTACGTGTGGGGGGGCTACGTGGTAAGGGGAAGGGGCGGGCGCGCCGGGGCGGCGCGGGAGCGGCGGCAGGGGGATGACGGCCAGCGGCGCGGCGCCGCTTAGAGGGGCTCCGGGGCAGCCCGCCCACGCAGCGCACCCCGCTCCCCACTCGCCGCGCGCCGCCCACGCCGCTCCCGTTCCCAAAGCCACCAAACCGGGGTTCCGGGGTGCGTGACACCCCCCCCCCTCCAGCCTCAGTTGGCTCAGGACTGGAGAGGACCCCAGGACGCTGTGCCGGTTTATCTTGTGTCTCGTTGCCACCGTGCGACTCAAAACGCCACCAAGTCACCAAGCAGTTAAATTGGTCAGCTGTGTTTAGTGGCGTTTCTTTGCTAATTTAAGTGCTACTTCTGGAGAGCCTCAAAATAGGTTCGTATTCGCAACGCTGCGGCCGCAGAATTTTGTGGTTGAAAATTCGTAATTACCATGGCGGTTGGAATGTGTGTTTGTTTTGTTTCTATGGTCGTAGGGTGAGAGCAAGGGTTACCGAGTTGGGAAAAGTAATTCAGGTCTACCTGCCAACCCCGCCCGTTCGTTTGCAGATTACCAAGTATATTCGTACGGAGGCCCTACCGCAAATGCAAAGATACATCCTCTGACTTCCTCACTGCCCTTACGTGACGGACCTGTATCACGAGTGAATCAACGAAATAAAGTGCATACATACTGTGTGTGTTCAGAATTCTCAGGTCCAAGTGGGTTTTTGTTGCTGTTCTGTGTGCTTACTCCTAATTTAGTGCAGTATCCGAAAAAAAAAAAAAACGGAACTAGTTTTTGAGCGCCCGCTCTATTTGGCATGTCCCAGGAGCTCTCATACCCTAATCAAGAGGACTATAGGTTAGGATCGAATGGTGATGTTACCATTTTTAAGAGCCATTTTATGTACATGAGTGTTTTGCCTCTGTGTCTGTCTGTGCTTGCTGCCCATGGAGGTCAGAAAAGGGTGTTGGAACTTGGCATTACGGACTGACAGGGTCACCTGGTAGGTGCTGGGACTCCGAATCCAGGTCCTCTGCAAGAGCAACCAGTGCTTTTTACCCACTAAGCCATCTCTCCTGCCCCAAGTCTCCATTTTATGAAGAAAGGCGCTGACCGTTTGATGGTCATGTGACACCAGGGGCTTCTTTCTGGAGCTTTATTTTGCTTTACTGATTAGAGATAGGATTGCACACTGCAGCTCGCACAGTCTGGCCTGGAATTTCTTGTGTGGCCCAGGATGTCGGTGGACTCGGGACAAGCTCCCACGTGTTGAAATTTACAGGCACGAGCTATCACAATTAGCGCTCCCGTTTCTTTTTTGTTTCTGTTTGTTTCAGACAGAGTTTCTTAGTGTAGCCTTGGCTGTTCGCCCTCTCTGCCTCCCAGGGTGCTGTAATTACAGGTACAGGCTACCACAGCCTGCTTTTTTGTGTGTGTTGTTTTGAACAGGGTCTCTCGCATACAACAGGTTGGCCTTGAACTCCTCATCTTGCAGCTTCCACCTTCTGTTGGGAATCACTGGTGGTTATCACCTGGCCTGGCTTTGAATTAGTTGTTTTTGGTTTTTGTTTGTTTTGTTTTTTTTTTCATGGAAAAACTAGTTTTTGATGCACATACAGTTTTAAAAAATGTTTTTTTAAGCCCAGCCACGTGAAGATACGGACTTACCAAACTTTATTTGCTGTGTTTATATTGGGTTGTGTTGACAGTGGTAAAAGTTAAATGGAAAATATTAAAATTATCTTGCAAGCCAGGCTGTACGGCAGCACACCTGTAATTCACGATGTTGGGAGGCACACGCAGGACAATCAGGAATTGGAGGGCATTCACTGTTACATGGTGAGTTCAAGGTAGCCTGAGCTACATGAGACAGTGTGTGAAGAAATAATGGTAATATTCTAATATCTCATGTTTGTGTAGATTCCCTTGAACTCCATAAATAAAATAGATCAGTATAGAATTCCCTGGGGCCTTAAAGGAAATGCCTGGGTGTTTTAAATCTAATTTTACTCTTGAAAACTGTAATGGATGAGAGTCCAGTTCTCCAGGGACAGCTGCAGAGTTCTGTTCGGTCTACTTGTTATTCCAAAGGGCAGAGATGGTACAAACAACCCTGTAAAATACAATGCAGTTTTAAATCCTGGCTCTGTTCCTGCTTAAATCCCAGAATTCATCAGTAGTCCAATAATTGTCTCCAGTGTAAGTGGAAGGTGGGGAAAAGGGAATAGGAAGCAAAAAAAAAAAAAAAAAAAAGACAAGTCTTATCTCCAGAAAATGCAGGATCTTCCAGCAGCTGTTTTAGAATGCCCTCCTAGGCAGGACATGGTTGTAAGGCCCTGGAAGCTGGAGGAGTCAGCAGTCAGAGGTTAAGAGTGTGGCTGGTGTTGTCTATTTCATATCCCAGCCGGTATTCCTCATTAATATAAACTGTGTAGAAATGGACAGACCTGTGTCCTGAAAACTGAGATACCGGTCTGAAGTACTTCCTGTTTGAGCCAGTTTCAAAGAACCATGTTTTTGAAACTACTCTCCAGAGGCTGGATAGTTTGGTGCCAGAATATTCTTTTGTTTCTCCATGCCTTTTCTAAATTGACATTTATGCAGGTCCCAGTGCTGCTGACAGGGCAAATGTCAGCAGTTTCCCCAGACTCCCCCCCCCCCCAACACACCAAACAGGGTTTCTCTCTGTGTGTAGCCTTGGCTGTCCTGGAACTTGCTCTGTAGACCAGGCTAGCCTTGAACTCAAAAAAGATCCACCTGCCTCCGCCTCCCAAACGATGGGATTAAATGTGTGTCCCCACCACCCAGCTTCATTTGCCCAGATTTTGCAGGGAAGGGTCATTGTATGTTCACAGATGGTATATATTCAATCTCTCAGTCAGACAGTTCTGTTTCTCTAACAGAATCAGTAAGAAGGATTTTTCTTCAAAATTATGTATAATTTTGATGTATAAATATAATCTAGTCTGTTATGTATGGAAGATCAGTTTAGGAAATGTTGGCAGAGAATGAAGGTAAGAGGGCTTTAGTAGCAAAGACAGCTCTACAGTCATTGAGAGGTTTTGATCCATCAGGTAGCACTGTAGACTAGGAAAGAGATGGTAGAAACAGCCAGGCATGTGAGGCTGTTTTTGTTTCTAAAAGATAGCATTTTGAAGCCACACAACCAAAACAATAAATACAATAAATTGTATTTTCTAGGATACTTCTAAGATAGCTGGAGAAAAATTCTATCAGAGCCTTAGGACTGACAAGTTAAATGTAGGAAAACTGACGTTCGTTATGAGAAGATACGACTATTTCAGAATCTTTGGTTGGGAAAAGAAAACCTAACTTGGAAAAATAATAATCAAATTTAATAATAATAATAATAATAAAACTTAAAAAAACAGTATTAAGAAAAAAAGCACCACAGAACAAGAAACGTAATGAGGAAATATTTGTAATGTGTGTGAGAGACTGAAGTCTTACAAAAACCAAGAGCAGTGAATAAGCATGAGTGAGTTTCAGAGAACGAGAGGGGCTCACATGCCAAGTCCTCGCCTGGTGCACAGGACTTCCTGGGTCGGATTGAGTAAACTGGCCATATGGTACGCTTTCGGTCCCAGGACTTAGGAGACAGGAGGGTCAGATGTTCAAGGTCATCCTTGGCTACCTAGGGAGTTAAAAGCCAGCCTGGGCCAGAGGCTGTCAAAACAAAAATTTTTTAAAGTAGAAAAAACATAGGAGTAAAAACAAAAATCCAGGACCTACCTGTAGAGGGGTGCAACACTGGCGTGATGACTTCAGAAGCTCACGATGCCTGGCCTAGAGGCAGAGCGACAAGTTGCATGTCAGTGTGAGTCTGCAGACTCTTCCGTAGCGTGGCCTCAGCTTGCTCTCTGCATAGACCAGCTCCTAGTTCTCCCATCTCCCTGATAACTTGTGACCTCCTTTTTAAAAAACTTACAAGGTGTGTGTCTTTGTTTGAGACAGGGTCTCCCTGCAGCTCTTGCTGTCCTGAAACTCATGTAGACCAGGCTAGTCTCCAACTCACAGAGATCAACCTGCCTCTGCCTTGGGAGTGCTAGGATTTAAAGTATGCACCATTATCCTGGCTAAGGTTTTGGGTTTTAAATTTTGAAGTATACGCATCAAGGAACACATAAAATACCACTTAGAGATAAACACACCTGCCAGATTAAGAACCAGGGCCAGGGAGGGTGCGCAGCAGGTCAGGGTGCTGGATGCCAAGCTTCCTGAACTGAGTTTGCTTCCTGAAACCCATGTGGTAGGAGATAGCCAGCTCCCACAAGTTGCCTTCTGATCTCCATACATGTGCCTGCCCCCTACTCACACAAGAGAGAGAAGTAAAGAAAAACATTTAGAATTAGTGCTATCACTTTGAAGGTTTTTTTGTCTTTCTTTTTCTTTCTTCCTCTCTTTTTTCCCTCCCTCTTTCTTTTTTTCTTCCCTCCCTCCTTCCTTCTTTCTCTCTCTCTCTTTCTCATTCGTTTTTGTTTTGTTTTGTTTTGTTTGTTTGTTTTTTGAGACAAGGTATCTCTGTAACAGCCCTGGCTGTCATGGACTCATTTTGTAGACCAGGCTGACCTCAAAGTCACAGAGATCCACCTGCCTCTGCCTCCCCAAGTGCTGGGATTGCAGCCTTATGCCACCCCTCCTGGTTATTTATCTTTCTTTGTTAACTAGGCCCCGTTCTCTCCCACACATTATCACTAACCCCCTTTTTTGTTATGCTAATATCATGGGTAGTGGCTTAAGATAAACTGCCTTTGAGTGGCAGATTTCTTCCCAGCACTTTTAGATCTATAGGATAACTTATAAAACGTACAATGTGGAAAATGACTAATTAGAAAGGATGTGGAAGGAGGAGGAGAAGAGAAAGAGAGAGAGAAAGAATGTAAGTGCAGGTGCTCAAGAAGTCCAGAAGAGAGTTTCAGGCAGTTGTGAGCTACCTGATGTGAGCACAGGGAACTGAACTTGGGTCCTCTGCAAGAGCGTTCATACTCTTAACCACTGAGTCATCTTTCCAGCCTGTATGGTGTTTCTTGTTATTCATTCCTGTGACACTGCCCCTCTGGTGGTTGAGGGAGTTTTACGTTTCCTTTGGACATCATTAAGCCTTGAAGCTCTAGCAGGCAAATTTGACACTATATGAATCCTGCTACTTTGTCAGCACTGATATGGAACCTGGGTTTACTGTTCCCACTAGAACTGTTGACTCCATTCCTTAATTTTCATTACAGGAAAATGCTTATAGGAAATGCTTCTGAGTATTTAGGTCTATGTTCTATTATTGTTCCTGTCATTTTATTTTTATTAAATTACTTTTTCTTTTGAGTCAGGGTCTTATATATCCCGGCTGCCCTCACACTTGCTATGTAGTCAAGGACAACCTTTAACCCTTGATCTTCTTGACTCTGTCTCTTGAGTCCTGGGATCATAGGTGTGCAATCTATGTTCATGAGGTGCTGTGAGGAAAACATGGTAAGCACTCCACCAGATGAGCTGCAGCCCAG
>CM053765.1:42662430-42667430 GCA_028658305.1 Pachyuromys duprasi | reverse complement strand
TTGGCCTCTGGAAGAACAGCCAGTGCTCTTAACCTCTGAGCCACCTTTCCAGCCCCCTGTTTGTTTACTTGTTGCTGTCTTTTATTTGGGGTAGGGTCTCACTTTGTAACCCACACAGGCCCACAACTCTTCATCTTCCTGTCTCTCAGTCTCCCCAGTGCTGGGATTACAGGCCTGTGCCACAGCACCTGGCTACAGTTACATTTTACTTATGGTTGGAAATGATACTTTTCAAGGAAAGAGTACTAAAGGGGGCTTTTATTTGTCTTCTCTGTGGTCCTTGTTGCAGGAAAATGCACCTAATGGAAGGAGAGCTCCCTACCTCCATGTCCGGCAGCTGCGGGGCTTGCATCAACGGAAGGCTGTATGTTTTTGGAGGATATGATGACAAAGGATACAGCAACCGAGTAATCTTTCTTTTAAACTCAGGAGTGTGGTCAAATGTAATCGCAAATATATCATTTCATCTCACATATTTGAAAATGTTTTAAAAAGAAGATAACTGGAATACATATTAAGTTTATAATCATTAGGCTTTAAAGATAGATGGAGAATGCAGCAGCCATATTCATTGTCTGTGTTCCCTTATTTCAATTAGCTGCACTCTTGATTGTTACCCACAGACAGGAGCAGAAGGGGAAAGATGGTTGCAGTGTGTTTTAGACATCATTTTGCTTCTGTCTTATTTTCTTCAGTTCTATAACTTAAGTTTCCTAACGGGTGAAGTGTTTACTGGAAATAAAAGCAGCTTTAGTTTTTGGATGACAGAGCCCGAGAAAGATTTTGTTTTCAGATGCTCTGGCTCCTAACAACACTCTCATCTTTTAAAAGCTTTACTTTGTCAATTTACGAACAAGAGATGGAACTTACATCTGGGAAAAAATCACCAAGTTTGATGGACAGCCACCCACACCTCGTGATAAACTTTCCTGCTGGGTGTATAAAGACAGGTAATACAGCAACTGAACTTTAATGACCAAAGCTGAGGAAATGCCATGTTTTCCAGTAACTGTAGACTTGTTTGATGTCCGTGGCATCAGCAGTCCTAAAACTGATAAAAACTGTGTCGTAAGAATCAACAGAGAAGAAATGCTATTTATATTTTTTACCTTGAATAACTAATTTAAGTTTCTAGATCACTAACACATTGATAGGCTAAAAATCTGAAGCTATGATAAAAATATACAATGAGCCAGATGGTGGTGGTTCATGCCTTTAATCCCAGCACTTGAGAAGAGAGAGGCAGATCTCTAAGACTTTTGAGACCAGCCTAGTCTACAAAGAGAATTGCAGGACAGCCAGAGCTACACAAAGAACCCTGTCTCGAAAAACCAAAACCAACCAGCCAACCAAAGTATACACAGAAAGGCCAGCTTCCTCTGTCCACCTTGACTTCCAGTTTGCCCCAACACAAAAAGCCCCAAAGTCCATATTTCTTTTTGTTCTTGGGGAGAGGCTCCCACATGTCTGCTGCTTCACGCTTCTATAGCTCAAGCCTCAAAAGCCGATTAAGCAGGGCCCTGCTAGGGCGACTTTTTGAAACCCCTCAGATGATTCCACGGTGCAGCGGCTCTGTGTCAGATCCAGGCATTCCCGAGGTTGGCTCGAGGGGAATCACTCACCTGTCCTCTTGATTGTCAGCTGCTTTTCCCCTTCATTTCATCCTACTCATCCCAGGGCTTCACACAGGCTAGGCAAGCACTCTGCTACCACAAGCCTCTGTTCCAGCTGTTGATAAGGACCCGAGCCTTCCCCCTGACTACCAAAAGTCAGGATGTGTGTTCAAGACCATGAGGCTTCTTGCTTCTGACTCCTAATTTGCCATCCCAGCCTATGCATGACTTTGGTAACCTGGAGCTTTGGTTGGTTGGTTGGTTGGTTTAGCAAGTCCCCATATACCTAGTTTCTGCTCTCTCCTCCCCTTGCAGGCAGCATGAGGATGGCCATGGGTCTCTTCCCACCTGCTGTGGGTTCATCTGCTGGAGTTGTTCCCTTCATTTCTCATTGTTCCCTCAGTCCTTTGATTTTTTTAAAAAACTATAATTGTGTACTTTATTTTGCTTGTTTAGGTGGTTAGGGTAAGAGAAGAAATCTATTTCAAATTTCTTTCGTGTGTGGCTTTTGAGTCAGGGTCCACTCTGGAGCTGGGCTAGAACTCATGGAAATCAGGCTGATTTGGAAACTCGAGAGATTCCTCCCTTCTCAGCCTCCTGTGCTAGTATCCTTGTAAAACTTTAATTTCCTTTTACTGGCGTTTATTATGCCTCTTTCTCCCTCAATTCTTTCCAACACTCCAACACCAGGTAGAAGAAAGAAGGCTGGTGGGGAGAGGGGCGGAGTTCTCTTTGGTTACTTCCTGCTGTTGAGGATGAAGTTCCTTGGGGAAAGTCCAGTCTTCATTTCAGGAGATCTCCATCTTCTTGTCAAACTGCATCAACAGCAGCTAGGAGCAGCAGGGGAAAGCAGCAGCCACCTTCTTTCTCAGAGACCACATTCTCTCTGGGCTCTGGCATTTATTCCCTCTCCAGAGGCCTCAGAGTTAAACTGTCGGCAGCTGGCAAAGCCAGCCCCTCACGAAGCAAATAGCCTGCTGCTGTGGACAGTCTGAGCCATTCCCACATCTCATACCTGGGATTAAAACGGAAACATGTTTACATAACATAACTGAGTTTTTAAAGACAAAAAACCTCTACACTCCTGAGTTCTAGAATAGCAGGTATGAGTCCCGGTGCCCAGCTATTTCAATTTATCTATTCACAAAGACTGAACAAAGTGCCCTTCTCATTTGTTTTTCAGATTGATATATTTTGGTGGTTATGGGTACAGGAGGCACAGTGAGCTTCAAGACTGTTTTGATGTCCATGATGCATCTTGGGTAAGAAAGTAGTCACTTTAATTTCGTACCACTTTAAACTTTAGGAATAATGAATCTAGTCATTCTCATCTTAAGTGCTTCCAATTTGCCATAATTAACTCTATGAAAAAAAAAAAACAACCCTGCATTTTATTCCTTTAGATTTGTATCCAGATGGAAGTTGTCTCACTGGGGATTAGCCTTAACCTTACTTCTTAGCTTTCATCATTAGGCACTTGGCTTCTGTGGGACAAGAGAGGCTTTACCACAGCTTGGGCAACTGTGTTTCTGTTTGACCGCTTGTCCACACCTGCAGCACAGGTCCATGTGAATGAGTCGGCCAGAGTTAGTCATAGTTCAGCCTGACCTCTGGAGAGCAACGGAAGTTGGCTGTGCTCTTCTTTTCTTGACCTTCTCTTACCAGTTAGAGAATTAAAAAGTCATAAATTATAAAAAAAAAATTTCAAGACAGGGTCTTACTCTGTAGTCCAGGATGCCCTGGAACTCACTCTGTAGTCCAGGCTGGCCTTGTGTCCATGGTACTCTGCCCACCTCTGCTTTTGAAGTGCTGGGATGGTAAGTACAAGGCATTGTACCCAGCAAATAAAAATGGAGTCTGATGGAAGACTACTCTCACTGTGGGGTGGTGGAAGCACACACATTTAATCCCAGTGAGGCAGAGGCAGGTGGATCTCTGAAGTTTGAGATCATCCTGGTCTACAGAGTGAGTTCCAGGACAGCCAGGCTATACAGAGAAGCCTTGTCTCAAAACAAAATAAAACAAACCCAAACCAAAAAGATTACTCTAACTCTAGTGGGACCTAGAATACTTTAGTCTTACCTTCTAGCACAGATCATAATTGTACATTTTATTTTAAGTCTTATTATTTGTGTGTGTGTATGTGCTGTATATTAGTGCACTACATGCATGCAGGTGCCCTCAGAGTTCAGAAGAGGGTGTCAAATGCCCTGGAACTAGTATTGCAGGTAGTTGTGAGCTGGCTGACACGGGTGCTGGGAACCAAACCACTGTCTTTTGGAAGAGTAGCGAGTACTCTTATCTGCTGAGTCTTCACTCCAGCACCGATTGTACATTCTAATAAACATACACACAGAGAAAGACAGAGACAGAAAGAGTTAGGCCTCTGGAAACCCAGAACAAAGGGCTGAGGTGCCTATTAATATATCAGAGCAGACGGACTGATTGCCAGTACCCTCAGTTCCTACACAGCCATTCTGGATGGCATGCCCCAGCCCCTGCTGTAACCTCTGCAGCCCAGGGCTTGGCTTCCATGCACTGAGCTTCTCTGATCCCTCTACACTCAGCCATTTTGGCCTCTTCCGTCTTTTGGCTCAGTCTTGGTTCCTGCTTTCCTGGCCTCTTGGCTTGTGGCTCTCCCCTCTGTACGCCCCCCTCTCCCCACATGGCCAAGTTCAATTTGCCAGCCATGTTTACCTTGGGCTCTTTTTGATGCCTCTTCTGTGTTCACCCTCATATCTACAGTAAACCTCCCCAACTACAGCTAGGCACAGTCATGTCCTCATTTTTTTTTTTCATCCATACACACACACACACACACACACATTTCATGCATATAAACAAACATGGATATTTTAAAAACCTCCATTTGTATTTTGTTTATTTGTTTTCAGCTCCTAGGGTTTGAGTCCAGGGCCTTGTGGTGCTGGGAGCTGCAGACTCAGCCCTCAGCAATTAAAATTATTATTATTATTATTATTAGGATATATGTGTGCGAGAGAGAGATTGAGAGAGACAGACAGAAAGCTGTCCTGGCTGTCCTGGAACTTGCTCTGTAGACCAGGCTGGCCTCGAGCTCAAAAATCCTTCTCCCTCTCCCTCCCAAGTACTAAGATTAAAGGCATGCACCACCATGCCCCACAAACAACTTTCATTAACCTTTATTATTTTTATAATAAGCATGGAAGGTGTGCTGCCTGCATGTATGTCTGTGTGCTGTGTGTGTGCAGTGCCGGCAGAAAACAGAAGAAGGTGTTGAACCCCATGGGACTAGAGTTACAGACAGTTGTGAGCTGCCATGTGCGTGCTGGGAATTGAACCTGGGTCCTTGTAGAGTAGTCAGTGCTCTTAAATGTTGAGCCATTGTGCTAGCTCACTCCCCAATTA
>CM053765.1:42525400-42662330 GCA_028658305.1 Pachyuromys duprasi | reverse complement strand
GTGAGGTCTGGCTCACCGCAGCGGCGATGCTGCACTGTTTGTGTGGGGTGCCTGTAACTTCCCCAGGGAATATGTGCACGCGTCAGCCACAGAGCTCTTAGCTGTTCGTTTCCGTTTCAGGAAGAGCAGATATTCTGGGGGTGGCACAATGATGTCCATGTGTTTGACACAAAGACAAGGACTTGGTCTCAACCAGAAATTAAAGTAAGTGCCTCTGGAGCAGATGCCCTTCCTCTGACCCCGGCCCTCTCTCATTTCTCCAGCTTTCCCTTTCTTAAACCACTCACTTTTTGGTTTCTGGGGCAGGTAGGGAGGGAATTGTTACTTTTCTATTCATTGGTATTATAAAAATCTCTTTTCTTCCCAAGTTCCTTCATTTTATTAATTGAATTTATAATTGCAGGTAAAGTAATTCTCACTCTCTTCCTGCCCTCCTCTGTCTTTGTTGTTTTGAGAGGGTCTTTTTATGTGACTACGTTGGCCTTGAACTTGCAATCTTCTGACTTCTACCTACCTAGTACTAGGATTATAGGTGTTACCACCAAAACCACCTAAAGAAGCTCCCTTAAAAACTACTGACAATTACTATTTTTAATCATATATCCCAGAAAAAATATTTTAAAGAGAAGTCATTATAATTCTTTGTTTTCGTTTTTGAGAAAGTCTTGTGTAGCTTAGGTAGACCTCAAACTTGCTCTGTGGTTGAGGCTAGCCTTGAACTCCTGCCTTTACCTCCCTGGCTCTGGTATTGCCGGAATGAGGCACAGGCTTAGCCTCTGTAATCATTCTTTGCCCATAAGTATCTGTGTGAATTATCAGAGTTCTTTTATGTAAAAGTCCTTTTAAAACAGTCCATCAGCCTGCTTTCCTTCCTCTCTCTCTCTCTCTCTCTCTCTCTCTCTCTCTCTCTCTCTCTCTCTCTCTCTCTCTCTCTTCAATGTGGAGATCAGAGCAGCAGCCTCCTAAGTACTAGGATAGCACTCTATCACTGAGCTGTATCCCAAGCCCAACACCTGTGTTTTTATATGAGCTACATGCAATTCCAGCATGAGAAAGTACATTATCAATATTATTTTCTTTGCTAGAAACCAAACACAAATTCAGATTCATTTAAACAGTATATAGAAACCAAACAGAATCAACATCTTTAAAGATTTATTTTCATTTTGTGTGTTTGAGTGTTTTCCTTGCATGTGTGTATAGGCAGCATGTGGGCATGTTTCTCAAGAAGGCTGCAAAGAGCTCCTTGGATTCCCTGGAACTAGAGTTACAGGAGGCTGTGAGCGGACATGTGCTCCTGACCACTGAGCATCCTCCAACCCTAGGAATCAACTTTTAAAAATGGTTTTCTCCTAGTTTAACTATTGCAGAGGTAAAGGTCAGTTCATTACCACCAGCTGGATCTCAGCACAGTTATTCAAGTGAGCCTGAAGCATCAGATGAGTTTCATTCAAGATAAAGTATACAGAAGGTTGTTTTTTAAATTCTAAGAATTTTAGAAAAAACAAAAACAAAACAATTTCCAAAATCCAAGATGTCTAGGAAAAGATAAATGGCTTCTTTGGTTTGGCTTAAATCATCAGTGAAGTTTTTTCTTTTTTTTTTTTTTTTTTTAATTTGAGGACTTTTTGGAGTCATGTAAATTCTTAGTCTCTGAGATACAATAATAGATCAATGGTGGGTGAGGGGAGAGGAGAGTTTGTTTGTTTTTAGATTTTTAAGATCTTTATATTTCAGGCTTAATTTATATGAACTTTTTCATTTTGCTAGGGTGGTGGGCATTTTAAGGGCAGAGGGGTGCGCTTTCTTCCTAGAGAAGCTGTTTGTAGTTATGGCTGAGCACAGGATGTGTCCAGTACAGCTGTTTCAAGTCTGTCCTCTGTTCTGCTCTCTGCTTGCAGGGTGGAGTTCCACCACAGCCACGAGCCGCGCATTCATGTGCAGTTCTGGGAAATAAGGGTTATGTCTTTGGCGGACGCGTTTTGGTCAGTGTTTTCAATGGAAATTGTATTTTCATGTGTGATGTTTATAAACACTTGTCATCTGATTTTGTGTAGCATCTGAACATTCAAATAACCTAGAGATTAAGCTACACTTAGTACTAATTTGTATTTATCTCCTGTTTCCCAAAGAGACCCTACACAGGCTGTCACAGATGGTTTTTAATCATATTTTAATGAGAACCCTTCACTTGAGTGCAGGGTCAGCAATGATTAATTTCTTATCATCCAAGCTCTGTTAGTTCAAACCCATCTCTTCCTTCTCACTTGAACACATTAATCTGGGAGTTTCATGTTAATTTTTTTTAATTTGCTGGTCTATTTTCTTTTTTTCTTTTTTTAACATATTTATTTTATATTAATCACAGGTTATATACTTTGTATCCCATCCGTAGTCCCCTCCCCCACTCCCTCCCTATCCCACCCTTCCCTCTCTCATCTCCTCCCTGCCCCTTTCCAGGTCCACTGATGGGGGAGGACCTCCTCCCCTTCCATCTAACTCTAGCTTATCAGGTCTCTTCAGGACTGGCTGCAATGTCCTCTTCTGTGGCCTAGAAAGGCTGCTCCTCCCTCGGGGGCAGGGAGGTTGAGGAGCCAGCCATTGAGTTCATGTCAGAAATAGTCCCTGTTCCTCTTACTGGTGTACCCACTTGGGTATTGAGCTACCCTTTGCTACATACAAGCAGGGGTTCTAGGTTATAACCATACTTGGTCCTTGGTTGGAGAAACAGTCTCATAAAAGACCCCTGTGCCCTGATATATTTGGTTCTTGCGGAGCTCCTGCCCTCTCCAGGTCATACTAACTCCCCCTTCTTTCATATGATTCCCTGCACTCTGCCAAAGGGTTGGTTATGTTTCTTAATATTATGTTAATTTTCTTAATGCTTAGAATTCACTTTCAATGTTTAAGATTTCAATGCTAAGAAGAATAGGGCAATCTGTGCTTAATCTGAACTTGTTTTGAAACTAACATTTTATTCCATATAAGAGTTAAAACACTGTCCAATTATCATGCTTTTATTTTAGCAAACTAGGATGAATGACTTACACTGTCTAAACTTAGATACCTGGATTTGGTCTGGAAGGTAAGTGTGAAGTCTGTATTCCAATCTGTAAGAGTGTGGGGGGATCATAATCCAAGTGTGGGTCTTGAAATTGAGTTAATATTTTTTCTTTAGATTCTATATCTAAACAAGGGCTATAAAATTAGAAATATAAAATTTAATTTTTTTCCTTCCTTCTTTTTTTTTTTTTATTTGAGACAAAATCTCACCAGGTATCTCAGGCTGGCCTTGAACTCTGGATTGTCTCACCTCAGCCTCCCAAGTTAAAGTACTATAGGTTCTACAGTCAGCTAAATGGAGTTTATACAAACATATAAGACATTAAAATAGTAAGAGTTGAAAAGTGTCATGAGAAAGTACTGGCTGTATAATGAGCATGCTTTGGAGATGGGTCACCAGAGGAGATTGAGTGGCTGAATGGAGTCATCTCACACCCCTAGATAATGAAATTGAGAAAAGTCGGATTTTGTCTATGGCTCATTGTATTGTTTAGCAACCAAATACATTTAGGTAATAATTTGGACATCCTGTAATGTGATGGAATCAGGGCTCGCTGTCTGTCTGTCTGTCTGTCTGTCTGTCTGTCTGTCTATCTGTCTATCTATCTATCTGTCTATCTATATTTTTTGAGACAAGGTTTCTTTGTGTAGCCTTGGCTATCCTGGACTCAATTTGTAGACTAGGCTGACCTCAAACTCACAGAACTCCACCTGCCTCTGCCTCCTGAGTGCTGGGATTACACGTGTGTGCCCCCGCACCCAGCCTATCTATATATTATAGATATAAAGTATAAATACCGTTAAAAATAAAACCACGAGGACTGGGATAACAGGTTAACCAGGAAGTACTTGTGTAGGAAATATGAGGACACGTGGGGTTTAGATCCTCAGAACCCATGTAAAAAGCGAAGTGTGTTGCCTGTGCTTCCTGTCAGTACTAGGGATGCAGAGATAGAGGGATTCTTCAGGCTCTCGGCCAGTCAGCCTCACTGACTCAGCAAGTTCCAGGCTGGTGAGAGACCCTGCCTCAAACAAACAAACAAACAAACAAAAGCCTGATATAGACAGCTCCTGAGGCACAACACCTGTTACTGACCCTTGCCCTCCACACATACACACAAATAAAACTGAGCCAGACATGGTGGTACACTATGTCATCTCTCTTATAACTCCGGAGGTTCAGACAGGGAGACAGTGAGTTTGGGGTTAGCTTTGCTCTGCAGCAAATTTGAGACCTGCCTGGGGTACATAGCAATACCCTGTCTTAAAAGGAGGCAACTCCCCCAAATAAAAAGTAAAACCGTAAATGTGTGAGAAGAAGGAAAGAGGAAGGTATTCTTAAAACTTTGGCATTAGGGACTATGTGAATCTGAATTTGGAAAGTGAAAAAGACTGATTCATAAAACCAGCTAAACATTAAACATTTCTCTGCAAAAAAATGTGCGTAAAATGTTAAAAGGCAAATTGGAAACTATAAACCAGAAGTAAACTGAAAGCAATATTTTTAGCATTTTTAAAAAAGAAAGATGAGTCAATATAGTGGTGCACAGAGGCAGGTGGATCTCTGTGAGTTTGGGGCCAGCCTGGTTTACAGAGTGAGTCCAGGACGGAGAAACCCTGCCTCAAAAAATGGAGAGAGGAAGAGGAAAGGGAGAGGGGAGGGGGAGGAAGAAGAAGGGAGGGGAGGGAGTCAGAGTCAAAGGTCCACAAGAATTTAGGGTTAAAAAAGACACTCTAGCGGGAAAGTGGGAAAGGACACAGACGGCAGCTCACAGGAGGAGCAGGTGACCAGAGGCCACTGTATTAGTCTGTGGCAGCGCGCTCCGTAGATGGTTTCCTGGAAGATAGTCTATGGTGTGCTTGGTACAGACCATGGAGCAGGGAGCAGCAGCGGGCACCTTCTCTCCCAGCATTCAGGAGGAGGAGACACAGGAAGGCAGACCTCTCTGAGGTCTCTGAGGACAACTTCCTACAGAGTGAATGTGTTTTGTGGTTGTTAATGATGTATAACCACAGTATTTATCTTCCTTCCCTCCCTACCTCATTCCTCCTCTGTATATGTGTCTGTATAGAGTTCAGGCTGACCTTGAAGTCCCTATGCAGCCCAGGCTAGTCTTATTTCAGCCTCTTGGGTACTGGGATTACAAGTATGTACCTCCACTCCCTCGCTCAGCTTTTCCTTAAGATCTGTGGTGAATGTATCGCACTAACGGGCAGAGGCAGGCGCATCACGAGCCAGAGGCCAGCCTGACTACATGTTGAGACTGTCTTGGGAAGATAAAAATCTTTTCATTATGATTATTTCAAAGTTGGATTTTAATTTTGTTTTCCCCTGCTACAGGATTTCTGTTAATGGAGAAAGCCCCAAACATCGGTCATGGCACACTTTAACAGCAATAGCTGATGATAAGCTTTTCCTATTTGGTGGACTAAGTGCAGATAATATTCCATTAAGTAAGTCCATGCAGCTCACCATATAGCCATCACCTCCTTTACCCAGAACCCAGGTGCTAGGCATCTGGGGAAAGGCATGGGAGCCAACCGAGTGTGGTAGTAGCCTGCGGGGGCCCCTGAGGATGGGGAATGGCTAAAAAATGCTTTACATTTCTTCCTGTTGTGTGTGTGTGCATGGATGTGTGGGAGATAGGAGAACTGGGGGAGTTGGTTCTCTCCTTCTACCATGTGGGTCCTAGGGTTCAAACTCGGGTGATCAGGCTTGGCAGCGCCCCTTCACCTTCTGAGCGGTCTTGCTGGCTCCAGTGTCTTGGAGTTTTTTGTTTGTTTGATTGATTTTTTTTTAATTTTTATTTTATGTGTTTAGCTGTTTTGCTGGTATGTATGTCTGTGTGCCACATGTATGCAGTGTCCATGCAGGCCCGAAGAGGGTATTGGATCCCCTGGAACTAGAGTTTCTGACGGTTGTGCTTGGTCTTGTGGGGACTCAAAGCTCTGCAGGAGCAGCATGCTCTTCAGCCCTGAGTCATCATCGTTCCTGTCTTTTGTAGAGACAGGGTCTCCCTGTGTTGCCCTGGCTGACCCAGAATTCACTATGTAGACCAGGCTGGCCTTGAACTCTGAGAGCGCTGCCTACCTCTTCCTCTGGCATACCAGCATAAAAGGCGTGCCCCACCACCCCTGGCTCATTTTTTTGACTAACCAAATGCTTGCACTGTGAATTGATATGGCAGGGCAGGAGTTAAAGCTCACTGATTGAATGTTTGCTTGGCATGTGTGAGGTCAAGCCCCAGGACAGAGGAGAGAGGAAGAAAAAGTAAAGCTCCTTTTCATTCTGTGTCTTCATTTCTTGTCTTGAGGCTTATTGGACTGTAGGCTATGGTTGACAGTCTCCCCTCTGAGTCTGGAAAGGCAAAGGTGGAAGGTCAGTTTCTTCCTTTTGTTCAAGAATTCCAACGTCCTCGGCAGGATCCTGGAGCTCGTCTAGGTCGTGTTTTGTTTGCTTTACATGTATTTATTCATTTATGTATGTATTGATTATGTGTGTAGTCATGTGTATGCCACATTGACATGTAGAGGTCATAGGACAACTTGTGGAAGTCCAAAATCTCCTGTCCTTTTGTGGGCTTCATGGACAGAGCGAGGTCACCAGGTCTTGGCAGCAGGCACTGCTGTCCACTAAGCCATGTTGTTGGCCCAGAAGTCTATAGCTCCTTCTAGCACAGTTTGTTTTTCAGCAGTAAATTGTGGCATTAGAGGCGCACAAATGACCAAGAACATGTATGTTTGTGTTTGACATGTTATATTATTTTCTTAACAAAAAAATATCTGTGGGCTGGAGAGATGGCTCAGAGGTTGAGAACACTCGCTGTTCTTCCAAAGGTCCTGAGTTCAATTCCCAGCAACCACATGGTGGCTCATAGCCATCTAAAGTAAGATAGAATGTTGTATAAATAATAAATAAATCTTTAAAAATATGTATCATTTTTCTACTCTATTTTGCTTATTTAGTGTGTGTGTAGCGTGCATGTGTATGCTCGGTGTATGTGTAACATGGGTGTGGAAACTGGAGGACAGCTTTTGGGAG
The DNA here is from genome assembly GCA_028658305.1 of Pachyuromys duprasi. NCBI lineage: Eukaryota > Metazoa > Chordata > Mammalia > Rodentia > Muridae > Pachyuromys > Pachyuromys duprasi. The sequence goes on along the minus strand of CM053765.1, from coordinate 42,655,225 downwards.
TCAGTTCTCTCCTCTGTCCAGATGGATGCTGGGAGACAGGCTCCGGTCTCGGCAGCAGGTGCCTTTGCTCACCGAGTCATCTTTTGGGCCCTTAACACAAAGCTTTCTGTGGGTAGAGACAGTTTTCATTCAGAAGCTTCACTATTAAAACTATTATAATACCTTCGTAGAGGTCCTCAGGACTCAGTTGGAAAAGTGTTTGCTGTGCAGGTGTGAGCCCATGGATTCCGATGTGGGCACCCACATTAAAATCTGGGTATGGGGAGGCGCTTTTGTAATTCCAGCCCCAAATGAGACAGGAGAATTCCTGGAGCCCTAGGTAGTCCAGTCAGTGAACTCAGTGAGAGAAATCTGTCATATTGAATCTGAAAGCAGCTTCTTTTTCTTTTTTTCTCTTATTTTTTTTTTTCTTTTTAGTTCTTCGAAACAGCGTTTCTTTGTGTACTCCTGGCTGTCACAGAATTCGATTTGTAGACCAGGCTGGACTTGAACTCAAAACTCAGAGATTCACCTGCTTTTGACTCCTGAGTGCTAGGATTAAAGGCTTGCATAAACACGCCTGGCTTCATTTTCAATATCAGTAATCTTCTAGCCACCAAACTCCAGACGAAGTTCTTAGTAGGATTATTAATTATTCTAGAAATTTTTCTCCAGTTTTTGAGGACTTTTTGTTGTTGTTTTGTTGTTGTTTTGTTTTGTTTTGTTTTCAGACAGGGTCTCACTTTGTTCAGCCTGGCCTCAGACTAATTACATAGCTAATCAGGACCTTAACTTCTGCTCCTCCTGCTTCTGTACCTTCTAAGTGTTGGGATTACAGGCATACACCAACATGCCCTGATGAGGGTTTTAATTAAATTTGGAATACAATAAGACTGACATTTGTGCATTTAAATACAGATTAATATCATAACTTCATGCTATCTACCGTTTTTAATTCATACTTGTTTTTAAAGAAAAAATTTATGTTACGGAAGTTTTCTACATTTATGTCTGTGTACCACATGTGTGCAGTGTCCACAGAGACCAGAAGGGGGCATCAAATCCCTTAGGACTGTAGTTGCAGATGGGTGTGAGTCATCGTGTGGGAGCTGGGAGCAGAGCCCAGGTCCTCTGGAAGAGCAGCTGGTGCTCTGAACAACTGAGCATCTTTCCAGCCCCATAACGGCTATTTCTGATCATTAGCATAGGGTCATTGAGTGCTCTAGCTCTTCCTTCCTTCCTTATAGAGTAAGATTAAGACTTGTTTGCATGGGCACCAAAGCAAGTCCTTTTGTTACTCAGCCACGGTTTGTGGCTGTATGAAAAGCAGTGTCCATGCCACCAAGCAGCATGTCCTGAAGTGTTTATAGAGAAAATGCTACAAGATCTAGTTCAACAAGAACACGGAGGCAAACAGAACACAAGTGACAAAGTTTCTCTTTTTCTCTCTCTCCCTCCTTTTCATTCCCCCGCCCCTCACATCTTTTTTTTTTTTTTCCTCCTTTTTGGTGCTGAGGTTGAACCAGAGCCTCATGTGCTAAGTATAGACTTCACTAAAAGCCACAAACCTTGGTAGCTGTTACTTCTAGGAAGTGGGGCCTTCTCATATTGTACATGTTTAAAATGTTTATGAAAAATATGCATACTCACCCAAGATAATGATGCAAATGTAAGATGATAAACCAAAAAAAATTAAAATTATATTCCAAAGGCCTAATCATAATATCTGAACTATCTTAATATTTTAGGTGATGGCTGGACTCATAATATAATAACAAACTGTTGGAAACAACTTAAACATTTACCTTATACCAGGCCCAGGTAAGCCCAAAAGTAAAACAGTTGAGAGTTTTTACAGTATTAAGATTTAGAATAGTGCATAGTGTTTGTAAGGGAACCATAAGCAACAGAAAGTTACTTCTCAAAATAGTTTTATGTTAATTAACTAAATTAATTATTTTGATTATGTTTATTAGAAATGATTTATCTATTTTATCCATAGTTATAAAATTGAAAATATTACTTTTAGCTAAATATGTTTGCCTAGTAAGTATTTTTTAAAAAGCACAAAGTAATTAAAAACCTGTTATAAGATCATTTTGAATGTTACTATTTTTAATTAAGAGATAGGAATATGGTTAGCTTTAATCATGTTTTTTTAAAAGACATTTAAAGCAGTTAATTGGGATATTTGCTTTTATGTTATTGTAGAGACAGATTATTTTTTTCTTACCAACAGGGTGAATAGGGCGTGATGGTCCATCCCTGTTATCCCAGCCCTGGGCAAATACAGGCAGGAAGAATAGGACCTTAAGGCCATTGTTGGCTATGTAGTGAGTTCAAGGGTAGCCTGGGCTACATGAAACCTTGTCTCAAAATAAGCAGCAGTATGATATATTCATTAACGTGAATATTTAGAAAATGCTATTTATTTGTTGTCTATTACAGGATCAATATTGTAGAATGCTATTATTAAAGAAAATCCAATACTGCCATAATTTTTCAAATTGTATTGACTAGTATAATGAAAATGTCCTTGTAGGAAATTCAGATAAGCAGGCCATAGGACCATCTGCAGATAGCATGCTGTCTCATGCCATGTATTTCAGAAGTGATCTTCCTTCAGATCCTTTGTTAGCACAAAGTCAATGTATGATACACTTTTCTTTGTTATTTAACAAATGGCAACTAATAGCTTATTTGAGAAAAAGACCTAAATTTTCTTATATATTTGATACATAAATCTATATATACTGTTTAGAGACCATCATAACTGCATATGCTTTTTTATATTTTTATGTATAAAATGTCATTAGAATATATTAACACGTCTAGCCCTTTGAAACTTTAAGAGTTTTTATTGAGACAGCATTCAGCTTCAGCTACTGCTTATCTTTTGGCTTTACAAAGTCACTGAAGACATGCATGTCCTCATCTGTAAGATGACAGGTTTCCTCTAGGGTTGTTTTTCTTTGCTTTTATGAATACACTAATTATGGATGTCAGTGGTAGCAAATGTTTAATTTTAAATTTTCTGACTGATATTTCAAGTCTTAATGAGTAATTCAGCAGAACAATTGTTATCAATAATGTGCTCGATAGAACTAGAGCTATGTATCGCGATTTCTTTTGACTGAGCTCACGTATCCTGTCAATGCTATGCTTTATTAGAACGTTTAGGTGATAAGTGTAGAGCAGCTGTGAGAGGACATAAGCTGTCAGTCTGTAGAAAACATCAGGTTGCAAGCTAGATGCCACCAAAATCAAGGCAGGAAAGGCTTTCCAGTGTTCTTCGGAGATGAGATCCAGGTTTCCAGTTTCCCTCAGGCAGATAAGACAGAGGCAGATCTGCCCTCAGGTATGACGTGAGGAGGAGACAGGTGGGGTAGCGTTGAGTGTAAGGAGAGCTCTATGAGTGCGTGCGTGGTTTGAATGGAAGAGACAAGCGAAGCCTCCTCTCCGTACATTATGTGCCTTCCCACACCACAACGGGAAATGACGGCTGCCTGATTCTCCTCTTAGGGTGCCAGGGTTCCTCAGCCTCAGCACTCGTGACTCTTTCAAGTGAACAACTTGCTGTTGTGAGGATCACCTTGTGCTTTGGATGCCTGGAAGCCTCCAGCTTGAGACTGTCTGTCCTGCGGTGAAGCGTTCTCCTCTCCAGGCCTCACTGTTCACAAACCTTTGCCTGCTCACATGACCTTGGAAAGCCCCATCTTTGTTAAAAGTGGTGGTGGAGTAACTATTGCCTGTAAATATGCCCTAAAAAGTGCAGGCTTGACGAGCCCTAAGTCCTGTCAGATCCCATCAAGTGTGCCAGCGTTACCCATAATTCCCATGGCTTCTCTCCTGGAAATTAACCCAGCCCTTCCCATAAATGAGGACATCCAGTGTTTTCCGTCTCCCATGGCTAATTGTTCTCTAATCTCATGCCACACCCCTTGACACTATCTGGGTTCCTACTGAAAATTTAGACCAGTCTACACTCCAGCAGGTGATAAGGAGAATCCGGCAGAGAGTTGACCAAATAGTCTATCTCATGCTTCATCCTGGGCCACGAGTGCATTTGTCACTGAGTGTGTGTGGAATTGAAGAAAGTGTGCAGAGTCCCACTGTTTGTACTTGTGGGGTTTAAGTAAAAGGGATAAATGTATGAAAGTAAATATTTAATAGTAAATAAGTGTAATATATTGTTGTTTTGGGTGGCTGTTGTTTCAGTAATTTGTTCTATTAAGAAAAGCACCCTAAATCAGGATGCCGTGGGATCAAGAGCAGCGTAGATGGTTCAATGGTTAAGAGCACTGTCTGCTCTCACAAAGGACGTGGGTTCAATTCCCAGCACCCACATGACAGCTCACAACTGTCTGTAATGCCAATTCTCAATTCCAAAGGATCTGTCCCCTTCACAATAATGCACATATAATAAAATTAAATAAATCATTTAAAAAAAAAAAAGAGCAGCGTAGGCTGCATAGTGAGCTCCAGGACAGCCTGGTCTGACATATGAAACCTGCATCAACAGAAGCCAGGTGCCTGGGAGGCCGGGCCAGGCATAGCAAGTCCCAGGCCAGCCTGGTCCACGTAGAAAGATTTACCCCCACCCCTTTTTTTAAAGAAAAATATAGTGCTCTCTTAAAGTCAAAGTAATGACTTTGTAAAATTCTAAGTTTATTTTATAAAATTGAGAATTTCTATTTTTCTGAGAGCTAGAGCCTATGGAAATACTGAATTTATAAAGCAATAAAATTGTTTTCAGTAAATAATGTGAAACTTGAAATAGATGTGAGCTTGCTAGCAGACCATTTCCCAGAGAACAGCAGATGCTCTGCTCCTTCATGAGATAAGTTGCAAAGTTAATGACTGAATGAGTTAATCTCTATATGTGTTCACTCTTGCTAATCAAAGGTTTTGGAGTACAAACTGGGTGCAGAATACCATACTGGCATTCTCTGGAAGGGAGAGTCATTCAGTGGCGGTGTTGTACTGGTTGCGGTTCCAGCCACGCCTGAAAGCAGGAGTACCTAATGTGTAGCATTTGCTGATTTCCAAGGTGTAAAACCTCCCACAAAGCCTGACACCAAGCCACCAACGTGATGACACTGAGCCTGAAGCTGGATGGAGATTCGCAAAACCAGCTTCAAATAGCCAGTGACCCAGCTCCAGCACGCCACAGTGGCCATTTCTGACCTCACAGACGTCAGTCTTTTAGGGAGCTAGAAGACACACGTGCTATAGCAAATAGAGCAGCCGATCTCCAAATGTAAGTTAGGAGAGTGGAAAGTGAGCCAGTCAATGCCAGCGGTATGAACAGAACCAGTTTGCATGGGTGATTCGAAGCAGTTCCCGGGGGCTGAGCCTGTGAAGGAGAGAGTGATTTAACCCAGGTATAAGAAAAGGGTGAACAAAAGCCTAGAGTTTTTATACCTTAGGATAGGTGGAGAAATAGAAGGCTCATTTGGGGAAAGGCAAAAACTAAGCTTTATAGAGGAATATAATTGTCCATTGTAAATATTAGGCCAGGAATAAACAAAAAACAAAACAGTTCTTCTAGCAGAGATGCCTCCTGATCAGGAAGTTCCCAAGACAACAGTGGATTATAACAGTGGGAGAAGGAGTGCCATATACACAGGCCTTGGGTTCAGCCTCCAGGACTGAATCAACACAGAACTACACACATATCTGCAATATATTCCAAAACATTTAGAAGAGATGCACCTGAACATTACTGACACAGATAAGAGCTGATAAGTGTCTGAGGGACGGAAGTACTGATTACCCAGCCATAACTGCTGCGCACTCGGGTCAGATTATTTCACCATACCCTGTATGCATGTGCAGGTGCTGGGTACCAATTAAAACTTTTTGAAGTGGCTAAGATGACAAAAAGTATTTTAAAAGTATTATCTAATACCTGTATGTAAGTGGGGAGATGATGGATAGAAAAATGAGGAATGCATTATGGTATTCTGTACCCACACTGATAGGTTTGAGGTAGAAATATGAAAGGAATTTCATGTGCATTTGTCAGCTGGTGGGGCCCGGAACAGGAATGGAAGGGCAGAGGTGACAGGAAGTGACATGGAGGCTCCCAAAAGAGGTGGGAAAGGTGCCCATTGCACCTGAGGGGTTGATCCTTCTAAATTCATTTCAGGGTTAATATATATGAAACAAAGGGCTTAGCAAAGTTGGGCACTAAGACAGATACTAGAATCATCTCTAACTGGAATATGGTGTAGTGAACTTGAGAGAACTGGTTAAATAGATCTCCTTCAGAGATCTGGAAGTAACTTCTGTGACGTGCACTCTCCCTTGATAGCGCCTCACTCTGTTTGTACTTTTCCATCATAGGTTATGGCACACAGCCTGTTTGGGAAAAGAAAATGAAATAATGGTATTTGGTGGGAGCAAAGATAACTTACTTTTCTTGGACACAGTAAGTAACTCATATTTAAGCATTCTGTCTGAGTAATCATGATATTCAAACAGCCTCTCAGCAGTATTGTTGCTATGGTAACGGCAAAGCACAGAATGACTAGAAGTGATGTCTGGAAGGTCCACCCTTCCAAGTCAGAGGCTTTGTGATGTATGTGGGGCTATTTCAAGTTTACAGACCAATATCAGTCTATTAATTTCATTAGCTAAGTTATTAAAAAGGGCTTTTTCTTTCCAGTGCTGGGGCGCAACCTGGGGCGTTGCTTTCACACACACATGTGACAGCACTAAACCCCCAGGCTGTGGCCTTATCTCCAAGCCTTACCACAATATGAGCACTTGTAGTTTAAATATATTAAAATGTCTGTGTATAAAAAGAATACAAGCCAGGCAGTGCTGGCGCCTTCCTTTAACCCCAGTACTCAGGAGGCAGAGGCAGGCAAATCTCTGTGAGTTTGAGGCCAGCCTGGTACAGTGATTTCCAGGACAGCCAGGGGCTACACAGAGATACCAAGTCTTGAAAAACACAGAGAGAGAATATATAATCAAAGTAATAATCACCCAGATAATTAATTGAAATTATTTTTTGTTGTTGTTGTTTTGACACAGGGTGTAAGTATGTAGCTCTGGCTGTCCTGTAACTCACTATATAGACCAGGCAGGCCTTAAACTCACAGAGATCTATGCATCCATGGAATTTATTAATGGAAGAAACAGGACATGGACATGTTAGTTTTTTTGTTTTGTTTTTTATAAAATTGTGTTTGTTTCTCTCTTAGCCTGGCTTTTACCCAAATAATCAAGACTCTTATCTTATTTTAACAAGTTTCACAGTACAGTAACTGAGCTGTTATTACTCATTCCTAACTCTCTAAGCTAATCTGGCTTCCTCCCAGCACACATCCCAGACATACTTGCACTTTGTGGCTTTCCTGCTGTAGCTCTTCTCTGCTGACGTCTCTGGACCTCTGCCTGTGGCTGAATCCCCTAATTCCTCTTCTAACTCCTCCTCCTCTGGTTGGCAGAAAGTCTAGCCCTATTCTCTCCCCTGCTCAGTGATTGGCTATAAGCTGCTTTATTGGCATATCAGAGGATTGTTGTAGAGCAGTATTTATACAACATTGGAGAACAAGGATTCTCAGAACAAGGAGTGCAACCAGATATGGGGGGGGGGGTGTAGAAATCAGCATTTGAATTACACAATAACCTTATGCCTACCTGGCTAATCCTTCTAAATCTCACTGGCTGACTAGTTCTCACTGACCTGTTCTAGTTCTTTTTGTTTTGTGGGGGTTTTGCTTCTGTTTTCCATTTGAGTTTTAAATGTTGCAGCTTTAACATGGCATAAAGTCAAAGGAATAACCAGATCACATTAGAAGAGCCGTGCTTCTCTGCTCACAGTCGGCCCACGGGAAGTGTGGAGCAGCGAGCACTCTCACCTGCTGTTCTTGGTAGACACGCACTGAATGGGCCAGTTTGCCTCAGCTGCTGAAGTATATCAAGACTCTGAGTGAACAGGGATGGGGCACAACTAGCCAGAGTCCCACCAAAAGGGCAGTAGTTGCTTTTCTTGTCCTTAGGCACAGGTTGCTTCTACAGAGTGACAAATCTTAAAGAGAGATGGCTTCCCTGAAGGGACTTTGGTTGGTTTTGTGGCCACCTGCACAGATGTGTACAGTGAAGGCTCCAGAGCAGTCTGCAGCCTAGGATGCAGCACTCTGCTACAGCACTGAGCCGAGGGCTGTGTCAAATAGAAAGGACTTCCCCGTCTGCACAAGGCCTGACTTCAAGTCCCATCCCTGCTCCTCCCCCAGTGGAACATTTGTGGTTTGTCTTATTTTTCTTGGCACTAGAAGTCCTTATTTAGGAAGCAGGCATGTTGGTACATTCCTATGCCCCAACAGTTGCTCAGGACATTCAGGCAGGAGAATGGAGGGTTCAAGGCCAGCTTGTGCTACATAAAGAGAACCCATCTCAAAAAAAAAAAAAGAAAAAGAAAAAAGAAAAAGAAAAGAAAGGAACAGTGACGGGGCAGGCCCACACCTTTAATTCCAGCATTCTAAAGGCAGAAGCAGGCAGATCTCTGAGTCAGAGGCCAGCCTGGTCTACAGAGTGAGTTCTGTAAAAGTCTCTTTTATTCGCCTGATGTAATTGTCATCTCTGAGGCTTACTATCTCTGTCTGCTAACCTAGGCCCAGTCCTGGAAGCTTCTAGCTTCCATGTAATCTAACCTAGGCCTAGAATATTTTTAGCCTCTGAGACTTACTTCTGAATAAGCTCATCCTTCCTAGTTTTTTCTGCGGTCTGGCTGACTTGATTCACGTCAGCTGTTCTGGCCCAAACTCCTCTCCAAGCTGACTGATTCAATCTGGCTTCTCTCAGTTTCTCACTGAATTGCTCTGCTCGGCCTCAAACCAACTCTAGCAATCTATTCTAATCTTCTGGCTCCTTCTCATTCTCTGGCTCATTCTGTCTTCATCTATGTGTAGCTTGTTCTTTTCAACCTGTCTCTGTACAGCTGTCCTAGTCAAACTGCCTCTGAATTCCAGGAACTGATCTGCCGCAAACTCAGCTCCGCTGCAGCCTCTTGACTCACCCCCAGCCGAACTGCCTGAGCAGCACTGACTGCAACTCAGAGATCTGATGGATCTCTTTACCACCATGCCTGAGCTTCTCTTTACCTGAAATCTGCTCTATACCAGGCTGGCCTCAGCTCTGAGATCTGCTTGCCTCTGGATTAAAGGCATGTTGGTATTCTAGCCAGCACACAGACCTAGGCCTTTGGATGTGATCTCTTGCCAGAGCAGCCATGTTCTGAATTAAAATTCCTCTACAAAGTTCTAGGACAGCCAAGGGCTATACAGAGAAACCTTGTTTCAAAAAAACAACAACAAAAAAAAAGATGGAAGAAAGAAAAAATTAAAAATTGAACCATGAACAAACAAACAACCCTCTACTTAGAATACAAAATTTATCATTAAAGTAATAGTTTTGAACAGTCATGATGGCAAACACCTGTAATTTTTGAACTTCGAAGATTGAGTCAGGTGGATTGCTGTAAGTCTGAGACCAGCCTAAACTACATGGTGTTAGGGTATTAGGGAAGCCAGGGCTTTAAAGCAAGACTCTGCCTTAAATAATCTACAAAACCAGGAACTAAAGTGATGGCTCTGCACCTAAGAGCACATACTCCTGTTTCAGAGGACCCAAGTTCAGTTCCTAGCACCCACATCAGGCAGCTCACAACCCCCTGTAACATAAGAATCCCTGACATCTCTGCCTTCCAGGCACAGACACATACACAGAATTAAAAATAATAGGCACTTTGCATCCCAGACGTAGCCCCCTCCCTCATTCCCTCCCACTCTCCCCATCCCTCCCTCATCTCCTCCCCGCCCTCTCCAAGTCCACCGATGGGGAGGACCTCCTTCCCTTCCATCTGACCCCAGATCATCTTGTCTCCTCGGGGCTGGCTGCAATGTCCTCCCCTGGGATCTTGCCAGGCTGTTACTCCCTGGCGTGTATGGGGGAGGGTCAAAGAGCCAGCCATCGAGTTCATGACTGAAACAGTCCCTGTTCCCCTTACTTAGGTCTTCAGTTAGACCAATTGCCAATTTTTAAATTTGCAATTATATAGGGTATTGATTAGGTAAAATTTTGCTTACTGAAATTTGATATTCAAATACTTCATGTTTTCAAGTAGGAAAAATATATATATGTGCAGGTATATGTCTGTGGATATGTGCACTTGTATGCTTGTGTGTATGTGTGTTACTAGTTAAAGAAAAATTTATTGGCTATTTTACATTCATATAATAGAGATGTTCTATAGTTAAGGTACTGTTATTTTCTTCACATCCTTGGTAAAACCTTTTTTTTTTTTTATTAGGGTCACTGTAATGATTTATTGATCTTTCAAACACAGCCCTATTCACTGCTCAGGTAAGTAAATACAGTATTTTTATGTATATATGATGTCATACATAAATATATATACATATGTGTGTGTGTCTGTCTGTGTGTCTATGTGTGTGGCTCTGTGTGTGTCTGTGTGTGTGTCGGGGCTATCAATTCAGTTGGTTGGAGGTTCACCTACATTCCCAAGGCCCTGGGCACAATCTGCAGCACTGTATCACTGGGCATGACCGCTGGTGTCTGTCATCCCAGCGCTCGGGAGGGAGAGGCAGGAGGACGAGGAGCTCACAGTCATCTTCAGCTATGTAGTAAGTGGTTTTGTGAGGGTTTTGTTGGAGTTTATTATTGTATTGGGCTTTTGTTTGTTTGAGAAAGGACTTATAGTTGGATGGGTAGGCAGTGGGAGAGAATCTAGAAGGACTTTGGGGAGAGAAAGAATCAAGTGTATTTAAACATAAAAATGTTTCAAATAATCAAATGTAAAAATTTTAAAGGTTAATTGTGGTATGAGCTACTGCATAGAATGACCTTTAAGATGTGCACAGTGGCCAGGTGGGGGTGGGTGGCAGACACGTTTAATCCCATCGCTCGGGAGGCAGAGGCAGGCAGAGCTCTGAGTTTGAGGCCAGCCTGGTCTACGTGGTGAGTTCCAGGACAGACAGGGCTGCACAGAGAAATCCTGTCTTGAAAAACCAAAAACAAAACAAAAGCAAAACAAAAAAACCCACCACCAACAAAAACAAAGATGTTCATAATGAAATATGTCATTCACAAAGGAACAAACACTATTTGGTTCCTTGTGTCTGAAGTTACTGGAGAGGGCACACTTGTGTCAAATGAGATGAGAGGTAAAGGAGACTTGGCATGGAAGAGGGAAGTTGGTCTATGATCAGGACTCATTGGAGGAGGAGGAGGAGACTGCGGACCTGAAGGGTGTGATGGTTGCAAAGGAGCTGGACAGCGCAGAACTGTTAGCGTGGCAAGTCCTGTGCTGGCTTTATAATAACAAAATGTCTGCTAAGCAAAGAAAAGGCAAAATATGTGCTATGAATGTGTGATGATCTCTTTGCTCCTTCTTTGGGGAGGAGTTATGCTATTTTACAGGTAGTTTATGACTTAAATTCGAGAAAATTTTACATCTGCTTAAGAATAAAAACTAGATATAGTGCACAGGCATTTCATCCCACATTTAGAAGGCAGAGGCAGGCAGATCTTTGTGAATTCAGGCCAGCCTGGTCTACATAGCAAATACTAGACTATGAAGAGCTATAGAGTGAGACTGTGTTTCAAAATAAAAAAAAGTATAATCAAATTTATATTCAGACCATTCACGAGCATTATTTTAAAAATTAAAATAAACAGTATATTTTTGTAAAGTTGTTTATAATTCATATGGTAATATCAAAGAGTATATTTCCAGCCTGAGCACAGTGGTTGATGTCTTTAATCTCAGCACTCAGGAGGCAGGGGCTATATTTCAACTTTTTGGAAATCAGACTATGTCTGGTAAATATCACATATGATAAAATATATACATACATACAGTTGAAATAGAAAATTTTAAGCTTGGTGCCACACACCTTTAATCCCAGCATTTTGGAGCACAGGTGGATGAATCTGAGTTTGATGCTAATCTTGCTATAATGTTGTAGTAAACAAAAAATGTGTTGGGCTATATAATAGTTATTATTAGCCCTAAGATTACTGTAGTGGTATTATTTAACCCACTATCACAAATAAGAAGACACAGACACCTGGGCAGATATTTCACTTACACTGTCTCAGTAACCTCACCATCCATCTCCCAGTCCTCATCCAACGCCATCTGCTCTAACCCATTATCTGCTCTACCTCCCATCCACAACGCCAATATACTTACCTGTATTCTTCATCTGGGCCTTTTCACGCCATTATTGGAGTCCTTCCTCCCAGCCTATGTGGTTTCTTCTCCATGATAACCCATCATGATGTCCTCCTTCTTCCTCTCTTCCCATCTGACTCCTGTGAGTCTCCTGAACCCAAAGCCAGGGAACCTTAGCCATGACTACCCAATTCTGCCCTGCCCAAGTATGGGCCGTTTAATCAACCAATCAGATATAATGACTTAGGCAGGTTTACACAACAAGGATAGGTTTACACAGCAAGGATGGGTTTAACCAGATCTTGAAGGCCAATATCAGACCAACCACCAACACTACAATGTGAGTTTTAGGACAGAACAGCCAGGGATAATCAGAGAAACCCAACAACAACAGAATTTCTTTTAACACAGAAACTGTTATTTAGTTGCTAGCACTCAAGGACCTTCTGTCTGTCTCCAAAGTGCTAGGATTACAGGTGTGTGCCCCATATACAGACGAAGGAGTCATGAAGAAGTCGATTTTAGTAAAGGAGACAAACAAACAGACATTCATCAAGTGGGACACTTTTTAACACAGTAGAGCTCTGGAGCACAGCTCAGTGGGGAAGTGTCTACACATCAAACACTTTGGTTCGGTTTCCAAAATCACCAAAAAATAGTGGAGAAAAGAAGGAAATGTAAAAAGGTTTGTTGGTAATGGGTTATCTGGTGAGTAAAAGAGATGAAGATATGAGCCTAAGAAGAGTGACAAAGACCTCACATGTGTCCGGAGCACACCGGGAGCTGGCCGGGACTGTGCACACAGAGACACGTGGGAGGGAGAGTACTTAGCTCAGTGGTGTCCTGTCTGCACAGCTGTGGTTCACTTCAGCTTCGCAGAGCAGCTAATCCCAGGTGCAGAGAACCTGGTAATGGTTGGAGATGACCGGGATGATCTAACAGGAACAGTGGAGAAGAGATCCTAGCTGCTGGCAAAAGAATGGAGTGCAGATGACCTGAACTGGATAGGAAAGCAAGGTAACGCTGGAGGAGGTTAAATATTTGGAGAATCGGGAAGAGTAAGGGAGCTCAGCAGAATGGCACAGTCACTTCAATGGCTGAACTGGGGAGTGGAGGGCTCAAAACCAACCCGTGCCATGTGGTAAGTTCCAGGCCCACCTGGCTACAAGGTAAGACCATTTCTCCAAAGCCGGTCGTGGCAGCCAGAGTACATCAGGCTAGAGAACTGTGTCAGTGGTTAAGAACACATGCTGTTTTTGCAGGGGATCTAACCAAGTTCAGTGTGTAGCTCAAAACTACCTATAACTCCAGTTCCAGAAGCTCTACACCCTCCTCTTCTGCTCTCTGTGGGGAGCTGTACAACCGTGCTGCACATAAAAACACACAAGCACATGAGCATATTTATCAAAATTAATATTTAAAAAATTGACATGCAGCTAAGCGTAGCAGACCACGCCTTTAATCCCAGCACTGAGGAGGCAGAGGCAGGCAGATCTCTTGAATCTGAGGCCAGCCTGGTCTACAGAGCAAGTTCCAGGACAAGCAGGGCTACACAGAGAAATCTTGTCTCAAAAAAAACAAACAAATAAAACATTTATATAAGTTTGTTTTGAAAATATTTTTTACACAGAAGCTAAAATCAACAAAGAAACAAGCTTATGGTGAACTGGCCAATTTCTCAGTGATTGGGCCTAGAAAGAGCAGAGGTAAAACTAAGGTGGCCTGGAAGCAGGCCAAGGAGGCCAGCATTGGGCCACGTGTCGGTCTAATACTCAGCTAATGCTAAACATATTTTATATGTCAATTTGAACATATAAGGGCTGAGGAGATGGTCCAGGTAGTAAAGTGCTTGCCATGCAAACATGGGGGCCTGAGTCTGGAGCCACAGTACTCGTGTAAAAAGCTGGGCACAATGCCAGGTGCCTGTAATCCCAGCACTGAGGAGGCGGAGACGGTCGGGTCCCTGGTGCTGGCCGCCAGGCAGGCTACTCAAGTTATTGAACCTCAAATCAGCAGCAGCAGCATTATCATAATGATAATTTGTGGAGAATCATCATGTGGAGCGTGACTGGGAAGACAGTGTTGCCCTCTGCTTGCTGTACAAACTCCCATGCATATGCACACACACTTGAACATGTGCGCACACATATAGCACATGCTCATATGTAACACCCTACACACACAACACACACAGGAGTGTGACAGGAATATAGTGGTTTAGTGTATGATACCTACTCACCGTGGTGAGTTGTCCACACTATAGTCTATGTGACTATTTTACTTTAAATGTTAGGCCAAGGCATTTATCACTGGCTGTTCTGAAATGCTGGGAGAAAAGAAATTTGAATAGGACAGAGATCATCAGAAACTTTAGTAAGAACACATATGTATTCACGTGTATATGTAATGGAACAAATTATGTATGTTGTCTTAGACTTTTTACAATTCATAGGTATCTCTCATGTAAGTATGTAATCATTAAGCACAATGGGTCTATATCTGTGTTAGCAAAGGCTATTAAGGTTCTGTCTTATGGGCATGATTGACAAGGCTAAAGATAGATATTTAGGATGTCTGCAGTTTGGGGCTATTGCAGAAACTTAGGCATGAGGACGTCATGGATGTCCTCTTTGGAAAGCATGCAGACCCCCTCAGGAGAACTTCCCAGGGAACACTGATGGGTCAGAGACTGTACTGTCATGCCTTTTGGTGGCCCCCCCTGCCCTTGCTCAACCTCCATCTGTGTGTCGGCCTCACCTTGCTGTGCCATTCTGATCTCCAGCTACATTTAACCCACTGACTGAACTGTTCTTTCTGAAGCTAATCTTTCCTCTCCAGGGCTTGGGGAAAATGGCTATCTTCTGTGGTTGTTGAAGTCCTGAGGTGTCAGCATGGGGTCCCTCTTCTGGCCTCTGGGGGTACTTGTTCTCTCATGGCATACATTCACACAGATGCACAAACATGTAAACTAACATAATGACTTTGAAAAACAACAACAAAACCAGGGCTGGCGCTATGGCTCGGCTGTTAAAAACTAAGATTTCCAACCAAAAACAAAACAAAACCAACCGGCAAACAAAACCTTCTGAAGTTCAGTGCAGAGGGATAGCTCAGTGTTAGAGTGCTTTCCTGGAATTCCTCACTGCTGATGTTCTCCAGCTCCGCAAAGGAAGACAAACAGACCCACCTTGACCAGAGGTTCTGTGTAACCTGGGTTCAGAGGCTAACCCTTCCCCTTTGCTTTATTGACAGGTCATGTCTTGACTGCATTGGGAAAAACGCTATCATTTTGAAAAGTCAGATATCTTTATTACCTCCTAAACTCCTACAGCAAGTTCTCAAAAAAATAACATTTTGGACTGCAGCCAATTACCGAAAAGAGCAAAGAGTCGGAAAAGAAGAAACAGAAAGCAAGCAGCAGTGGACCAGTAGCCACTGAGTTGCTCTAGGCCCAGCGTGTCAAAGCGTTTTGATCAGACTGCCCATCTGACCCTCCCCTCCAGGCGCAGACTTTACCTAAAGGATACAGTTTAAAACAAATGTTTTGCTAATGTGATTACATGGTAGGGGATATATGGAAGTAAGATGTAGTTGACTGTTTATCTGTATAATTATAAACTGATTTGCTTGTAAAAGACAGAATACGTGTTCTTTCTGGAAATAAGTAGAGTCACAATGGATCTTAGCCCAATGTGTACTCTTTTCTAGAAAGATTATATAAATCTAAAAAATGGAAATCGCCCCAAGATCTTCAGAAATCCTCTAATAGAACTGTGATTGTGATATAAAATACTCCTAATTAACTTTCATTCCTTCGAGATCACCGAAGTGTCTCCTTAAACAGCATCGTCAGAACTTTCCGTCCCCACTGTTGAGCAGGGAAACATGTTTACTTAGGTCTGGCCTTAGGACCACATAGGTGGGGTTGGTTTGTCTACTGCTTTGAAATACTGGGCGGCAGGATATTAGTGCTTTTGAGACACGGTAAAATACACGTTGCCTTGGAAAAGTGTTTCTAAAGTACTATTTGCAAGTAATGTGGGGTGATAATCTGGTACTTTTGACTTTCTAAACCCCCTGTTTGAGCTATGCTACTCTGCAGACTTGACGCTCCAGACACCACATGTCCAGACCTTGACAAGCCCTCTCCTCCTCTCAGCACCGTCTATCGGCAAACAGGGGACTCCACTGTTACTCCTCAAAATGGCACTTTGGCCATTTGGAGACATTTCTCTTTATATCATCCATCTTTTTCTTCCATTGACATACTTGTTACAATTAATTACTAAAGGGTTTAACATATGACATTATTTCCCTTACAGTCACCATGTAATAAGTTATCTCTGAACTTTAAAATGCTGTGAAAGTATATTTCTATATTGTATACAATTTATAGTGAAAATTGTAGTATTTCATTAAACTGTAGATATGTTTTATACATGCTGTATTTTAGATGTGTAAAGCTTCTATTTATGTATTGGAATAGTTTATGTTTACATTTTATTTATTGAACACAGAATATAGAATTATTGCCTCACACCTTCATCAGTGTGGACCAGTCAGGGTTCATTTCATTGTGGGGCTGACAGTGTGGCTCAGTGTGTAAAAGCGCTTGCTGAGGAGACTGGTGGCCCAGCCTAAGGTGTGGGGAGAGCACCAACGCCACAGTGGTCGCTCTCTGGCCTTCACATGTGCTCACACATGCACACAATAATATCAAATAAATAATTAAAATTTCAGCGTGAATTTTTATTTTTTCTTACTATTTTTAGTCTATCTAACAGACTTGGAAAATGAATTTTATAAATAATATTCTTCTTGGAAATTATTATGAACTTAAATATCAGCATTTTATAATTAAAATGTAATTAACAGTGCTAAGACCCTTGAAAAGCAAAGTCTCAGACTCGTCTCCCGGCTTTGGGGTGTCTGAGCATCAGCCCTGTGAGTCTAGCCTATGGTAGAGGAGATAGAATTCTAGACCCGGAACTGAGCGTGCTCTGCTCTGGGGTGCCCATACCTTGGAATCTTAAGTGACCTGTAGTGAATTATTGTTGTATATCTTTATGAGTGTGGAGGTTTGGATGAGAATGGCCCCCGTGGGCCCACAGGGAGTGGCACAGGAGGCGTGGCCTTGTTGGGTGCAGTGTGTCTCTGGGGGTGGGCTTTGAGGTTTCAGATGCTCAAGCCAGGCCCAGTGAAACTCTTCCTGCTGATCCAGATGGAGAACTTTCAACTACTTCTCCAGCACCATGTCTGCCTGTACACAGTCATGCTTCCCGCCATGATGATAATGGACTAAACCTCTGAACTTAAGCCACTCTCAATGTTTTCCTTGGTAAGAGTTGCTGTGATCGTGGTGCCTCTTCACAGCAGTAAAACCCTAAGACAATTGAGGGAAATCTTACTTAAAAAAAAATAACTTATTTATTGGGAGGGAGTTAGGGGTGGCACATGAGGAGGTCAGAGAAGAACTTGGAGGAATTGGTTCTCTCCTCCTACCATGAGTTCCTGGTTTCCAACTCCAGTCATCCAGCTTGTTGCAGGTGCCTTTCCACAATGAACCACCTCTGTTCCAGGAAGCCTGCCTTAGACTGTCTTGAAGTTTCTCTAGATTTGATTAGATGGATTTGATTATATTAGATTATGTTTTATTGGTTGAAAAGTCAGAGGTCTTCTGTTTGGTTAAGACAATCGAAGGATAGTAACATAAACATGTAACATCAACATAGATAAGCACATGAAGTAGGATAAGCAATGCCTTGCAGGAATGAAGAGCCACTGAAACCCAAGGAGCTGGCACATGCACACACTAAATAAATCAAATTTTCAAAGTTAAAAAATACTAAAGTCAGTTTAAAACTAGCACTAATTAAAAATTTTAATATAATCCATTGAAATGTGACAATGAACCCAGCTGTGTATTAGCAGAAGACTTTGGCAAATCCCAGAGCTACCACCCCTTCCGATTTCCATTCTCTCCCCAACCCTCCCTAGCCTTTCTCCCTACTCCTAATCTTCACCCCAGTCCACTCCCCATCCCCTCTCCTCCTCTGAAAGGCTTCACCCGGCAGCTGGTAGAGACAGATGCAAAGACACAGCCAAACATTAGACAGAGCTCAGGGAGTCACTGGAAGAGTTGGGGAAATGATTGAGGGAGTTGGAGGGGTCAAGGACTCCACAAGACAACCTACAGAGTCAACTGACTTAGGCCTATGGGGACTCACCTTGTTTCCTAAGTCAAAATTTAAAACCGCAATGGTACTGTTTTGTAGTTTTTATGAGTAGACTTAATAGAAGATAGCTTGGTTCTTTAGCTTGCGCTCTATTAAATTTTTGTCATATGTTTTTAAAGTTATATTATTTCATGTGTGCATGTGTGTGTGTATGTGTGTGCACACACATGCACACAGGAAAATTTGTATGGTAGAGCTGGTTCACTCCTTCCACCATGTGGGTCCCAGTGATCACACTCAGGTTATCAGGGCTGGTAGCCTTCTGTAATGGTCTCAGAATGTTGCAAAGATGAGCCTCTTTGATAAGGGGTAAGAGGTGTGTTTATCTGCGGGTTTAAGGACAAGTATTTAGAATCCATTTAGGAATTATACTTGTTTAGAAAGGTGGCGATAGTACATTCTCCTCTACACATGAGCTCACCACCCACAAGGAGAGGCTAGGTTTCCAGTACCAAGCATGATCTCCTTTCTGTTAATTGGGCTTTAAGTCCAATTTAACAGCTGTTGGCTACCAATAAGACATGAGTGTCACTAATGTCAAGGGAGTGAGACCTCGCTGCCCCTGCCCTTGCTGTGACCCCATCACAGCCAGACAGGACTTCTGAGCACTTTCCCTCCCTGGTAGCTTACACAGCACCATGTGTTACCGTAAAAGCTGGTCCTCAGGGAGGAGGCTTTTGGGTCAGATCCAGCCTGATTCCTCTCAGTCTAGTTTCTGAAGTGCATAGGAAACATAGGCAGTACCCTCCAAGATGGAGGTGTGGCAAAGGACCTTCTGACCAGGATTCGGGGATTTAGGCTAACAGTTGACAAACAGGTCCTCATACAACTAAAAAGCTTCTATACTGCTAAGGGAACAAAGAAGTGAAGGAGAAACCCATGGAGAGGCAGAGAACTTTGCCAGCTATGTACCTGCTGCTAACATTCCTTCCCGGGGTAGGGGAGATAAGACAATGTCTAAACTCCCAGGTCCCAACCACAAACTGGGGAACAATTCTGCCAAATTTCCTTCTAGGGAAACGGTGAGTGTTGGTATAATGTTCTTGTGGAATGTATGCAATTTAGCTTTGATCATTCAAATGCTGATTTCTCGACCCCACTACCTGGTTTCAATCTGGACATTACATTGTGATGTTATTCTAAGCATCACCTGTCTCAAGTTTGTGTAAACATGCCACCATTTGTTCTCTGTATTGCCAAAAAAACCCACCAGCCAATGCTGAGCAATGGAGAGACTAGGATGGGGCATCCTGGTCTGGAGGGGAGGAGAAGGAAGCAAGTGGGAGGAGTTGGACAGGAGAGACTGGCAGGAGAGGACTTGGGACCTTGAAGAGAGATGAACCGGACCGCAGATATGACTAAAGGCAAGTATAGTGTAGGAAATCTGAATGCAGGCTTGGAGGTTTTGGATGGAGTAACTAACTAATGCCCAGCATTGTGCTCTAAGTTAATTAAATAAATCCTCGTCTGTCGCGCCCACCTCACCAGCAAGGAAGACGCCACAACAGGATTCTTCTGAAGCACGCTATATTGGGGATACATCATGCTATTCAGCTGTGCAGCTAGTGGTAAAAGGCAGAAGACCCCGAGCTCCGGACTGACGCTGCTTAAATAGGACTTAAGACGGCGTGTACTTCCATGATTGGTCCGTGTCTCAAACCCTCATTAGCATAACCCCTGGCGGGCTATGCGCCTGCGCACACGAGTTGTTTACCACTGCCGTGTCCACGAAGAACCCGGAAACTGGCGCCATCTTGTAATGGAGACTGCCGGCTCCTGACACTCGTCTCTGTGTGGTGATTTGGGTATACAGGTGGTTTAGGAATGACCACTGTTTAAATAAAAGATAAATCAATATTAATAATCAACAAGTGAGTTTACTGTGCTTCATTACAGAGTCTAGGTGAGGAGTTACTGAGATAAGTGGACACTCCTCCATCCGGCCACACCTGAAGAGCCTTACCCAGGAGGGATGTGGATGTCTTTCCCCATTGCTAACCACAAATGAGACCCCGAAATCTTCCCTGGCCTTTTATACTTTTATACTTTTATACTACTTTTATACTTTGCCCCAGGCCATGTGTAGAGTAGCCAGGTGGTAGGGAATAGCTGGATACTCCGGAGAGAATCTCATCCCCTGTTCCTCAGTTCTATTCAGGGGGTGTAACCTATCAGTCAAGCAGCCAAGTGGGATGATCTTTCACAAGGGGGGCTATAGCTAAGCTCTCCCAGATGGCAGTTGCTTGGCTCTGAGGGCAGTCACAATAACATCTGAGAGAGGGTTATTTGTCAGAATATATAAACTCAAGAAACAAAGATTAAACAACCCAGTTAAAATGGGCTATAAATCTGAGCAGAAAGTTTTCAAAAGAAGAAATAAAACGGTTAAGAAATATCTCAAAAAATGTTCATCATCCTTAGCAATTAAAGAAATGAGAATTAAAACAACTTCAAGATTTGATTTTTAGTCTAGACTGAATGGCTAAGATGAAGAACTGACAGTTAAAGCTGGTGAGGATGTGGATGAAGGGTTCCCCACCCACTGCCGGTGGAATTGCAAATTGGCGCAGCCACTATGCAAACCACAGAGAATTCTTGAGAAGCTAAAAATGATTCTGTCATATGACCCAGCTAATCTCACTCCTTGGCATATATGTGCCTGAAGAACTCAACATCCGACTACACACGTTTGCTCGGCCATGTTCATGGCTGCTCTAAGCACAATAGCTAGGAAACAGCTGAAATGTTCTCACCTGACGACTGGATAATGAAAACGTGGTACATGTACACTATGGAACGCTATTCAGCCGTACAGAGAAATGAATTCATGAACGTTGTAGGTAAATGAAAGGAACTAGAAAATACTACAGTGAATGAGGGGGCCCAGAAAGACAAAGGACACATGTTCTTTCTCATCTGTGGTTCCCAGCTCCAAATCTTCAGGTATGAGTATATAACCTAGTGTAGCCTCAAACACCAGAAAAAGGGACCATGGGAGGCCAGTGTGCGGAGCACCTCAGAGAGAAGAATGGTAGGATGTGGGTGATAGGAAAGGAGAAGTGGGAGAATGGTGGGGTATACATGGAGGAGGACAGAACAGGGAGGAGTAAAGAGCACCAAGGATGTTTTAAAATGCCGCAGGGAATCACATTATTTTATGTACACCAAAATTTACATATAGTAAGTATACGTGTTTGTGTGTGTCTGTATTTGGATGAAGTTAGTAAATTAAATTTTAAAAGTTATTTTATATATGCCTAAAATTATACATAACAAGTATACATATTTGTGTTTGTATGTCTGTGTGTGCGGTGAAGTAATGAAGTTATAGTTACACCAGTTGGGTGACAAGGTCCCCCACCCCCAAGAGTTGTGAACTTACAAAAAAACCCAGAGCCAGGCATGAAAAATCTTTTAAGTTACAGAAAGTTCAAAATACTCCCAAAACAATATAGGCTGTTATTGTTGCCCTTGTTTGCCTCCAAAAAGTCTTTATTGTGACACTATTTTAAAATTTTTATTTTTGTGCACCACGTGTGTGGGTTCCACCGAGGCCAGAAGACATCAGAGCCCCTGGAACTGGTGTCTCAAGAGGCTGTGAGTTGCCTGATGATGTAGCTGCTGGGAACTGAACTCATTCCCTCTGAGCCATCTCTACAGCAGCAGCACTGAATTGAAAACCTTCAGTATTCTACTTATTTGATTTTGATCCCAAGAAATTCCCTGAAAGCGTGTTGTTGTAAATAGGTTCTGGTGTGAGTCAACTCAGAATCTGAAAATAGTCTTGAACATTGCCTTTGAGGAGATATACAATGTAAACAAAGAAATGCTTTTTCTTATTTCCTGTGTAGGGACTAAAGAACTCATGTGTGTGTTGTGTTGTACATATGCACATGGGTGTATATATGTACACGTATGTGCATGTATAGGACGTAGAGGTCAAAAGTTGACATGGGCATCTGCCTGAGTTGCTCTTCACCTTGGTTCTTGAGTTCTGGCTCTCTCATTGGGGTTCACTAAGTCATCTAGGCTGGCTACAAAGCGGGCTCTGATGACCTGCCTTTCTCCATGTCGCCAGCGCTGGGAGCACAGGCTGTGTTCTCTCATAGGTTCTGGGGATCTGAACTCACATACTTATGCTTGAATCAGCACTTTGCCAACTAAGCCATCTCCTCACATGTCTGCGTGTGCGTGCGTGTGTGTGTGTGTGTGTGTGTGTGACAAGATCTCTTTGTAGCCCAGGCTGGCTTCAGTCATGGCAGTCCTACTGTCTCAGCCCTGGAGTGTTGGGGTTAAAAATATCTTCATTTGGAAATTTGATTCCTTTTTAGATTAATTTCAGTGACTTAGTTATAGTCGTCATTTTTACGTTTCTTCCAAAATTATGTCAGGTAAGAAAAATTCATGTTAAAGATCTTTTAAATTTTATTTTTAAGCAAACTTTATTATAAAAAAAAAGTATTGAAAATAAATATATTGCACTCCAGAATTAACCAGACCCAAAGTCCAGATAACTTAATGGACTTCTATAGATAGAACTGGCAGTCGAAAGGGAGACTGTGAAGCTTCCCATTGAATCTTACGCTTTTGGGGGCTGGAGAGATGGCTCGGAGGTTAAGGCTCCATCGTAATAGGCTGAGACCGCTTTATTGGAATGCTGAGGGGCCCCGACCTTTCTGCACGATGAACACTGAGAGCATTTAGAGCGGCTGGGAACACACACACACACACACACACCAGGAAGATACAGCTATCCTTTGCGGTTTGACTTGTTCTGAATAGCCAGGCATGTTATTTCTTCAGGTGGAGGCTGGGGCTGAGCCATTCTCTCTGGCTATTGCCCAGGACAGCCTGACTCAATTCCTGAGGATCTGAGGCTGTCACCCAGCAAGAGTATTCCACTTTTCATATATACCAAGTTCTCATTACTCATTCATCTGTCAGCAGACAACTGGACTGATTCCAAGTCCTTGCTATTATGATTAAAGTGTGAATAAATGTGGGGTGCAAATAGTTCTATGGTAAGACACAGAGTTCTCTGGGTCCATGCCCCAGAGGGAAATTAGTGGGTCATATGATAGTTCTATTTTTAATTTTTAAAGAAATCTCCAAACTGACTTCTATGCCCTGTGTCTGCTTCCCCCTCAGGGTTGGACGCTGAGCTGGACTGGAGGGGAGGAAGCTTTGCTGGGGCAGGTGGGTGCAATGCAGGATCAGCTTCGCTGAGACAGCTCCTTTAATTGGGGGGCAGGGACAAAAGCTATTTAGGAGTGGGTAGAGGTTATGGGGTGAGTGGACATCTTTGGCCAGGGCTAAGGTGCTGGGAATGCCTTATTTGTATGAAGAGGA
Organism: Pachyuromys duprasi; assembly: GCA_028658305.1. NCBI lineage: Eukaryota > Metazoa > Chordata > Mammalia > Rodentia > Muridae > Pachyuromys > Pachyuromys duprasi. The sequence continues at coordinate 42,631,453 of CM053765.1, read as the reverse complement.
ATCCCAAGTGCTTGCTGGACATGACCTTTTAAAGACAGATGAAGTTTAGCCTGAAACCTGGCTGCCAGGCTACATGATTACCTCAAGGGTGGCAGAGGTGGGAACTGTAAACTGTGTGCGCTCAGACATGCAGTCCCAGGGAAGGGAGGAAACAGTCCTACTCCTGTGGGCCTCAGGATTTTGGGGGTTTGGACATGCCTCGACCTCACTCTTGCTCCAGGCTGGCTCCCCTGGTTGTAGGCCTCCCTGGCCCCACACTTCCAACAAAGGCTGTATTAACTTGCACCTCCACAAACAGTGAACAAAAAGTTCCTTTCTCTCCACATCCTCTCCAGAATTTGCAGTCACATTTGTTGATGATAGTCATTCTGACTGGGGTGAGTCTCTATTTCTAGGTAGTCTTAATTTGCATTTCCCTGATGGCTAGGTCCATTGAACACTTTTAAAAATAGTTATTATTTGTGTTTCCTTTTTTTAAAAAAACTGTCTATTCAGTTCACTTGCCTATTTGTTGATTCGGAGTTTTATTTCCTTGGTTTCTTCAATTCTTTGTTAATTCTGGATATCAGCCCCTTTCCTGAAGCGTAGCTGGCGGAGGTGTTCACCCACACTGTGGGCTGTTGGTGTGCTCTGCTGGCTGCTTCCTTTGCTGTCCAGACACTTGATTTTTTTCATCTGTTGATGCTTGGGGCTAGTTCCTGTGTTATAGGTCCTCTATTAAAAATGCTCTATATCCCCCAATATCTTGAAAAGGATCGCTTTTCCTCTACAATTTTTAGTGTTTTGGGTTTTAAATTAAGGCCTTTGATTCACTTTGAATTGATTTCTGTACAAGGTGAAAGATCATCTGTAGAGAGAAACCCAGCTCTGCCAGCAACATTTCTTAAACGGGCTACTTTTTATCCAGCGTGCATTTCTTCCTCCTTTGTCAAAAAGTGAGTGGGCCCCGCTTTGCTGTTTTGCGTCCGGGTCCTCTATGCTAACCCATTGGTCTATCTGTCTACTCCTATACCAGTACCAGGCTGTCTTTATCACTACAGCTCTGCAGTATAAATCAAAGTTGGGTATTGTGATGCTTCTAGTATTGTCCTTATGCCTCCGTATTGCTTTGGCTATTTGTGGTCTTTTGTGATTTCATATGAACTCTTGTATTATTTTTTTTTCTAAACCTGTGATAAATGACATGGGAATTAAAGATCTTTTACAACTTCGTCTATTTTTCCTATTTCACCGTTTACTGCTTTCAAAGCTGGTAATCCATAAACAGTATAGCTAATCTTTGAAAACATTTTAAAATCAGTTTATCTGTACAGGTCTGAATGTAGGTCTGTGCATCACATGAACACAGTGACCCTGGAGCCTAGAAGTGGGTAATGGCTCATGGAGAGCTGGTGGTAGAGCCAGTTGTAAGCTGCTACGGGGGTGCTTGGGAATTGAACCCAGGTCCTCTGGAATAGCAGCCAGCACTCTTGACCCCTGAGCCATCTCTCCAGCTCCCATCATGTAACATTACATTTTCTTTTGTAGTCAGCTTTACAGAAGAAACATTGCTAGAAATGGGGCTGGATATGTAGCTCAGTCGGGAGAATGTGTAGCATGTATAAGGCCCCATGTTTGGGGCCTTACATGGTAGTTTTTAAACCAGCCTGGGCTTATTTTCCTTGAAGTTTTTGTTTTTGTTTTTTTTTTTTTTTACAAATCACATGTACCAGCCTGTGTGAGCCTTGTGTCTAACCTTCCTCCACCCCACCCACTCCTATCTAAAAGTGAAGGCACCCTTTGACTGTTCTGCATAGGACAGACAAGGCTACAGAGCACCCAGGATGTGGTCTATCTTCCTGACCACCTTTAAACTTTCCTGAGATGAGGCTTTAATTTTTTTGTACTCATGCCCATGTTGAGTTTGCTAACCACCAGCCACTCAGCCTCCTCCACTGACACACACACCTCCTTGACCTGCACAGGTCAAGCCTTCCATCTTCAGTCTTCTGCCTGGACTGCAGCAGGATATCTCATTACAGCCTTGTGCTTGGTTTCCAGTTCTCAAGAATGGAGATTGCCCAGCACTGTTTGTACCTATTGACAGCCTCATGGAAGTGACAGCAGAAGCCTAGCTTCTTGTGGACCAGGGCCAAGAGTGGCTCTGTGATGTAAGGCCACCTTCATCCTGCTTTCTGTGGCAGGATCCTCTGGGATGCCTAAGTCCAGGCAGACCATGAAAAACAGGGCATGGAGGGCGGCCACCCCCAACAGCATGCATACCCTGCTCATGCCCCAAATGTGCTGCTCAGCCAGGTTTTTCTCTTTTACCTGTTTTATTTAAAAAAAATCCATTAACTTTTGTGTGTGCATGTATGTATATGGGTGTAGGTGCCCAGCTGTGTAGGACAGAGTTGGATGTCTTCTCGATGACTCTCTGCCTTCTTATGTCATTTTAATCATTCAAATTTAATATCGGAGTGTGCTCATGCCACAATGGAAGTCAGGGGATAATTCTGTGGAGCCAGTCCCCTCATTCCACTTCACCTGGTGTGATGGTTAATTTTAGCTGTCAACTCGACTGTGACCAGAAGCAGCTGGACATTCCTGGGAGAATTTTCTTGATTGGATTATTTGAGGTCAGAAGACCCACTCTAAATTTGGACCATACCTTCTGGTGGTAGTCCACATAAAAGAACATGGGAGAAGGAAGTTTTTGCTCTTTGCCTGCTTGCCCTCTGTCTTGCTGGAAGCTCATCTCTCCTGCTGCTGAGGTCCTTTGCTGGTATTAGAACCTGCTTCTTCAGGACTCCAACATGGACTGAAGTCTGGCAGCTCTCCAGGAATCCTCTGGAACTCAAGCACCAGACTGGGACTGTTGAGACACATTCAGTCTCATTGACTCAACAACTACTCCATCCTTGACCTCCTCATTGGGAGACTTCCATTGTTGGATTCCTCAGACCACTGCCTGTAATCCCTAATAAATCATATGTGTATGTGATATACATATATATGTATATATGTGTATATGATATTCATATATATGAATACATATGAATTTATACATATATTAATTCTATCAGTTCTGCTTCTTTACATAGCTGATTAATATACATGGGTTCAGGTCATTAGACCTGTTCAGTGCTTTTAGCCACTAAGCCATCTTGTAAGCCCTCAGCCTCACTTTTTGAGGTAAGGTCTTTCTTTGATCCTGGAAGTTGCTGACTGTCTAGGACTGGCTGGCCAATAAGCCCCTAGGATCATCTTGTCTCCACACTTCAGTGCTTGGACTGCAGATGTATAACTTTTACTAGGTGCCAGGGATCTGAATTCAGGTTCTTCTGCCTGCATCGAAAGCATTTTACCCATAGAGCCATCTCCTCAGCCCTTCTGTTTTTCTTTGGGGGCAGGGTCTCAAGTAGCTGAGGCTGATCCTCTTACCTCCATCTTCCAAGTACTGGGATTACAGGGCTGCACCACTACAGCTGTTTGAGGCAGAGTTTCATGCAGCTCAGGCTGGCTTTCATGTCACTATACCATCAAGGATAACCTTCAATTTCTGTTGTTTCTATCTCCCAAGTGCTAGGATTACAACCCTGCCATGTCCAGTTTATGTGCTGCTATAGGTTGAACCCAGAACTCCAGGCATGCTGTTCAAACACTCTATGTAGTGAGGCACACCCTTAGCTCCCCACTGTAACAGAGCCTCAGACCTTAGCACAACGGACTCCATGATGTAAGTGCCCGGTGGGCCATAAAACTCAGCATGTAGACAGCACAACTTGTCAAAATGAAAAACAAAATAAAACAAAGACCTAATCCATCAAAACCCATAGTTCTGGGAAAGTCTCTAAATGTACTAACCTTGCTTTTTGGATTATGTAGTTCTGTTTCTGGCTAACTGTTCTTGATAAGTGAAGCATGTCAACCCAGAACATGGTTTTCCTGCTTAAAAGTTCACTCTGAGGCTCTCTTTGTCCCATCTACTATGAGAATGAAGACCATTCTCAGCAGTCAGATGGTGGACATCCCAGAAAATGTCCGCATCACTCTGAAGGGGCGCACAGCCATAGCGAAGGACCCCAGGGGAGCGCTGTGGAGGGGCTTCAATCGCATTGATGTAGAGCTGAGTCTTCTCAGAAAGAAAAAGAGGAGGCTCCGGGTTGACACACGGTGGGGTAACGGAAATGAACTGGCGGAAATGAACTGGCCACTGTCAGAATCATCTGCAGCCATGTTCAGAACAGGATCGAGGGTCTTACACTGGGCTTCCACTACAAGATGAGGTCTGTGGAGGCTCCCTTCCCCACCAGTGTCTTCATCCAGGAGAGTGTGTCTTTGGTTGAAATATGAAATTTCTTGGGTGAAAAATATATCTGCAGGGTTCAGATTGAGGACAGGTGTTGCTTGTTCCAGGTGTTGCAGGTACCTCAAGCCCAGAAGGATTAATTAATCCATGAAGGAAATTATATTGAGCTTGTTTCAAATTCAGCGGTTCTGATTCAGCAAGCCACAACAGTTAAAAACAAGGATATCATCAAAGTTTTTGGATGCTATCTATGTGTCTGAAAAGGGAACAGTGCAGCAGGCTGATGAATAAGACCTCAGTTACCCAGCTCTAGGAACAAGATCCTGAATTATAAGTACAATTTGGGGTGGCTTTGGGAACAATAAAAGACATATTTTAAAACATTCACTCTGAGGCTAGGTGATGGTGGTGCACTTTAATCCCAGCACTTGGAAGGCAGAGGCAGGTGGATCTCTTGTGAGTCTGAGGCCAGCCTGGTCTACACAGTGAGTTTCCTGACAGCCAGGGCTATACCGAGAGACCCTGTCTCAAGAAACAAAAACAAAGAGCCCAAATACCCAGCATACTAGGATCCCAAATACCCAGCGTAGTCACTGGCTGGCTAATAAAGATTTCCTGTTGGCTTAAATCCACATCTGAGCAGTCACAAAACTTTTCTTTCCCAAGTGCAGCTCATCTGGGACAAGGCTGATGTCGTAGGGAGTACCCACTCACAAGCTCCTGACCTGTAGGACAGGGTAATCTTCATTGCTGGGAGATGAGTTGCTTATCACAAATGCCAGTTCGGACTGAGTTACAGACTTGCAGTACTGAGAGTTTATGGCCAACAATGTGGCCTCTTCTATATGCCTAAGAAAAATGATGTTGGATTTTCATCTCATTCAGTGCAGTGAGTCCGGTAGGAACTCTGTGCCCTGACAGGGCACGGCCTGGGCAGCAGCAGGAAGACTCTTTTCACTGTGTGGCTGTCTCTATTAATGGTGGGTGGGGAAGGCCCTTTCATCTCTGTGTGTACCAGGCTCACAGTCTCTTCCAGGGCAACACTGCCCAAGGGAGATCTGGATGATGCCTACTGGGCATGGAGGCACACACCTTTGATCTCAGTACTGGGGAAGCAGAGCAAGACGGATCTCTATGAGTTGGAGGCCAGCCTGGTCTGCATAGTGAGTTCCAGGACAGCCAGGGCTATGTAGAGAGATCCTGGCTGAAAAACAGACAATTAAACAAAAAAAAAAGGAAAGAGGGAGGGAGAGAGGTTACTGTTCCTACAGTGCACTTTAAGTACATCCTGACTGCAGGCAGAGCCAAGTCTGAAAGGCCCCAAAAGCAGGGGATCCTTGGGCTTTCCCCAAGTTTCACACATCCGGTCTGGGTCTTTGTTGGAGAGGGTAGAAATAATTGTTGTTGTTAAATACTATGAAGTGTTTTACTGTGTTGTAAGGATTGTAAGCCTGTGAGGAGGAACACTGAAGCCGGATGTGGTAGCTCATGCTGGTTAATGCCCAAACTTCAAAGATAAAGGTAGGGTGACAGTGTCTCAAAACATAGAAACAAAACCCAGAGAGGCATTTGTTCCGTACATAATAAATGAGCTTTATATAAGAGTGGATTTGAAAGAAATAAAACCACGACCTCACAACTGAGAGCCAATCCAACATGTTTGTTTCGGTACATAGTCCTGGTGGTCCTTGGAACTCACCATTATACCTGGTTGGCCTTGAGCTCCAAGAGATGAGCCTCCAGAGGACCGGGATGAAAGGCCTACATCATCCTATCTGGCTGTTGTTTTATTTAGGGTCTCATGTAGCTCAGCTGGCCTCACACTCTCAAGGAATGGTCTTGAACTCTGGTTCTTCCTGCCTCTATTTCCCAAGTGCTAGAGTAAAAGTCCTTTGGGAACCACTCCAGGCCCTTTAACTCTTGAGTTTCAGCAAGCACATCTTCAGCAACTGGGGGGAAATTTCAACGAGAAACGTTTTTTCTGTTGTTTCTTTCAGTGTATATTTTGTTCAATGTACATTTTTGACAGTCCCTGAACGAAGAGAGGAAGGAAAAAAGATGAGCAGCATGGAGAGCCACCATTTAGATGAGGAATCTGAGGTGCTTTCCAGTCCAGCCTTATTTTACGGGCGAGGAATTGGGTTTAAATAGTAATTTTCACCTGGCCTCATTAAAAGCTCAAATTGGGATTCTCCTTCCTCGCCCGAGTGTGGGCTGTTACGGTTTAGGAACAGTCAGGCCTGGAGCACGCGGAGGCGGGAGGACCCGACCACAGGAGGACTGCACACCGGTAGGACCCGACGGCCAGAGGAACGGCCGCGCAAGGGGCAGTCGCGCTTCCGGAGCGCGAGGACAGTGTCCGCAGCGGACAACTTCCGGCGGCGGCGTAAACAAGGCCCCGGCGGCCGGAGGCGGGGCGGGCTGCGAGTGCGAGCCACCTCGGCCGCTCTCCCGCTCAGCGCCTGCCTGGTCAGGGGCCGCCGAGCGGTCCCCGCGAGCCCCGCAGCCGCTGCCCGCGCGCGCCCCAGCGCTCGGCCGGGAGGCGGAGGCCCCGCGCGGGAGAGGCTGGTCGCCAGCGCTGGCTGCGCGCCGTGGTCCGCCGCTCCGCTTTCCTTTGTCTCCCGCCTGCGGGGCCGGAGACATCTAAGTGCACAGCGGTGGGTGCAACCTCAAGATGGCTGATGGCAACGAAGATGCCCGAGCGGACGACCTGCCAGGCCCGGCCTTCGAGGGCTACGAGGCCATGGAGCTGGCCTGTCCGGCCGAGCGCAGCGGCCACGTCGCCGTCAGTGATGGGCGCCACATGTTCGTCTGGGGCGGCTACAAGGTCAGTGGGCCCGTCGGGCTCCGCTATAGCGGTCGCCGTGGCTCTTGCTCATTCAGGAGAGCACCTTCCCGCCCTGCCCTGGTGGACTCCGGGTTCCTGGGCTGTTGTCACTGCTCTTTTGAACTTGTGAGTCAGCCCGTCCCCCGCACCTCCTCCGCGTTGTTGTCTTTGGAGTGGTCGGAACGAGGCTCTGTTAATGTGTTTTGGGTAGCGGTAATTATGGCCCAAGTTACGGAAAAGGGTGGAGGCGAGGGTATGCAAGAATCACTCACACCTTTGGCCCAGATGACCCATAAGGCTTTACCATCTTGTCCTGAGGCCATTTAGCCGACAGGCAATACATTATTTGTCCACTGTCTAAACCGAGGCCACAGGGATCGCTTACTCAACCTTCCCGAAGGTGTAACAGTGTCAGCAACACCTGTGCAGATGCCCACCAACCTATTGTTTGAACGCAGGGCCACTTTCCTTTAACTAGTTTCAGCTGAGAAAGGATTGCTCCTCAGAAGGCCCTACTACGAAAATTAAAGGAAAAAAAAATCCTGCCGGTAACCGATGAATCCCTGCAACATGTAATTGGAGTGCAGGTCTTTGGCCTTTGTGACTAGTCTGTTCAGCCGTTTGCACTGCTTGTTATACCCGAGCTGGCGAATACTGCTGTTTCCTATTTAAGACAGTGCCCACTGGTTCTGCTGTACTGGTTTTAGAATTCCACGATGTTCTGTAGTTCTTGGATTTCATTTGGTGCTCCCTCATTTGTCCATTTGAACTAAAACCGTGAATACTATTTTAATGTTAAAATGCCCTTCCCTTTGGTATTGTCTTGAAATCCAGTTCTCTTCTCCTGTGCTGGGAATGTTTGCTTCAGGACACCAGTAACAGTTCAGATTATGGTACTGCGACCCGGTGATAGTTGGCCATTTTGAGATAACTGTCCGGATCTCGTCATTTGGTTAGGCATTAGTTATATTGCCAATGTGTCATGTTGTGCCCTGCTTGCAGGGGCCAGGTTTTTAGAGGTTGCTGTCTCAGCTAGGGAGCAGGTGTAGTGACCATTATTAAAACGTAAATTCCACTAAGCCATATTTCTTGGTTGGATTCTTTTTTTTTTTAATGATTTATTTATCTTTACTTTTTCATTTTATGTGCATTGGTGTTTTGCCTACTGTATGTGTGAGGCGTCTATTCCCCTGGAACTGGAGTTTACAGACAGTTGACCTGCCATGTGGGTGCTGGGAATTGAGCTCAGGTCCTCTAGAGGAGCAGGCAGTGTTCATAACCATTGGACCATCTCTCCAGCCCTCTGGGCTGAATTCTTAACACCCACATGGCAGCTTGCAGTTGTCTGCAACTCCAGCCCCAGGGGATCTGATACCAACCCTTCGCCTTTTGGGGTACTGCACCCAGGGGGTTATAGACAGGCATGCAGGCGACACACAAACAGATCTTTTTTAAAATGTAAATTCTCTTTGAGGAAGGTAAACCTGTTGGTCAATCACACTTTGGTCTAAACTGTTATTCATCGTTCTCTTTGTAAAAATTAGCACTGAGCTATGGTGTCATAGAGTTTGTCCTTGAACACTTGATCCTTCTGTTTCTACCATCCAGGTGTTACATGGGAATGAGACTCCTCGGTAGTGTGAGGGAAAATTATCAGTGGAAAATTTCTGATGGTGGGTTTATAGGGTCCTCGGTGTCTTGTTCTTAGTGGAAAGGGAAGAATCACTGTCAGTGAGGTAGGTGGTACAGAACCTACAATCCTCCCCTTGGGGGAAAAAGGGTCCCTAGCTCTGGCTGGCCTCAAACTCCCAGAAATCCACCAGCCTCTGCCTCCAGTGCTGGGATTTAAAGTGTGTGCCGCCACTGCTGGCAACCTCCACATGTCTCTGGTTGGATCCCTGAGAATAGACAAAGGAAGCCTTGGAGATTGTATCAGAGGCAATAAACTGGCTTCTTTCCTAGTAGTCAGTAGTTCTCCCCACAAGCCAGGTTCGTCTGCTTCAGGTCAGTCCCCTGTTCCCTTCTAGCCTTCACCTTCACTTGTGTCTCTGCCCCACATGACGAGAAGAAAGCGTTGCGTGGCCAGCTGCTCCAGTGCTGCACTGTTAATACTCGGGCCCGGTGGACCCTGGTGCATTTCCAGTGAAGCGCAGTTCTTACTGTGTTTTGTCAATGTCAGAAAGTGGCCAGGAAGGATCCAGGAATGAAATAAGGCAGTCCTTACCAGAAAGAAAGATTCCTGGTTCTACCACTGCTTGCTCAATAACTTCAGGCAAATTATGTACACTTTGCAATCTTGTAATAAGTTTTGTTAGTATTAAATAAAGGAATTTAAAGACATATGGTAAACTTGGTCTTTGTTAATACCCAAAGGGACGTAGAACAGAACAAGGAAATTAGAGTTATTTCTGAAGACTCAATATTTGCATAGTTGCAGTTTTGCCCTCAGGATGAGTGGATGAAAGGAAAGCTTGGCTAGAACACAGTGTTCGCATGGGTGGGGCGTCTAAGTCGCTTCAAGTCAGGTGATTGAAATCAGGTCATGGTGTGTTCTGGTCAAGATAGAGCAAGATCTTAGGGCAGCAGCTCCACTCCTTTGAGAGAGGGGGTTGGATGACCCTTTCACAGGGGTCGCCTAAGACAATTGGAAAACACACTTTTTTACATTACAGTTCTTTAACAGTAGCAAAATTACAGTTATGAAATAGCAACAAAAATACTTTTATGGTGGGTCACCATAGTATGAGGATCTCTATTAAAGGGTTGCAGGGTTCAGAAGGTTGAGAACCACAGCCTTAGGAACTCCCCAGGTGGCCCTTGTCCTATTTGCACATGTTGTATCAAAAGTTTGACTGAAGATCTGTCTGCACTTAGCTTTATTGTATGTGTGTTAGTCCTGGAGACTGCACTTAATATTAGTAAGTATACAAAATGTAATTTTATAAGATCAATATCTTAAATAGTATCTCAAGTAAGATAGAAAAAACCCCTACAGAATGCCTTTTTAAAATATCACTTATGGTCTCAGTGCATAAACCACTCACAACACAAGCCTGGTGATCTGAGTTTGGTCTCCAGAACCCATTTAAAGGTGGAAGGAGAGAAGACAGCACAAAGTTGTCCTCTGACTTCACGTGAGCACTATGACGCATGTGCTGCCCTGCGTTGCATACACACCCCAACACTAAAATAAAATGTCAGTTATTTATATCTGCAATCTTCTTATTCGTCACAGAGTAATCAAGTGAGAGGACTATATGACTTTTATCTGCCCAGAGAAGAACTATGGATCTACAATATGGAGACTGGAAGATGGTAACTGGGTGTTCGGGTGTGTGGGGCTGACTAAAAAACTTCAAATAAGGTTGCAAAGGAAGTTGAAAACCCCTGAGGGGTGTAGGGAGGTTTTTTTTTGTTTTTGTTTTTGTTTTTTTTGTTTTTGAGATGAGGTCTTTTTACATAGCTGTCTTGGAACTTACAGAGATCCTCTTCCTGGGTTAAAGGTGTGCCTCACATTCTAAAGTATTAGAAAACCCATTATAAGTAATTCAGGATGCTAAGCTCTCTTTTTCTAGAAACAGTGGACTAGTTTAGGTTAGTTGCTGAGCTTTGGGCATGCCAGATACAGTCATGATCTTAGAAGCTTCTAATTAAGACCTAGTCAAACTACCACAAGGTCGATGATGTAGAGCCCGGAGTGGGAGGATGCTACAAGTATGGCTGGTAGTTTGCCATAATTGTTAGGTTTTATATGGCTTATATTTTAATAATTTATTAACTTAATGTACCTTGGAGTTTCGCCTGCATGTATGTGAGGGTGTCAGATCCCTCACAGGAGTGACAGACAGTTGTGAGCTGTCACGTGGGTGCTGGGGGTTGAACCTGGGTTCTCTGGAAGAGCAGACAGTGCTCTTAACTGCTGAGCCATCTCTCCAGACCATGCATGGTTTTTAATTTTTATCCGTTAAAAAGAAGTTTTGAGAAAAGTCTTTTAAAGTAGTATTTTCTGGGTTGCTTTAATAGTTGAGTGGCAAAGTGCTTGCTTACTTGATATGAGGCCCTGGGTTTGACTTTTCAACTGGAAGAAAAGACAAAAGATCTGTTTAAAAATAGAAGTGAAGGAATGGAGAGATGGCTCAGGGGTTAATAAAACTAGAACTGACTGCTCCTCCAGAAGAAGAGTATCTCTCATCTCCCACTTGGTGGCTCACAACTATCTGTAACTCTAGTCATGGAGATCTGATGCCCTCTTCTGGCCTCTGAGGGCAGCAGGCACACATATGCACCAGAAGACATACATATACGTACATAAAATAGGTACAGTAATTTTAAAGATTAAAAAAATGAGCCTGGTATAGTGCTTTTAATCCTAGCACTTGGGAAGCAGAGGAAGGTTGATCTCTTTGAGTTTGAGGCCAGCCAGGTGTACAGAGTGAGTTCCAGAAAAGCCAGGGCTACACAGAGAAACCCTGTCTTGAAAAACCAAAACAAAACTGACCTGTCATATCTGAGAGGGTCTTCAGTGTCATCCTCTGCCTGTCTACAGCTATACAAGTCAGGGATGCAAGTAGCCTGGATAGGTGTCTCAGAATCCTGGATTAGCCTTTTGGAGGTGTATAAAGATGTTTCCCTGTAGTTTGTTTCATGAAAGCTTTACACTTCAAAAGAGTTTGTTCTTTATTGTCAATCTTAAAGCTAGAATGGTAGTTCTACTTGGTTTAACATAGGTCACAATCATTTTTGTCAATAGAAAATCAGTTAATCTGGGCTATTTGCTAATTTTTTTAGAGGACTGAAAAATTCGCAAAAGAGGAATTTAACATATTTTTTTAAGATTAAGAATATAAACAAACAAACCTGCTTTAAGCCAGCAAAGATTAAAGTGATAATATCTAATGATGTGATCAGGATGTGTACCACTAATATTGTGAACCTCTAAAGCTGAGCATGGAGGTACATTTGTTTAATTCTAACACTTCAGGGAGGAAGAAGTAGGCCAGCCAGGGCTGCATAACTGATAGTATTATGTACAGATTTATTTAAAACACTAAAAGGTGACGTAATATGAAAGGATCTGTTGAATTATCTTTCAGCACTAGGAATGTTGAAGTTTTCCTTTTGGTCCTTAGTCTGCTTTAGAACAATCAGGGCCATGGAGATGGCTCAGCAAATAAAGGTGCTTGCCATCAAGCCTGATGACCCAGGTTTGCATTCCCTGAGTCCACACGATAGGAGAATCTTCAGCACCTACGATGTGCAGGCCTTCATGTGTATGCTATGACATACCTGTGCCCAAACCCACACAAGATAAATGTAAAGCAAAGGCCTCCCAGCCAGTTAAGTCCACATAAATAGAAAGCAGACATTTTGAGAAGTGGGTCCTGGAACGTGGGAGGCTTCAGAGCCTTTCCTTCTGTGTGTGTAAGGCCGTCTTCCACTGTCTGGACAGGCTCAAAGGGGCAAAACTGGTTTTTTTGGGGTTACCATAAAGCTAGAAGAGACCCTAGCCTCCTTTTTCTCTTATTGTGGGGATATACCTTAATAATTTTTTGTATTTTTCATCCTCTGGGTAACTAATCATCTAACTTTTCCCCTTTTAGGAAAAAAATCAACACTGAAGGTGACGTTCCTCCTTCTATGTCTGGGAGCTGTGCCGTGTGTGTAGATAGGGTGCTGTACTTGTTTGGAGGGCATCACTCAAGAGGCAATACAAACAAGGTTAGTGTTCCCAAGGATTATGATTTGTGGCAGTTTTCTCTTTTCCCAGTTCAACCTCAGATAAGTTCAGCTTATCCTGTGAACTCTAGTTAAGTATGTACTTGATTGTGGTGTGAATGTGTGTTGCAGGATTTTCTTGACCAGTCTGTTTACTATGCCTTTGTAAAGCCAACGTTAGCAGCCTCTGTGTAGTAACTTCCTAGGTGTTTTTTGCTTGGCGCTCTCAATTACTTGTTCTAACAACTGTGAGTGGTAGGTAGGTGAGTGTTAACTAGAAAGCATTTTCAAAGACCATTACAGACAAAGGATTTGGAGTGAAGGGTAAAGGTGAACTCGGAAAGCCATAGGGATAAATTAGTACTGAAAAAAGGAAAGCAAATAATAACACTTCTCTATTGTTGCCCTAAGACGCAGGCTGTTCTGATTTGTCTATGATTTTTTTCCAAATAGGAAAAAAGATGTCAGTTGTTCTTTTTACTCCAGTAAAAGATGAAGTTTCAGAAAGGTATACACAGTCTATAGGTAGACTCATATTAACTCATTGATCTTGCAACTTAGTAAACACTTTATATGCAGAGTACAAAGCTGGACACTGGAGGCAATAGAGATGAATGGTGCAGTTCCTGAGTTCAGGAGCTCACATTCTGGAGGAGACGCCTAAAGGAATATGACTATATGACTGCAGGCTAGCTATCCAGTGGGAGATACATACAGAGCCTGGGGCACCTCTGTCTCTGAAAGAGTGTTTGATGTTGCTGTATAGGATGGCATTAGAAAAAGTGTTTCTCAATAGTTCTCAATTAGAACAGTAAGAAGTCACAGTGTTGAGACTGGCTAGCATGTTTTATTCAAGGAGAAGTCAGTGGCTTGAGATCCTGGGAGGAGCATTGTCACTCACGCTCCAGACCATCCCTTCTTCTTTAGATAATAAGTACAGATATGATAGGAAAATAGTGGACATGACCTGGAAAGGCTTTGGAGGGGTTGAGGCTGGTTTCCAGGAGGTGGGTAATAGAACAATTAATAGTTACTAATTCTGCCAGAGTTCAGTGTTTTACATTTCACCAAAAGGATACCTAGGTGTCTCAGAAATGTGAGGTGTCTGTGTTTTGTTACCTGGGTTCAAGTCCTTAGACCAGTATTTAACCTTTTTATAAGACTGATTTTTATTTTATGTGTATGGGTATTTTGCCTTTGTGTATGTTTTTGCACCATGTGTATTCCTATTGCCTGACAAAGCCCCTGGAACTGGAGTTCAAGACTGTTGTGAGTGTCCATGTGGGTGCTGGGAATCAAACCGAGTTTCTCTGGAAGAGCAGCTAGTGTTCTCTCAGTACTGAGCAACCAGTACTGATTGATCTTTTAGCTTCTAAAATTAATTAGGCAGGCAGACATGTTAAGTTGAATATGAAGATCCTTGTTTATTTTTGTCACATGGTCCTGCTATAAATCAACCAATTAAAAAAACAGGAAAACTCAAACTACTTATCTAAAGTTTAGGGCAAGCTAGAGAGCTTATGCCAACATGTAAATGAATACATAACCAATTACTTTGTCGTAGAAGTATAGCTAATGAAAGCAAAAGGAGTTGAACAAAGTTAGTGATTTAAATAATTTACATTCTGTTGTAAATTCATAATCTTGACCCAGACCAGTGTGGCAGCCAGTTGGCACTCAGGCACAGCAATGAATTAGATGGCACCTTTATGACCCAAATGCCAACACTGAGTTTTCTAACTGAAATAATTGCTTCTTAACAGTTTTACATGCTGGATTCGAGGTCTCCAGAGAGAGTGCTACAGTGGGAAAGGATTGACTGCCAAGGAATTCCTCCATCATCCAAGGACAAACTTGGTGTCTGGGTATATAAAAACAAGTACGTTAGAAGCACTATAGGTTTGGCCTTTTGTGCAGAATGTAGTTATTTACCCTGTAAGTACACCAGTCAGTATTACAAATAAGCATGGAGCATATCACATAGTAAATTAATACATGAGTTCATTTAACCTAGCTCCTAAAAGCTACTTGTCATGTTAAGCATGCTTATTTAATAATTAGTGTGCTCATTCCATATATCAAGAGTTTAAAAAATCCTGTGACTTAGCTTTCAGACACTTAAATCTTTAATGTTTCGGCTTTATATCAAACAGGTTAATATTTTTTGGAGGGTATGGATATTTACCTGAAGACAAAGTATTGGGAACTTTTGAATTTGATGAAACATCTTTTTGGGTGAGTGTTTTCATAATTGTACATGTTTACTTAGTATGTTGAAAGTGCATTCTACATACTGGAGAGATGGCCCCATTGTTAAGAGCACTGTCTGCTCTTCCAAAGGACCCGGGTTCAATTCCCAGCACCCACATGGCAGCTCACAACAGTCTATAACTTTAGTTCCAAGGAATCTGACACTGTCACGTCAATGCACATAAAATAAAATAAAATTTTAAAATGCATTCTATTTTGTTTTTTATTTACTTTCTGAAATTTGTATCACATTTTGAAATTTTAATTTTGTATGTGTCAGTGTATGCCTCATATAAGTGACACAGTATTCATGTGGAAGTCAGAGGACAACTTGGGGGGGATGAGTTCTGGAAATTCAGCTTAGGCCATCAGGCTTGGCAGCAAGTACCTTGCCAGCTGAGTCATCTTACCAGCCCAGAAATACTCTTACATCTACTAGTAATTTATTCATTTATCTTGTTAGTAAACTGTGCACGCAAGGGTTGCATAATTTTGTAAAGAATGTTTGTAAAATAACATAATTTTTTTTTCCCTGTAGAATTCAAGTCATCCAAGAGGGTGGAATGACCATGTACATATTTTAGACACTGAAACATTTGCTTGGAGCCAGCCCATCACTACCGTGAGTTACTGAAGAATGAAGTGTGCTTAGAGAACTGGTACACCAGAGTTGGGAGGGGTCTGAAGTCTTGTTTTCTGCAATGAGACCATCAGTAGCTTTATTGCTCTCCAAGGAGTGCAAACCTCAGAAATTTAACAGATACATAGAATCTGTATTGGACCTTAATTTGCTAGTAACTAAATTGAGCTTTAAATTGAAAGTTACTTAAAGATTAGATTTTTTTTCCTCTTAAAGAAACTGTACAATGTGCCAGTCATTTCTTTTTTTTAACAACTATTGTAACACTGACTAGCTCATTTAGTGACAGTCTCAGAGATATAGAAATACTCAATGATATCAGCTTTCATACTGTGGCTGTCTAGTGGCTAAGTATCTGGCATATTCTTACTCTGTGATTGGTATTTTTCCTCTGTTTATAAAGTTCACGTTCATGAAGCTGTTTTATACCTTTCAATAGGGTAAAGCACCTTCACCTCGTGCTGCCCACGCCTGTGCAACTGTTGGAAACAAGGGCTTTGTGTTTGGTGGCAGATACCGAGTGAGTATAAAAACAGTTTTCAATGGCTGGCATTTAGGTTCTTCAAATGGTAACTACTTACTTACTCTTTTTTAGGATGCTAGAATGAATGATCTTCACTATCTTAATCTGGATACATGGGAGTGGAATGAATTGTAGGTATTACCTTAGATATTTAGAAAAGCTTTCCCAGACACACTTCAAACCCCAGCCCCATTCCCTATTAGTATGTAATAAACGTGCTTCAAGTTTCTGTAATTTTGGATTTAAATAAACATGATTACTGGGGTCCTTAAGGAAGGAATTTTATTTTTATTTCCAGTTTCCCTAACTATGTGCCTGGCACAGCATGTGTTCAATGTTTGCTGAAAGAAAATGTCTAAAGTTGATTCTGCCTTCAAAGAACATAGTTCAGTATAAAGTATGTAGTTAATATTGAGAGGCTTCTCTTTTTAGCATGTGTCTGGATATAATTGTGCATACATGATGTGTGTGTGGGGGCGCATGTTGTGTGTGTAGGTGTGTATAGGTCCAAAGCTAACATTGAGGTCTTCAAACGTCTACTGTATCATGGAGGAAGGGTCTCTCAAATGAATCCAGAGCTCACCAACATGGCTAGCTAGCCAGCTTGCTTGAAGTTCTCGTTGTGGCCATCTCGTTGTGCATGCACTTATAGGTAGGCTCCTATACCCTCTTGTTACTAGCGGAAGTGCCAGGGATCTGAACAGTCCCCATGCATTTGTAGCAGATACTTTCCCTGCTGAGCCCAGGAAGCCTTTTTCAAGTTTTCTTTTTCTATAACCCATGTATATTTTTAAAGAAATCCTCAGCATTTCTCTGGTGTCTGCTTTAAACATAGGATTTCATGTGTAAGGTTGACTGTGTGCACATGTGGAGACTCAGTTTAGTACCTGGAATACCCAGTGCTGTCCACCTTTATTTTAGGGTTTTTTTTTCTTGTGACCATCTTAAAACACAGTACAGGTCAGCATGGAGTTCGGTACACAGTCTAGACTCTCCTCTAACTTGCGGAAGGTTTCTTCATCAACCCCACAAGTGCTGGGATTCTGAGTGTGAATCTCTTTTCATTTTTCCTTTTGAGACATGGTCTCTCCTGGCCTGGGATTTGCCTAGTAGGATAGGCCAGCATACTGTAGGGGCTCCTCCCCAGCAGCAGGATTGCAAGCATGCATCAAGCCTAACCCCACCCCCTTTTAAATAATGCGTGGGTTCTGGGAATAAAACTTGGGTTTTTATTGCCTGAATTACCTCCCAGACTCTTAAAAACATAGATATTATAACTCAACTATGTATTATTTTTAGAATTCCACAAGGTATATGCCCCGTTGGCCGATCCTGGCACTCACTCACACCAGTCTCTTCAGACCATCTTTTTCTCTTTGGAGGATTTACCACTGAAAAACAGCCACTAAGTAAGTCCTTAAAATATATATTATGGGCAGGGGTGGTGGTGGGAGGCAGGGAATGATAAGATTGTAGTTGTATATCATAACTACGCATTAGTAGTATATGTAGACAGAATATCTGGTGTATGGTATGGATGTATTGCCTGTCAATTAAAAAAACGTATGGCCTCTATAGGAAAGGGTAGAAGGTGGGATATCTGGCAGGCAGGAAGGATTGTTAGAGCCAGGTATGGGCAGTTGGCCTGGGAAATGTCGGGCAGAGATATCCAGCCATGCAGCAGAATATAGATTAGCATAAATGGGTTATTGGAAGTTATGGACTAGTCAGAGAAGAGCCCGGCTATATGGCATACATAACTGTAAATATATTTTGAGTCTCATTTTGAGTCTGGCAGCTTGGGGCCAGGAAGAAAAACCACCCCAACAAATAATAGTACCTATACTACTCATGGAAATTCAGTCCTAGCTGTATCCTCTCAGGTTGGCTTGTTAAGTTTGATCTGTAGCACCTGAGAATGATCTAAATACATTCTGCCTGGTTAAGAAAAAAATGACTTGAATGACTTGGGGCTGGAGAGATGGTTCAGAGGTTAAGGCTATTCTACCAAAGGCCCTGAGTTCAATTCCCAGCAACCACATCTGATGCCCTCTTCTGGTGAGCAGGAGTACATGTAAGCAAAACACTGTATACATAATAAATAAGTAAATATCTTGAAAAAGAAAAAGGAAAAAATTACTTGGAACACTTAAAATCCCTGCTGAAAGGCACACCCAGGACAGCTTCCCTAACCACAGAGATTTGACTTCTTTTAAAGCTGTGCCCTTAAATGTCAGACTGACAGGATGAACATACTTCATAGCCTTTTCTTTTGGTTTAATCAGGTGATGCCTGGACTTACTGCATCAGTAAAAATGAATGGATTCAGTTTAATCATCCTTATGCTGATAAACCAAGGTATGGACTCCCTGAAAAGTATGATTTCTTACAACTAATTGAGAAGGCCCATGGGTATAGTGGACTGGTAAGAACTGAGGATGCTTTGGCTGCATTTTTCCTAAATCTTGGTACTTATTAAGGTTTACCTTACTTCCCCAAAGGAAATCATTACTAGCATTACCCAAGTGTCCAAAGCTTGCTTTCCTACTGTCTATAAGGACGACACTGGTAATGCTTTAAATTTTTTAATAATGTTCATGAGGGGGAAAAATCAAACCAAGAATCAATTCATTGGTTTGTAGTAGCGTTATTCAAGAAAAAGTCAAACTTTTCAAAGACAGGGATTAAAAAAAAAAGCTGGGCGAGGAGGCATATATTTGTAATCCCAGCCCTTGCAAGCCAGAAGCAGGAGGAGCAAGCAGATCAAGGCCAGCTCTGGGCTCCATGAGACTACTAGAAAAGTTGTGTGGTTTGTTTGTCTGTTTTTAAACACTGATCGGATATTCTTCTTAATCCTCAAAAGGAATTGCTACTGGCAGTTGACATACTTAGCACTGGTGTTTAAAGTGAATTTAAATATTCTAGCCTCCAACCCAAGTATAGTCATGTTGCTATGACATTTGGCAGACCTTTCCATAGAATTATCCAGCTTGGAGAGCTTTGTTAATTTCAGTGTTTCTCAGACACTGTGTGGGGCCAACTCAACTTGCTACTGCTTAGGCCCCATAAGATTTTTATTGCTAACAAAGACCTAGATTGTTTGCTTAAAACACCTCATTATGTAGCTCTGGCTGGCCTGGAATTCACTGCCTAGACTAGCTTGGCCTGAGACTCCCTGAGATCTGCCTGCCTCCACTTCCAGAATGCCAGAATTGAAGGTGTGCATCACCAAGGCCAGCTTTATTTAAAAAACAACAAAAAGGCTGCTTTTCCATGAGATTAGATTTCTTACTGTATTTGGTCTGAACTACCTTGAAATCTCTAGCCTTTATCACCAGCTTGACAATGTAGTTTAAGTGATCACTATGGACTTTTGAGTTACACTGACCTCACCTTTTGTTTTCCATGCAGGTTATGGCACACAGCTTGCGCAAGCGATGAAGGAGAAGTAATTGTTTTTGGTGGTTGTGCAAACAATCTGCTGGTCCACCATAGAGCTGTGAGTACACCTTCAGTGTGACTGAACGCACATAGAGCTGAATGTAACACTTTGTGTATAATAGAGCTGTGAGTGTACCTTTACTGTGACTGAACACACATTTTGGAGAGTAACACTTTGTGTGTACAGCCACCCACCAATATGTGCATGTGTGTCATGGGATGAGGACAATACTTAATGTATTTAATTGTCCTATCATATGGGTCTTGGGGATCTAATTCAGGTTGTCATCCGTGGTGACAAGAGCCACTGAGGTGAATTTTTGGAAGGAGGGGAGGGCCACGGTGGTTTGAGACAGGGTTTCACTCTGTACCCCGGACTCCTGGAACTCACTTTGTAGGCCTCATTATGTAGCTCTGGCTGGCCTTGAACCCCAAGAGATCTTCCTCCTCCTGCCTCTCAAGTGCTGGGACTAAAGGCATGTTCTATCACTTCTCCACTTGTTTAAAAAAACCAAAGAAAACAAAACAGAACAAACCCCCCTCATGTGATAGGTCTTTTGCTTTTATGTATGTATGTGCATGCAATTCTCAATGGAGACCAAAAGAGGCAATTGATTTCCCTAGAGTGGGATTGCAGGTTATAAGCTCCCCCAGTTGGGTGCTGGGAATGGAACTAAGGACCTTTGGAAAAGCAGCCAGTGCTCTCAACAGCTGAGCCATCTCTCTCCAGGCCCTCTTTTTCTGCATTGCTTAGTACTGAACACAGGTCTACACATGCTAGTTAGCATTTTACTACTGAGCTGCAATCCTAGCTCTGGGACCAGCCCTTGCCCAGTACTCTGCTGCCTTTGCCTCCTAGAGCTTGGGTTACAGAGTACCACCCCAGCCTGCTTTCAGCACTTGCATTTAACTGTGTTTCTTTTTTTCAGGCACACAGTAATGAAGTACTTATATTTTCAGTTCAACCAAAATCTCTTGTCCGGTAAGTTCTTACCAGGCATTTGGCACCAGGTATATGATTATTTAAAGGCAATAATGAGTCTTCATTCAAGTTAATGTACTTCTTAGTGAAATTATTTTTCTCTTTCCTTGTGTACTTTTAGGCTAAGCTTAGAAGCAGTCATCTGCTTTAAAGAAATGCTGGCCAACTCGTGGAACTGCCTTCCAAAGCACTTACTGCACAGTGTTAATCAGAGGTTCGGTAGCAACAACACTTCCGGGTCATAAGGCTTTGTATGTAATACTTCTGGTCTACCTGCATGGAAAACAATCCTGTCTTTGGCACCCTTTGTATAATTATATGCATTGTTGTAGTTTGCAGCTTTCTGGGTTTTATGTGCATGTGAATGGCCTAGAGAACCTATTTTTGTGTCTAAAGTTTACAATAAATGTATTTAACACCAGTACCTGTCCAGTGTTTTTGTTTTTAAATCACTGTATTGGTTTTTTATACCAAGAATGGGTATAACATTATTTTCACATTTATCTTTTGATAATTTGGATGTAATATATCTGTGAAAACGGAAAAATTCTACATTTTTGGCATTTCACTTACATAGCCAATGCTGGTCTTGAATCAGTAATCTTCTATGAAGTGCTAGGATTAAAAAAAATGTGCCATCACACCTAAGTACGTGTGGTGGTCGGGGCAGTGTAAGTCAGTCTTATATAGCCCAAGTTGCAATTAATTTAGTATTAGTATGTTGGTAGTCCTGGGACATGTCATGTTTATTATTCAGTTAATTAAAAAGTGGCAGTCTGTACCTCATAAATGGAGAGATAATGTAAAACTTCACCCTCAATTCTGATGGGAGACAGAAGAAAACTGGGCCAGAAATCTTTAGTGATAAGCTTAACACCCCACCTCCCCCATACACACAGGGTTTCTCTGTGTAGCCTCAGCTGTCCTGGAATTGCTCTATAGACCAGGCTGGCCCAGAACTCAGATCTGCCTCCTGCCACCACTGCCTGGCCAAAAAAAAAATGCACTTATGCTATTACAGGTTAAGACACTTGAGCCTGGCAGTAGTTAATCCCAGCACTTGGAAGGCAAAGGCAGGCAGATCTCTGGGTCTGAGGTCAGCCTGGTCTACAGAGCAAATTCCAGGATAGCCAGGGCTACATAGAGAAGCCCTGTAAAGACACTTAACTATTGATAGCTGCTAGAAAATGGCACATAACTTAATGACATTACAAGGAAGAAATTAGAGTTGAAGGTGATGTATATGAATATACGAAAACAACTGTCATTTTGTGTTAATTTTTGCATTTGGTGTAGAATTTGACAAAATGTTTAAGACACAAACCCTAAATATTTAATCGCCCCACAAAACCAAACAAAAACCTCTCATGATTGGCTGTGATGTGTATTAGATGGTATATACAGTAGACCACTGGTCAGTAGTTTATGCAATTGAGCCATGTCAGGGGCTTTACATTATGAAATGGAGAATTACAGATGTGTATCATTTTAAATTTTCACAAATACTTTAGGAAATACTATTGTAATAGTTTATATATATATATATATAAAACTTGGGGAAAAAACATCTTTAGTCCTTTTGGTGACACAGCAAGGCAATGTGTTCATTTGAAGATGTGGAAATCTATTAACATATTGTCTGCATCTTTAACTTCCAAAGGTTACAAAACTGGCTCTTACAAGTGTTGAGGATTTCATTTCATTTTCTTTTTACATGCAGAAGGTTAGGTGCAGACACTTTCACTTTTCCAGGAATGTTTCTTGATAAATCTGTGTCCTAAAAAAGAAAAGTGCATAGTATTCTCATATCTGTATAGTAAATCACGTTTAGTATAATAATGGATATCCTACTGTGAGAAGAAAGGTATTTACAACTTTTGCCAAGCAAGTCTAGGGTTCCTGGATGAACTGTATTAAGACAATAGAAAAGAGCTTGACTCCAGTCACTGAGAGTTCTGAAGGGAAACTTTACCTTCACACTGCGGAATAAGTCTTTTTCTCTTGCTGTTGCTTCTTTGGAGTGCATGAAACTGTTCAAGGCTGTCTTTGCAGCTGTTAAATAGAGCACAAAACAGTGTATGTGTGGTTTAGTCACTAAACTATTTTAAAATCACAATTTAAAGAAAGCCTAAATTACCTTTTCCTTTTTTCTGAACTCCAGGAGTAAGTTTCACTTTGTATCTTAAAAAAAAAATATTTGTATGAGTTACTACAGGGAGATCACAAGATTTGTAATGCCACTGTGTCAACTATTATGAGTGAAATAATAGTGACTTACTTATAGTTTGTCATGGTGGTGTAAGGTGCACATATTGGAATAGCAAACATTAGTACATCTTCAGGATGTGGCTGTCCTGTTAAAGAATCAAACAGATTTTCCTAAAAGGAAAATAAAAACAATTATAAAGGGAATTTATACTGAACTTTAAAAACAGTAGGTGCTGGGGGGAGGGAGTGTTGTTAGGCTACTGAGGCCTTGGCTAATGTGCCATCATAAAGACAAAGGCAAGATCTACAACATAACAAAACTATTATCTGAATATATAGTTAGCCTTTTCTAACAGACAAATAATCTGACAGCAGTGCCCAAACTCTCAACTGATCCAAAGACCTGAGGAATAATGTTTCAATATATATATACAACAATGGGAACGGTTCTCAAAGTAGCATTTAACTACTTTTAGAGAGGGGACAAGACAAGCTGGCCTTGCAATTAAACTTCAGGACAGCTATTGCAGATTAAAATCACACTAACAATTGTAAGGAGCTTAAATCCATTGCAAAGAAACACCTGGGTCAAGCCAGTAGTTTTTATTTTTGGTGTGTGGAAGCTTCTGCTAACCTCCAACTTATTTAACTGTCTCTTATTGAACTTAAAGCTCAGACTGGGCAGGCCCAGTTGGTCAACAAGCTCCAGAGGGCCTCTTGTTTCCACTTCCTTCATGCCAGGATTACAGGTACATGCTGCCTTGCCTGTTTTTTTTTTTTTTTTTTTTTATGTGGGTCCTGGGGATTGAGTTCAAGTCCTCATGCATGCATGTATGTATGGCAAGCACCTTGCAGACTGAGTTATATTGTGAGACAAAATAAGAGTCTCATTGTATAGCTTTTGCTGTCCTGGAACCGACACACGACCAGGCAGGCTTCAGACAACACCTGCCTCTCCCTCCCATGTTCTAGGGTTAAGCGAATGTGCTACCACACTTGGGCTTCATCAGGGATTTTACACCCCTTACAGGAGACTGATATTTAGACACTATTTTGGCTTTCAGAATGAAAGGAGTGGCATCTAATGGGCAAGAATATTGTAGCCAATTTATAACATGGTAGATAGGCCTGGCAACAAAGGATCATCCTTTGCAAAATGTTAACAGTGCCAAAAGTTGAGAAAGTCTAGGCTACTTCTCCTACTTGCTTTTATTTTTAGGTGTGTGTGTCTGAGAGAGAGAATAAACTACATGTGTGTAAGTGTGTGCCAGAAGAAGTGCCCCCACATAGAGGGCAGGAGTGCTCTTAACTGCTGGGCCTTCTCTTACGGAGAATTTTAGAACTCAGACTAGTTCTGGTTTGTAGGCTATCTCCAGGGGAAAATGCTTGATGCCAAATCTTTAAGGTAATTTTCAGATTCTCAAGTGTCCTAATGGTGGTCATTATTCCCATAATAACTAGAATATTGAGGCACAAAGGAAGAAGAAAGATAAAGTGTGTATTTAGGCTAGGTGTGGTCTCCCAGCTCCCAGGAAACAAAGGGAGAAATCTTCTGAGTTCAAGGCATTTCAAGAACATACAGCAAATTTCAGGCTGGCCAGGGCCACCTCCCGAGACCACCATCAAATAACAGAAACAAAAGACCTTGAGATCGTCACAGTTACATCTAGCATAGATGACCCCTCAACCCAGTTAGTGGCTGCACTCCTGCGGTTGTCTTCTCAGTTTTGAGTAGGACCAGATATTCTGGCCAAAGATTACAATGAAATGTAATAAAAGCCATAACTCAAATCATACCTCATTTCCCTGCTGATCCAGATCGTGCTCTTCCTAGTCCCAAACACAAAAATTAAAATCAGCTATGAAATTCTGTACCAATAAGCCGAAAGCAGAAAGTAACTGATACAATAAGGCTGTTATAGAACTCATCAGAATTGAAGAATACAACTTGGATCCTCTAAGACTATAACGTGGCATTTGATGCTGGGTCTTCATCTGATAGGCTTCCTTTAATCTCTTATAAGGATATGACTTCCCTTCCTAAAAGTGCCACTTCTTAATATCACACCACGCTAAACCATAATCCTGAAAGAAGAGTAATAATTCCTCTTAGGAATTTTTCCCTCTCCTTGACCTGCTGGCCTTAAACTTGCACTCCTGCTCTGGCCCTCAAAATACTGAAATTCTAGATATATGCTACCATAGATACATAGATAACATAGAACTTTATGTTGAGCATAAAGTTTATAGATAAAACTGCAGATATGGCAATGGTATATATAAAATGAAGTTTAAAACCATTAACAACAGTGTTCGGAAGAGGGGGAAAATAGTGACAAAAAGTCTCTGCAAACACCTCACTGACCTGAACATGTAATTATAACTCAACTGAAAACAATGCAAAAACAAAGAATAGTTGATTGCGCTGGTACTGCAGTGATTATCACACCTGTCACCTGCAGCCTGTATCTTTAAAAGCTCACTATTTCAAGAATATTCATGTATGAAGATGTACTTAACTGTCGCCTTTAAATGATTTATTTGATAAAGCAATTAAATAACTACCTTAGCTAAAAAAAGTTTGTCTTGCCTCTGTAACAGACCTAACACCTGACAAGTTATTTTTAATATTATGTAACAATAAAGTTTATAATCCTAAAGAAAAGCTTACAGAAGTAATTTATTCTCTACTCAAGACAAGCCCTTAGTTTAACTTGAGTTCCATAGGAATCATGTAGGGCTGGAGACATGGCTCAGCGATTAAGAGCACTGCCTGCTCTTCCAAAGGTCCTAAGCTCAAAACCCAGCAACCACATGGTGGCTCACAAGCATCTATAAAGTGAACTGATTCCCTTCCCTGTTCTGGCATGCAGATGTACATGCAGTACAGCACTCATATACATAAAATAAATAAATCTTAAAAAATATACATAGGTAGCAAGCTTGAAACCAGAATGAAAAATATCTTAACTGTATCTCATAAAACAAAACAAAATAAATAATAAAGAAAAAAATATACACAGGAATCATGTAAAACCTCTTGCATAAAACTGTTGGTTTGTGTGTGCTCTGTGCTATATCCTTGTGTCCATGTAGCTGTGGAGGTCGGAGGGCAACTGTGGATGTCATCTTCAGGAACACTATCCAATTTAAGGTAAGACCTCCACTGGCCTGGAGCTTGCTGAGTGGGGTCTGTCCCCTGGCCAGCAGGCCTCCCCAGTGCTGGGATCATAAGCGCAAAAATTACACCCAGTTCTGGTGCTAGGACTCAGGCTCTCTAGGCGCACTTTACAGAATGTCATCACTTTAGCCCCAAACTAATTTTCCAAAGGTTTCTAATAACCATCACTACCCATTTTTATGAAACTAATTGTAGTCTTTGTTTCTAAGACGAAGACTGCCTTACTTGGACTAGCCTGTCAGTCCCTGGCTCTGGTCACCCCACTTGGGAATGCTTACCTTGTCATCATGTGGATCATCTACAGCTAAGTCTTGTAAGTCATGAGTTAAAACCTGAAATGATGGAGTTTCCTTCTTAACGACATCTAAAACCCTGGGTCCACCTCTGGGTTTCTGTGGCTGTTTTTTCACAGGTTCATCTTTTGTTTTTCCTTTTTTTCCTTTCTTCCCCTTTTCTTCTTTGTTTGAACCTGCAGACTTTCAATTCATCAAGGGGAAAAATTAATATAATTATTATTAGTAGTAAGTCTTTAAATAGTTTTACTTTAATGTTCTCAATCTAAGCTTTTGCTTTCCTTACATTTGTGTACATGTTTATGAGCGTAGATGTGCACATGCCATAGCATGCCCATGGACTTAAGAGGACACAGAGGAGTTAGTTTTCTCCTCTGAACACGTGGGCTCTAGGAACTGAATTCAGGCTTGGTGAAAGTGCCTTTACCCACTAAGCCGTCTCACTGGCCCAAATCCTGCTACAGTTTTCAATGTTTCTCAGCCTAGAAGCCACTGGAAAGCAAGAGAAATGATTTTAGATGTTACTCACTGCCAGCAACTTCATAATAAGTTCTCGATCTTCTTCATCCTGGTCTTTGTATTTTTCTTTCATTTTTTTAATTTTACTCTGAAATCAGAAGATTAAAAAAATCAGCAGTAAAGAGTATTTTAAAATCTCTTTTGTTCTAATAAATATGCTTTTTGCCAAGTATTATAAAGAACAGTAGGGAGGACAGGAAGATGAATACACCATAGCCCTCATCCTCAAGGAATGGACGCCATAATGGTACAGAAGACACAAATACGTAAGGCTAAATTAACACAACTTTTTTTTTTCTTTTAAGTGGCTTTAAATAAATGTCTGGCCCACTTGCCCTTCCCCCAGTCCGTGAGCCTCCCTTCTTAGGACCCTGTGCAAGAATGATGAAACGGGTATAGTGAATTCCAGAGTGGGTGGACTGAGGAGGCCTAAGTGATTCTACAGGTAACCAGGTTGTTAGTGACACAGTGACAACCCTCTTGACAAGACACAGATCCACCGTTTCCTGCTTCCCACTGACGGAAGCAAATGATGCCCCTCAAATGAGTAAGAACGTATCATCTACATCACAATGACTGCCTTGTTGTCCAACTTTCAAATCCCAGTGTAGCAGCGACAGAAGGAAAGCATTCTCTGCAACTTCAGCGTCAGTGCTAGCACTCATGACCTCAGTTCTCTTTAGCATCAGGAAGCTGTGTTAGTGGAAGCCCTTTCCAGATGAATACCTTCATCAGGTACACTCTTATTTTTCCAGCTAATTTTCAGCCACAGAATCAAAAAATCCACTTTATATATATGGGTGTTTTGCCTGCACATATACCTGTGCACCACTTACATGGCTGGTGCTCCACAGAGGCCAAAAAAGCATGTTGGATTTCCTGAATTAGAGTGATAGTTGTTAGCTCCCATGTAAGTTTTGGAACTGAATCTGGGTCCTCTGGAAGAGCAAACAGCCCCTTCTGTTTTATGTTTAAACTTTATACAAAACCAAAAACCCCACATAAGGCTTCACTTATGAGCCATACTGAACAGATCATTTAGAAGCAGCTTTTTTTTACCTTTTGTCCTCTTTTCATTGGCTGTCCAGCTGAAACATTTTTGCTTGGGTTCTGGTAAGCTTCAGTATGCACAGTACTTTCTTTGTCCTTTTCTTCTACCCCTTCTAAATCCCCTGAGTCACTCGGAAGCTTTTTCTTTTTCATTTCTCTAAATATAAACCAAACAGAAATATCAAATTTTAAGAATGTCAAATGCCCTAAAAAATGTGTAAAAGGAAAGGGCAACATGTACACTGTATTATCAGCATGGCTTTGCCAGATCTTAGACATTCAATAGATTTGTTGGTTGTTGGTGGAATAAATAAGTGCATCCAGACACAAGCTCACTAAGAAAAAAAGGGGACATACATCCTGCTGCTTTAGCATCTTCTATTCCCAATGCCACTGTCTTACTTCAGACCCTCATTGCCTCTCAGACTGCCTCTGTCTTCCTTAGACTCTGCCCTTCTCAGATTTCTAGATTTATCCCCGTTTCCTTACCTATGTCATAGTCCCACTCAGAAATTTCCAGATATTCCCTTAATATCACTTGTAAAATAAAGCTCTGAGTCCTTAGTCATTCTAATTTTACCTTCTATACATTTGACTTTATAACATAAACTTTCCTTTTCTTTCACCTCAAGTCTATTTATCATTTCTCCAAAGCATAATACATACATTTTACTTTCAAACCTTTCTCTTTGATTTAATACTAATTCTCCTTGGTATCTCTCTTTTACCCCCATGTGCCTAACTGTTAGAATATCTAAGGTATATTCCTTGTGTGTGTGCGTACACAGACCCCAGAGGCAATGTTTATGTTCTGCTCTGTCACACTCTATCTTATTCCCCTGAAACAGGATCTCCCACTGGACAGGGAGCTCACCCTGTCTTCTTGGTTTCTCATTAGGCTAGCTGGCCAGCAAGACCCAAGAATTCTGTATTTTCCTCCTAGTTGTGAGACTACAAGTCCTCATTGCTGCGCTCAGCCTTTTATATGTGTACTGAGAATTTGAACTCGGGTCTAAATGCTTACATACAAATACTTTTACTTACCTGAGCCATTTCCCCAGTCCATAGGCTTTTGTTTTATACAAAATTTTCCTAATTTCATGAATTTCTATTATTATTAATATCTTAGAATTAAAGAGGGAGAAAAGGGAAGGGCAACAGAGGGTAGAAGGGCCAAGGGAAATAAGATCAAAAGCTGTCTGGAGAGATGGTTCCCATGGTTAAGAGCACTGGGCTGCTTTTCCAGGACTCGTGTTCAATTCCCAGCACTCAGATGGCAGCTCACAATTGTCTTTAACTCCAGTCCTAGAGGATCTGGCACCCTCACACAAACATCAATGCACATAAAGTTATTTTTTTTAAAAGATCAAAATATGGTATAGGAATGTGTGGAAATATCACAGTGAAATTATTAATTTGTACATCTACTATAAATGAATAACTGAAAAACACTTAAAAACCAGTATTATATTGATCCTTTAATAATCATTTGTAGGACTAGAGTGATGGCTCAGAGGTAAAGAACACAGCTGCTCTTCCAGAAGATCCAAGTTCAATTCCCAGCACCCCATACAGTGGCTCAGAACCATGTATAACTCTAGTTCCAGAAAAGTTGATAACTTCTTCTGGCCTCTGAGGGCATCAAGCACAAATGTGGTATATATGTAGACATTCAGGCAAGACAACTTACATACATAAATCTTTTTTTAAAAGTTTTAAAATAATCAAGTGCTTTGCAGTCATACTGTCCTACAATCACTATACATATTTACATAATAAAAGGGCTGTCTTACCATTTCTCTATCTCACCTACCTCAGATGAGGCTTAAATAAAAAAACACATTAGATTTGGACATAAAGAGTCCTGGTGATAGCCCAGGTGGTAGGTGTCTTTAATGAGTTCCAGTCTAGCCTGGTCTATAGAGCACATCCCAGGAGAGCCAGGGCTGTCACAGAAAAACTGTCTCTCGAAAAACAAAAAATAACCCCCCCCCAAAAAAAACAACAACAAAAAAGATTCTTGGTGATTGAAGGAATATTCAAAATAGTCAAGTATGTGTTAGGTAAATTATTTTAAAGATTAAACTTGTTATTTATTATTCTGTGTTTGTGTGTGAATGCAGGCACACGCATGCTACATGAAACGCTTGTGGAGGTCAGAGGACAGCTGTGAGGAGTCAGTTCTCTCCTGCGGTGCGATCTGGGGAGTGCACTCAGGTTGTCAGGCTCCTACAGTAAGCATTTCCACCCCCAGAGTCATCTCACCAGCCACTGTCAACTTCTAAAATGTGACTCAGTTATACATAACATTTTTACCTTCTTTCCTTGGCTGACAAATGTCTTCGGCCTTGTGATTTACTGTTACTCTAGTAAAACAAAAAGAAGGAACTGTGAGACCTCTACTGTTATTTTTTTCAAAAGTAAGTTTTAAAAGAAAATTATTCAGAAAAACATATTTTTAAAAACACATAACTTCAAAAACAGCTTACCGAATTCAAAGCTTCTTCTCTTGGAGCCAATTTCTGCAGAGGCCTATGAAAACAAAACAATTTACTAGCCTATGAAAGCCACTCAGTCACAAAGTCCTAACACACACTCCATCTTCTTATTTTCTTTTAAAGATTTCATTTATCTATTTATTTATACACTATTCTGCTTGAGTCTGAGCCAGCAGGCCAGAAGAGGGCACCAGATCTAACCACAGATGGTTATCAGCATCCATGCAGTTGCTGGGAATTGAACTCAGGACCTTTTGAAGAACAGTCACTGCTCTTAACCTCCCCAGCCCCATCTTCTTACTTATAATCCTACAAATCTTCAAATTTGGCAAAATACAACCAAATCATCTTCCCATACTTTTATATACATTCGGCATGTGACCTGTGTTAAGTCTCCTTCTTTTGGAGACAAACTGTCCTTGACCTCCCTATGTAGCTGGGAATGACCTATCTCAGGTGTGCAGTACCACACCCACTCACAGAGCTGAAACCTCTGTGTTAGCTGCTGCTAGACACTGTGCACTAAAGTCTCCACCATAACCCGTGAAGGGGACACTCCAGTTTCAAAGACAGAAACCAATGTGTAAACATAGTAGCTTGCCCAAGGAGATACCCTAAGACTTAACTTTGGTCTGAGCGACTTCGAAGACATGTTTTAGAGCTCTAACATTAATGCATAAGCCAATCAACCAACAACAACAAAAACCCACGATCCACTGTGGTGGTGCACACCTTTAATCCCAGCACTTCAGAGATAGGGCAAGGGGATCCTGTGAATTTAAGGCCAGGCTGGTCTACACAAGCTCCAGGCCAGCCAGAGATACACAGAGAAACCTTGTCTCAAGTAACAAAACAAACAAGGAACAATGGACTATTCACTTAGTGATAAGTCAATGGAGACCAAAATGCCAACTCTTTGTTTAGGATTTATTTATTTATTTATTATTTATACAGTATTCTGCCTGCATGTGGGCCTGCATGCCAGAAGAGAGCACCAGATCTCCTTATAGATGGTTATGAACCACCATGTGGTTGCTGGGAATTGAACTCAGGACCTTTTGGAAGAAGAGCCAGTGCTCTTAACCTCTGAACTATCTCTCCAGCCTCCCAATTCTTTGTTTAAAATGAGACTGTATTTGTTATTAACACTTTTGTTTAACATTGATTATCATTTTCTTTCTTCTGTGTGTAAGACAATGTTTCTCTTGTGTAGCTTTGGCTGTCCTGGAACTCCCTTTGTAGACCAGACTGGCTCTAGTGGGATCAAAGGTGTGCGCCACTAAGCCTTGCTTTAAGATTGATATTTAATCAGTGTATATGTTGGTCTGTGCAGTTGAGTGGCGGTAGGCCAGAAGGGTAGCACTGGTTTCCTGGAGCTGGAGTTACAGGCAATTTTGAGTGGCCCACATGAGCGCTGCAAACTCAGGCACACTACAAAGGCAATATTGCTTTCTTTTGACCCACCTCAACCTCATTGCAATACTTTCAAATAAAGTATGTTTTACTAGAATCTTTTTTCCCATTATCTCCTGAGTTCCCTTCGTAAACTCTCACGGTAGTCTCTTTTTCCTCTTTCACATTCTGTGTCCTTTTGCACACCCTACCTCCACCCCATGCTTCTTCTTCATCTGTTTTTAACCCCTCTTGGTCTCCTTTCTAGAGGTCAGCTTTACTCCATACCCATTTCTACGCAGAGGCTAGGATCATCTGCATATAGGAGAGAATGTGGTTTTTGTTTTTTTAAGTTTGGATAACTCTGCTTAATATTTTATTTTCCAGGTCCATCACCATTTTCTTGAAACTTCCTAATTTGCTTCTGCAATGCTGGGGTTTAAACCCAGACTTTTCAGCATGCAAAACAAACACTATCACTGAGCCACATCCCTGGAGCCTGCAGTTTCTAGTCTGACCTACTTTTGACTACTTTATGTACTTTTTTCCTTTGGTCCTGGAAATTTTTAGCAGGAGATCAATCAATGCTGAGAAAGTCACAACAGAAAGGAAGGTGAAAGTACCTAAATAACACTGAGCAGTGCAACATGACGAGTTGAAAGTAGTGAAATCAATCTTACTGTTTTATAAGGATTGCTCAACATCACTTCCAGTCATAAAGTAAACTAAAACTTTTTTAAAGTTACCTTTGGGACTGAAGATGTGACAAGTCAATTGTAGTATCAGGATAATCAAGGGTGTCTTCCTCCTCGTCCTTCATTTCACCAATAGGCTCTTGATCTTTTGTAACTGCTTTGTCTTCTCCATCTTCAGAGCTTTCTTCCTGTATTAATTCCTCGCTTAGTTCATCTTTTCCACTGTGAACGGCAATGTCTTCGTGGTCAACCTGAATCATGAGTTCTTCTCCAGGAGTTTCATGCAATTCCTCTCTATCTTCTTCACTGCTGTCACCCCCTTCTGTAGGGTTTTCATAAGGAAAGTCAGAATGCAATTCTCAATGAGGCTGTGTGATTCCATTGATTCCTAGTTTCCCTAAAGTTTCATCAGAAAAATTTCTGAGCATTTCCACAACTATCTATTCTGACAAAGGATAGCTGTTACATGATCTCTGAGATCATTTTACCACATTTTTTTTGGACATTGCTCATATTTCTGTAACAAACCTAAGGTGTCTGTCACAACTACTTCCAAAAGGTAAAACAATAAAAGTAGTTGTATAAATTTTTCAGCTTTATTAATTTATAAATGAAAACCAGTATACATTATATAACTAGCTTCACACTTAGGTAAAATACTAATATTAGTAACTAGGTCCAATTGCTATCTTTCAAGGGCTGTCATAAAATTAAATAACAAATTAGTGTGCGTGTGTGTGTATACGTATGTGTGTATTACTTTATGACAGGGAACATGGTATGTATCATTCCATATTATCTAACACTATAATTTTAAATTAAGCAATGCAATATGACTCCAAATACCCCTTCTTTAGGTTCCTTAAGTAGGGAGGTAAATTTATTCTGGCAATCACAGTATTTCTCTACTTAAAGCAAATATATTACAAAAATCAACCAAAACTGGGCAAACTGGCTTTTACTTGTGATATCCACATTCAAAAGCATCAGGATGACAGTTAAAAACCTGGACTGAACCAAACGTCTCATGTGAAAAACTATACTTCATATAAAGTCATCTTCCTATCATTTCTAACTCCTAAACCTAGAGGGAAATGTTAATTCATATGTACCCAAGTTTATTTGTTAAATATATTTACAAGCTATCCATTAAATGCTCAAATTTTACCAAAAGTGTTTTGGTTATGAATTTAACTTTTTAATTCACTAGAATATTTTTTCAATTTTCTAGTATAAAAAAGGAGCATATTTAGCATTTCCAGAAACAAAAATCAGTAAAATTGATGATACTTTGGGCTATTTTTAAAAATCTGGTTATCATAGAAGAGTCACAATTACTTAAGCTATAGAACTAAAACTGGAGCATGAAAATCACCAGCCATGGCTAGATATGACAGTGAATGTCTGTAATACTAGCACTTGGGAGACAAAGACAGATGACTGATGCACGTTCAGTGCCAACCTGATCCATCTGACAAGTTTCAGGCGAGCCAGAGCTACATAGCAGTATCTTGCCTCAAGAGAAAAATGAAGTCACAAGCCTAACTCAGAATTTAAAGAGTTAGTAATTTCCTTCCAGGCACAAGGATATGAGCTAGATCTGCACACACCACATGGGGTAAAATGAACCACACACCAGGTGTGGTGGTATGCACTTGTAATCCCAACAATGATGGTGAGAAGATAGGCTCCGCTGCCCAGCTACCCTGGCCTAATCAGCAAGGTCCAGACCAGTAAAAAAAAAACCAATCTCCAGAGAAAAGTAGACAGTGCCTGAGAAACAGCCAATGTTGTTCTCTGGCTTCCATACACTGTGCCCAAGAACAAGCACACACATACATCACAAGCCAATTTATTATAACATGTCAACTACCTAGTTGTTCCATTTCTTCTGAGATGAGTTCACTTGTGCAACTCGTCAGTGTTTCCATGTCTTCATCCTGCACTCTGACTTTTCGTTCACCTCGATGTCTCCAGACACAGGACTCATCTACCTAGAGAAAGAGTTCTTCCTCACTGTTGGAACTCTAGGAAGTTATAAATGTAAGCCTAAAGAAAGTAAAGAGTACCTTAAAAAGGAAGCTAAAACCCATCATTAGATATGAAGGAGGAAGGAAATTCTTTTTTCCTAAAAAAGATAATACACATTAATATTATAAAACTGCTTTTTTCTCTAGTTTTTGGTCTGAAAATATTCCATACCTATGATTATATACATTTGACCTTGTACTGTAACATGAACATTTACAAAATTTAGTATTATGTATAGGAATAATTATCAAGAAAAAGTATCAATGATTGCTCCCATCTTTTGAGTTTGTCAGAACCATAAAATTTATTTATTAAAAAAAGGTAAGCTATAATTCTTATAACTGAACTTTGTGAAATACATTCTCATAACACATGATGGCATGACAAATGCTGAATTTGGCATGCTAAGACAAAAATTCCCTTATTTCATAATAGAATTTGTATGTGCAATTATAACTACTTCTACTCTATAAATATGTATAAATGGCTCTTGCCTCCATAATCCAAGTAAGGAATATTTGTCATGTTAAATTGTTACCTCTAATCATGAAGCTTCCTGTTGTCAAATATTCTCCTGTTGGTGCTGTTTTAGACACCTGAGGAACACAATAATGCATTATATATTATGTTCTTATCTAAAGAAAAAAAATTGAGACAGGCTCTCAGGGATTATGGGTTGGCCTTGAACTTGCTATGTAACTGAAGACCTTGAACTTCTTTCTAATCCCTCCACCTCCTGAGTACCAGGATTACAACTGTGCCCTACCAAACCTTCTTTAAATGGCTCTGCTTTGTGTATACCAGGAAGATGCTCTTTCAAAAAGATTTTTTTTCTACTCAAGAGGAGGAAATAACCATATTCAAGCAAGCAACTCTTAAGTCCTGAACACTTTATAATTTAGCAAAACTTCTCAACACTGAAAAGGTAGATAGTCCTCCCAAAAACAGATATACTTACACAAAAGATCTACTAATCCAATAAAATGCCACAGACTAGATTAGAACTAGCTTTTTCTTCCAGCATAGGATATAATTAGGAAAGAATAAGTTTAATAAGTTGACTGCAAAATAAATTAGTCACAAACACACACACGTTTTGTTTTTCGAGACAGGGATTCTCTGTGTAGCCTTAGCTGTCCTAGACTCACTTTGTAGACCAGGCTGACCTTGAATTCACACAGATCTGGCTGCCTCTGCCTCCCTGAGTGTTGAGATTAGAGGCAAGTGTCACTGTGCCCAGCTCTGAGATCCTTTTTTTCCCCCCCTAAAGATTTATTTATGTATATGAGTGCTCTATCTGCATGTACACCTGTACACCTGCATGCCAGAAGAGGGCATCAGATTCCACTATAGGTGGTTGTGAGCCACCATGTGGTTGCTGGGAACTGAACTCAGGACCTCTGGAAGAGCGAACAGTGCTCTTAACTGCTGAGCCATCTCTCCAGCTCTGGGATTCTTCTTTATTATAGTAAAACAGCTTTCCTTTTTCTTAAAAATACTTTCAAAGATGTTTTTATTGTTATTATTTTCAGAGATAGAGTTTCTCTGTGTAGCCCTGGCTGTCCTGGAACTCACTCTGTAGACCAGGATGGCCTTAAACTCAGAGATCTTCCTGCCTCTGCCTCCCAAGTGCTAGAACTAAAGGTGTCTGCCACCACGGCCCTGCTTTGAAAGATTTTAAATAATGTCTGTGTATGTGTGTTTGTGTGAGTGTGTGCATGTGCCGGCTTGAGTTAAGAAGAGGATAGTGGATCCCCTGGAGCTGGAGTTACAGGCAGTTGTGAGCTGCCCAATGTGGATGCCAGGAATTGAACTTAGCTTCTCTGAAAAAGCAGCACACAGTCTTTTAACAGCTGAATCTTCTCTCCAGCCCCCACATTTTAGTAATTTAGTGTGTGGGGGGGTGCACGCACATGTGCTGTGGAGATCAGAGAATAGCTTGCAAGAAGTTGGTTCTTCCCTTCTACCATGTGGATCTCAAGGACAGAACTCAGATCAACAGGCTTGATGACAAGGGCCTTTACTGACTGAGCCATCTCCCCAGCTCTAACACAGCTTTTCCTAGGAAATAAAGATGATAGCATTTTTAAAAAAAAATATAGTTTGGAAGTAAAGGAGCTTATTCCAAAACTTATACACATTTGTACATCCTCTAAATTTGTATCTTTTTAGTTAGAAACAGGAAACCTTCAATTAATAGTAGAGCTATAAAATATTATCCCTCGGAGGCTAGAGAGACGGCTCAGAGGTTAAGAGTACTAGCTGCTCTTCCAGAGATCCTGAGTTCAATTCCCAGCAACCACATGGTGGCTCACAACCATCTATACTGTCATATACAGGTGAATATGCAGATAGAGCACTCATACTTTAAATAAATAGAATTTAAAATATTATCCCTCAAGTAGATAATTTCCTAAAACCCCATCACAGAAGAGCCAATAATATAAATGAAATAAATCTCAAGGATGATAATGAAATTGATTTTTTAACCTACCACATAATTTTTGATTCTTGTAGAATTAATGTAGCAACTGTAATTAGTGTATCAACTATAATTCTTGAAAATGTGAATCTATTTGTAGTGGGAAGTAAAAAACAAAATGGGTTAATATTAAACAGCACTAACAGGTGGGCTTGGTGGCATAGGCTTATAGTCCTAGCAAACTGGATGGCTAAGGCAAGGAGGACTGAGAGTTCAACTCCTGGGTGGGATACAAAGTGAGTTCAATGCCAGCTGTGGAAACAGAAAAGACAAAGAGAGGGTAAGGGCACTTGCTCAATGCCATGTCTCTAAGTGTGTCTCCGCTGCGACAGACACAAAACAAAACAGCATTTAGATAAAGAAGAGCAATTACTAAAACCAAGCGAATACATAAAACACACGTTGTGCCTCTTTTCTGGATAGGCAAAAGAGAATTACCAAGATGAATAAAGTTCAACATTTCAGTCTTTGCCAGACCATTCTCTACCCAGTATAACTCCATGGGTCACTCTCTTGACTTAGCTCTTTATTCAAATCTTACTATTACCTGTTATTTTATTCAAATTCTATCCCATTGCATGCTTTAAAATTTTTCTTCTTAGCAGGCTATGATACACACACCTTTAATGCAAGTGTTCAGGAAACAAAGACAGGCAACTCTCTGACCAGCCTGGCAAACAAAGCAAGTTCCAGCCCAGCCAACGCTACACAGTGAGACCCTGCCTCGAAAAAAAGAAAAGAAAAAAAAATTGTTTTCCTATTCATAGCACTTGCTTCCTGGTATGCATGTATTTTTCTCTATTGCTTAAACAAACTTTATCAAGGCAGGTATTTGCCTACCTTCTACATCCTAGCCATTTGTAGTGAGGTATAACTCTTAAGAGATTAAGAAAATGGACCACAGCCCTCATTACCTGATGATGGTACACCCACCAAGCACTAGTGATAACGCGTGCATCCCAAGCAGCACTGTAGCAAAGTGCCATTGTGCCTGCCTCAGTCAGAGTCCTCGGAGGGATGGGTTCTCCTACAACAGCAATGCTATGTTTCAATACCAAAGCACAGGGTTTCTACAGAGCAAGATGTCAAAGTTATACTTAGCACAACAGTTTCAACCATGTTCTACCTTAAATGTTTTTATCACATTTTTACTTCAAGATCCTACCTGTTACTGCAGTGTTAGGGACCAAAAAACTTTTAAAACTTATTTATTTGTGAGTATTTATGTGTGTTCTCCTGCACACTGCTATAATTCTAAAAATTCTTATCACCTTCCTGCCCCTCCCTAAAGCAATGTTATATTAGGAATATTTCTACTTCCTTTCCAAACTCGCTATTTGCGATCACTAAGTTATGTTCTGATCCTATTTTGACAAGTTCTGATAAATGAGATTTTATGTAGCTTTTGGTTTAGCCTGGAATTTAAGAGCATCTCCTGGGATTATAGATATAATCTGTCACATCTGGCAGATTATACCTGTAATTTTTTTTTAAACTTTCCTTTACTATTTTACAGATTTTACTATAGTATTCTGTATCTTGGCAAGTTTGTTATTAATTTTATATTATGGATTAAAAACCAGGGTTTCGTGCATGTTAGAAAAATATGGTAACACTGAGCTATAATACCTATTTCTCTCTTTCTTTGTAAAGATCATGTCTCATCCAGCCCGGGCAGGCTTCAAGCTTATTGTGTAGCTGAAGATTAGACTGAATTTCTGATCCTTTCACCTCTGCTTTCTGGATGCTAGGACAACAGGACCGCACCATTTATGTGACACTGAAGAAAAGTGCCTGTTAGACGAGCACTCTTCTAACTCAGCTATATCCCACACCCCTCATTTTTATTCTTTTTAATGTTAATATGTCTGGTTTATCAACTTAATCATTGCTACTTGTGGTATTTTCAATGACAGCACCTCCCCTCTCCCCCAGTAAATCTCAGGCATTTGAATTCTTGTTTCTCAGTGAGTGAGTGGGAAGGATTTGGGGTATGTGCTTGTGTGTGACCTTTTTGAAGGAGGTGTGTCAGTGGGGGTGGGCTTAAGGTTTCAAACGCCTCCTGCCAGGTCCAATGTCATCTCTCTGATTCCTGCTTGTAGATCTGGATGTGAGCTCTCACTGCCCCACTAGCAACCTGCCAAGCCCCCCCTCTCCCTACAATTAGTGGCACATCTCACATGAAAAACTCTTAACTCTCTGGAAACATAGGCTTAGTTAAACTCTGTAATTTTAAAGTTGCTTTGGTTATGGTATTTTATAACAATAATAAAGAAGTAACTAAGACACAAGTATATATTAATACAATGTATTTCCTTTCCTTTCCTTTTTTTTTTTTTTTTTGATACAGGGTCTAATGTAGCCTAGGCTGGTTATGAATAACCTGAAACACTGAGTCTCCTGACTCTAAGTCATAACTGCCGGAATTATAGGCCTGTGCTACCACACTTATTTACAAATTGTTTTTATATCTATCTTAGGCTATATAGACACTGTTGCTTGTTGACTCTAAAATTCTGGTAATTTCCTTAGGTTTTTTAAAAAATAAAAGAGCAAGGGTGGGCCTTGTGACAAACACCCTTAATCTCAGCATTTAGGAGGCAGAGGCAGGTGAATCTCTGAGAGCTGGAGGTTGGCATAGTCTGCATAGTAAGCTCCAGGCTAGCCAGAGACCCTGTCCAAAACAAAACAAATAAAAATCAAAAGCAAACACATACACACATACCCTAGACAAACAATATATAAAAATACATACCTAAATAAAGATCATAGTTTGGTTAAAGAGTTTTCCTTTATCAACTTGAGCACTTTGAATCTCACTTTACTGCTGTCTTAGTTTGGGTCTCTATTTCTACTGCTGTGATAAAACACCATGACCAAAATAAACTGCGTGGGGGAGAGGGCTTATTTGGCTTACATCCTAGTGTATTGAGGGAAGCCAAGGAAGGGACTCAAACCTGGACACATGAGCTGAAGCAGAGGCCATGGAGGGCTGCTTACTGGCTTGCTCATTGAGACTTACTTAGCCTTTCCTTTTTTTTTTTTTTTAAATATTACAGTTTATTTACTTTGTGTCCCAGCTGTAGTCCCCTCCCTCATTCCCTCACAATCCCTCCCTCATCATGCGTTAGCGTCTGCGCCTGCGTGTGTCTCAAACCCTTTCTTTCTTAAAGCACCAATGGCCACCAACCCAGGGTAGCCCTGCCCACAATGGGCTGGGCCCTCCCACATCAAAGAACTTAATTTTAAGACCAAAGTCTCACTATATAGTCTAGGCTGGCCTTAAATTTGGATATCCTCCTGCCCCCACCTGCAGAGTACTGAGATTACATCTGTGCATGACCACATCTAGCTTACACATGGTTTTTTATATCAACTGAAGTCCTGGAATGAATCACAAGGTGCATAATCCTTTTAAGATGCTGTTAGATTTATATTTGACTGCTCATACCTTATCAAGGATTTCTGTGTCTACATTCTGAATGTTGCTGTTTTTCTAGTGATATATTTATCTAATTTTAGTACTAGGAAATACTGGCTGATAGAATGAATCAGGAAGTGTTCCTTATCTCCCGAATTTTGGAAGCAATTTTGAAGCACTTACATTTAACTCACAGAGATCCACCTGCCTCTGCCTCCTGGGTGCTGGGATTAAATGTGTGCTCCACTAACTGCCCGGCTGGAATTTTCTTTATGAAGTGTTTTTGTTAGTTTATGCCTACCTCACTCTCTTTACTTGTTATGAATTACTGTCAATTTTCTATTTCTTCTATCATATGATGTTCGTATCATATGAATGTTCTCTGTACACTTGTTGGGCAGCATTCTAGAGATAATGTTAGGTTTAGTTATCAATGTGTTCAAGTCTTCATTTCCTTGTTAGGCTAATGTATAATTATTTTATTCATGTTCAGTGTTGACATTTCAAAACATTACTGTATGTACCTGTGTCTACTCACTCCATCACTGTCTGGCTTCTCTTCATGAATTATAGGACACAATTGCTGGACACATGTTATGACTCTTACATTCAGGCAATGTTCTTGTATCATTACATCTTTCTTCATCTCATTTTTGTTGTCTGCAGTACTAGGGACTGAATGGTAGTTCTTGTTTATCAGTTACATTAAAAATCTTTTCAGGAGGCCAGTCCCCAGAGCCCAACTACATGTGACTCTATATCCAGGCGATTCAACACTTTCTTCTGAACTCAATGCACACTGCATGGATCATATGTGAACATTCCCACTGACACACACACATGCACAAAACTAAAAATAAAATGTTAAAAAAAAAAAAAGAAAATTCCAGATAATGGAAATATATTACCTGTTGGATTCTTAATCACACAGCTGGTAGCTCCATGAAGATCAGCATGCACATAAATGTCTCCTTAAATAAAGACAAATGTGAAATGAATCTTTAAGTCTTACTTCTTTTGTTTTGCTTTTTTCTGAAGTTTTACTTTAAAATTTTGTGTGCATAAATGTTCTGCCTGTATAGTTGAACCACCTGCATGCGGTGCCCACAGAAGGAAGAAGAGAACATTAGATCCTCTACAACTGTAGCTACAGATGGCTGTGAGCTACCATGTGATTGCTGGGCACTGAGCTCACGTCAGTTGCAACAGGTGTAAGTATTCTTAACTGTTGAGCCATCTCTCCAGCCTGAGCCCTTTCTGTTTTTGAAACAGGGTCTCCTGATGCTACTTAGGTTATTCTGGAATTTTTGGGATCAAGTGGTCCTCTTGACTTAGCCACTCTAGCAACTGTAACTACAGGCATGCACTACACACCCAGCTTTAAGTTCTATTTGTAAACTGAAAAAATGGTCACAAACCTTAACATTAAAACACTATAAATTAAAAAAAAAAAATTGACCTGGGCAGTGGTGGTGCACGCCTTTAATCCCAGCACTCGGCGGCAGAGGCAGGTAGTTCTCCGTAAGCTCAAGGCCAGCCTGGTCTACAGCGCGAGCTCCAGGACAGCCATGGCTACACAGAGAAACCCTGTCTTGAAAAACCAAAAACCAACACAAACAAACAAAAAACCCCCAAAATTTGATCCACTGTGACTTGAAGAACTGGAAACTATTTTGTAAATATATCAAGATCAAAAGTCCAACAACACAGATTAGCTCAGCAATACTTTTGCAATATCTATTTAACAAGAAGTGGCAAAGACTTTTTCAATAAAATGTAAACCATAAAGATTAAATCTCTACTAGTTAATTCTGTCAAATAAAAGTATAAGATGAAAATCAGTGCCTATTAGTGAAAGAGAAAATGTCATGGAATTTTAATCTTACCTGGTGTTAAGTATCTTTTCACAATAATCTCATTCTGCTGCTGATCTCGACCACCTATAATTAGATAGTTCTCTGAACTGATGAACCACAGAAATTTCTCAAACCTATCAAATTGAAAAAAAACCAAAGTTAACATTTTTTCTGTATAGTGGCCTGAATTCATATAATTTGCAAAACAAAATATAATAAAACAAGAAGCTGTCATGTCTGTATAGAATAAGATATGAACAATTTAATAGTACAATTACTATTCAAGGGCCAAGCAAAATTTTACTAAAAACCTGTAGTATATCTTTTACAACACTCTTAAAAGAAACCAAATTCTGGCAGGGCATAGTGGCACAAGCCAGGAACTCAGAAGGCAGAGGTAAGGGAATCTCTGTGAGTTCCAGGTGACCCAGTGATACAAAGAGACCCTTGTCTCTGTCAGGGGGAAGGGCAGAAGGTACAAAGACAGGGAAGAAGATCTCACTAAATTCTATAATCTCACTAGGTGGGACATATGTTTTGAGCACTTGGAAGATGAGGCAGGAGAATCAAAACTCAAGGCCAACCACAGCTATGTATCAATTTGAGGCTAGCCTAGGCTATATTAGCCTACCTGAAAAACAACAACCACAAACCAATGTTATTTTTTTCTCTCTCTGTATTTTGTTTTATTGTGAGACAGGGTTCCTGTGTGTATCCATGGCTGTCCTGGGACTCATTCTGCAGATCAGGCTGGCCTCAAACTCAGAGATCCACCTGCCTCTGTCTCCTGAAGGCTGGGATTAAAGATGCGTGACACCACTGACTATTTAATTCTTTAAAAATTGTATGTGTATGTGTATATTTGCATATGAATATGTACACATGAAAGCACATGCCCACAGAGTCCAAAGGAGGGTGTTGAAACCCATGGAACTGGAGTTACAGAGCATTGTGAGCAGCTCAATGTGGGTGCTGAGAACTTTATTCCAGTCCTCTAGAAGAGCAATAAGTAGCTCTTAACCACTCAGGCATTTCTCCAATCCCCAAATTATTTCTTTACTTTATAATGGTAGCCTTCTTAAACTTAAGGGTAGCATAACAATGAATTAATTCCATAAGTCAAAAGTGAAAAATATCAAATGCCTGAAGATTCAGCCTTCTTTCATCACGCACGATACCTAATAGGTTCTAGACCACTGATAAAGCAAGAAGTTAGGTGGTACATACCTGCAATCCCAGAACTTGGAAGGGTGAGCCAAGAGAATCAAAGTTCAAGGCCTGCCTGGGCTACTCAGGGAGACCCTGTCCTAGCATTCCCTGTGATATCCCCCTCCCCTCCAAAAGAGTAACATTATAGCTTTTCTCAAAAGACAGAGTAACTACAGTTCTCATTAGTTCATTGTCAGATAGAAAGAATAATATGATGGCGAGAGAGATGGCTCAGCGGTCAGGAGCACTTGCTGCTCTTCCAGAGAACCTGAGTTTGATTCTCAGAATGAACATGGCCACCACAACCATAGGTATATAATTCCAGTCCCAGAGGATCTGACACCCTCTACTGGCCACAAGTAGAGTAAAGATGTATATCAATGTTCAACAGTCACACTTAGTAAGACAAAATTTAAACTAAATAAGTTATAACAGTAAATATTTATAAACCACTTAGAAAATGACAATATAGATAAAAAATAAAGACTTGCTTTATTATATATAACAAAAATATCTTTTCTATGATTCAAGCTATACTATTTAAAATAGATTTAAAATATGACATAAAAGCATCAAGCAATACTCTATTTTATTCCTCAAAATATAACAGGAAAAGACTTTATTTTCTGATTATTTACTTATTTGGTACTGGAGACAGAACTTGAGTTAATCTTGACTGATTTGTTAACAAATGTCTAGGGACTTGGGCATGCTATTCAAATACTCTACTACTGAGCAATATCCCTTCCCTTTTTGTTTTGGAGAAAGGGCCTCAACTAAGTAGCTCAGGCTAGCCCTGAATTCATGATCATCCTGCCTAAACTTCATGAGTGTCAGGATTGTTTCTAGTATTT
This sequence comes from Pachyuromys duprasi, assembly GCA_028658305.1. Classification (NCBI taxonomy): domain Eukaryota; kingdom Metazoa; phylum Chordata; class Mammalia; order Rodentia; family Muridae; genus Pachyuromys; species Pachyuromys duprasi. Next base: position 42,587,095 of record CM053765.1, on the reverse strand, counting down.
TTTATTTGTATGTTCTTAGCATTACCAGAGATCCAACCCAGAAACTTGGCTGTGCCAGTCATTAGCACTTCAGCTCCCGAGTTACATCCTGTGCCCCTAATCTAATTTAGTTGTTGTTGGTGGTGGTGGTAGTGTTTTTGAGACTGAGGCTCCTATATAGTTCTGGCTGTCCTGGAACTTGCTTTGATAACCAGCAAGCCTCAAGCTCAAAGAGATATGTATGCCTGTCTCTGCCTCCTGAGTGCTGGCATTAAATCCCTAATCTGATTTTTGATTTGAGGTACATCAAAAATGTTAAAGGTTTACAAAAAGGCACGGTGCATCCCTTGAGTTTCTCATCACTAACAGGGAGGCTATGGTTAGCGCCTACATATAGAACTCCAGTTTATGCACAAAGAAGCTAACACATTTACTCTAGCCATGTCATACTATGCCATTTTTTCAGGCACAGTATACAATGTTCTGCATTTTTTTCTTTTTCACATAAAGATATTTTCTTCCTTACTGAGTGACTTTAATTCTTTAGTTCATTCCCCAAATGACAGAAAAGAGATTTGTAGAAAGATAAGGACAAGCATATAGAGATTAGGAAATAAAATATGTATTCTTTAATCAGCCTAGTAAAATAATATATGCCTGATGAGGAATATATAACTAAGAAGCTATGATAGTTAATCTTAATTGTCAATTTGAGTAAATTCGGAGTCACTAAGAAAACACACCTCTGAGTGTATCCAAGAAGGTGTTTCCAGAAAGGTCGACCTGAAGAGGGAAGACCCAACCCTGAATATGAGTGGCACAATGCCATGGGCTGTGCTTCTGCACTAATGAAAGGATAAAGTGAACGGAACACTTGCCTTCATCTCTCTGCTTCCTGCCTGTGGTTACAATGTGAGCCGCTGCCTCCTAGCCCTGCCACCATGCCTTCCTTACAGTGACCCTTCCTCTGCAGGTAGGTATCCATCCTCAAACTATGAGCCATAATAAGCCCTTTAAGTTGCTTTTTCCTGGTTTTTTGTCATAACAAGAAAAATAACTACACTGAAACCAGTAAATAGGCAGGAAAATTGCAAGTTCATGGCCAGCCTGACCTACACAGTAAGTTCTAGATCAGGCAAAGAGACAGATATACGAAGAGACAAACTAACAGACTCACTTTATCTTTAAACAAAAAACTCAAAGAACAAAACAACAAAAAAATGTGAATTTATAGTGGACCGCTTACTTCCCCACCCCACCCCCTAGAGAGGGTTTCTCTTTGTAGCCCAGGCTGGCCTCGAACCCAGTCATAAATCTCTAGTTGCCTCTCCCAGAGTGTTGGGATTAAAGGTCTGGGCCACCATTTTTGCTCGGCTTTTGAAACACTCTCCCACAAAGAAAATTTCAGGACTACTCCCACTTTATAAGTAAATTCTATCCACATTTAAAGACAACTAAAAAAAGAACATTTCTAGCTTGTTTTACAAGGCAATGTGATCTTGGTATGACTCCCTGATAAGAACATTACAAAAAATGAAAATTATAGGTCAATCTGACCAATAGAAATGTCAAATGTAATCAAACTAAGCAGAAAGAGAGGGTAAACAAAAAGTATAACAAAAACTTGATAAATAAAAACAAGCAAGCAATCAGATCAGATTTAGGAAATGAGACTAGAACCCAGGAAAACAACTTTTTTTACAACATAAAACCCAGAAATGTCAAAATAAATGAGATGTAGCACAAACTTTAAAAGCTGAGTCAAATGCATCGTTAAGTTCAAGGCTAGTCTGGGACACACAGGGAAATGTTGCCTCAAAGCATACAAAAAACGGCAACTTAAAGATTTAAGATGGGGTTAAAAACAGGAGGATTGGCTGAAAGTTCTTTATCTTCTTTCCAGCTCTAAATATGATTGCAGTTTCATTTCCTTACCCTAACAGAAGGTGAGGTAACATGTAGCATATGTTAGACATAAATAAAAAAAATGAAATAAAGGCTTAACACGATAGATACTACCACTTCCTATCATGTATTATTCCCACTGGGCTTCTTAGATTATGACAGCAAAGTCATAATCTTACAAACAGAACCAGATAGAAAAACAAACAAACAAAAACCTAAAGACAAGAGCTCTATGCAAGACAGGTACCACAGATCATGTCACAAACCCAACCATCCAGAGAAAAACAATAACTCACTAGCATTTTAATAGCATGCTTTGAAATGAGTGAGAAACAAGGGCACCAGGTACTCAGGAATGTCTCTACTATGAAAACTACTAGAAAAAAGAGTAGGTAAGCAAGGTCATAAAGCAAAGGTTATTCTAAGTTATTATAGTTATGCAGGCTGAACAAATCTGTACATCTAACGTACGACATGAGGACTATAATTAATAATTAGAATTGTAAAGCAGGTGTAATGCACTTGCTTTAATCCTAGCACCTGGGAGGCAGAGGTAGGTGGATCTCTGGGAGTTCTAGGCAAGCCAAAGCTGCACAGTGAGGCCCAGTCAAGAGAGAGAACAGAAAAGGAGAAGAAAAAAGAGTCACCTCACTGCACACTGGAGGCTCCCTGAGAGCAAAGCCCAGGCGCTATTATCATCACCGGCAACAAAGTGGGCATTCATGGCAGAAGGCAAACACAAGTTTGGTTTTTAAATCTTTTTCTCTAAAATTATGTTTATGTATTTAGTGTGTGCATCTGTGCGTATGTGTACGATCAGATGTGAGCGAAGGTCAGAGGACAGCTGGTAGAAGTTAGGTCTCTCCTTGTACCATGTGTATAAAGGCTCCTTTAGCTTAAATGCTCATTATCAGGCTTGGCAGCACATCTGCCGTCCACTGAGCTATCTCACCGGCCCTTGTGCTTTGAGCCAGGATCTTGAAGAAGTCTTGGCTGGCCTGGCATTTGTTCTATAGTTGAGGTTGCTTCATGAACTCACGGCAAATTTTCTCCTGCCTCAGTTTCCCAACTGCTAGGGTTGCAGACATGCAGCACCATACCTAAACTATGGTGGATATGTACTTGGCTGTGGTAATCACGTTGTATACTTTAAATATAAACAATAAAATTTAACAACTTGGAAAAGATACAGTTGATAGGGACCAAAAATAAAAAATAAAAAGTTGGTACAGGATTCAGGATTGATTCCTAGCATTTGGGCTATAAAGGTAGGAGGATTGTCTCAAATTCTAGTCTAGCCCGGTCTACCTAATGAGTTTCAAGAAACCTGTGCTACAGAATAAGACTCTTAAAAAACAAAAACAAAACAAAACAAAAACAAACCAGTAATATGTAAATCAAAACTTGTACAGCAAGTACCTGGGAAAAACAACCAAGGAAGCAGCTCTTGAAAACAAGACAGGAGGTTAAGGAGACTGCTCCGCAGCTAAAGTAATTGCTGCATTAGAACCTTAGTTTGGATCCCTAGTACCCACCTAAGAAGCCAGAGAGGAGGCACATGTGTGTAACACCAGTGCAAACACGGCTGAGGGAAGGGAGATCTGAGCTCAGTGAGTAGCTGAGTAGCCAAAAGTAGAGGTTCAATGAGTGACCCTGTCTCAAAAAGTAAGTTAGAGAGGCCAGGTGTGGGAGCAAACGCCTTTAAACCAAGTGCTCAGAAGGCAGAGGCAGGCACATCTGTTGGGTTCAAGGGCAGCTTCATCTACATAGGGAGTTCAAAACCAACCAGAACTACAAAGTAAGACCTTGTCTCAAAAGAGAGAGAGAGAGAGAGAGAGAGCGAGCAACAGAGGTCTATTGACCTCTAGCATGCAGAGCCATGTGCACATACAGGAGAGATGGGAGATGGATAGTGTGAGAAGAAAAATTCTGTGGAAGGACTGAAAGAGTTGAAGACATCAGATCAGTAAGAACATATAGAAAAAAGACAGAGTTAAAAATTTGAAAAATGCAAGAAAACTGGAGGACCCATTAAGGAGATTCCATATGTAAAACTAAAACAAGGCCCAGCAAGATGACCAAGTGAATAAAGGCACTGACCTTTCGGTTCACACCCTATATGGTAGAACATGAGAATAGATTCCCACAAATTGTCCTTTGACCTCAACAGGCATGCCAAGGCTCCTCAACCCCACAACATACACACACACACACACACACACACAGGCATGCCAAGGCTCCTCAACCCCACAACATACACATACACATACACACACACACACACACACACACACACACACACACACACACACACACAGAGAAAAGAACTGTCAGTCAAGTGTCTCAGTTTCCAAACTAAAAGTGTCTACAAAGCATCTAGCATGGACAAAAACACTTTTACCAACCCACATCACCATGAAATTCTAAAGGGAAAAGCTATGAGAAGAAAAAAAGAAGGAAAAACAGAGCTCTACAGCTAGCAGAGGGCACAGCCATGCTACCCACAAAACGTTAGCCACCGCAATGACTGAGAAGCTGGAGCTCGGGTGCCCGGCAGCCTGCCAAGTACATAGAGGTTGGAGGTTGGAGACCTGGGGGTGAAGGGCAAGCCTCAATGCAAGTTGGGGGTGGGTTGGCTCCAGCTTGCGCCATGGCATACAGCTGGAGCCTACTCAGGAGGCTGAGACTGGAAGGCTGCTTGAGCCTGGGCGTTTGGGATCAACCTGAGCAATATGATGAGACTTCACCTTAAAACAAAGCCGGCCCCAGCTCAGAGCTGCTGGCGTAGCTGAAGTAGCAGAGTGCTTGCCTAGCATGTACATTGCCTTACATCAATCTCCAGCGCTCCTAACTGTGCAGGGCAGAGCACACCTGCAATCCCAGCGTTTGAAAGGCTGAGCACTTGAAAGAATGACAGTTGAGGCCAGTCTTGCTAGACAACAAGGCTCTGTCTTATAAAAAAGAAGTTATAGATAACAATAATATGAAAATTATATATATAATTTTTATATCCATATGTAAAAATATTATACTCTTTTTATGAAAGAGTTCATCAACTTGAGGGGAAGTGGAGGAGAGCATGGAGAGGTTAGGAGGAAGAAAGGCAAAGCAGAAAGTGATGTCATTATTTTTAACAACAAAAAGGAAACTTTTGGAAAAGGAGAAAAGGAGATAAATAGATGCTTAAGTGACAACCAAAGCAGTTGGCACGTATCTTTAATCCAAGCACTCAGGAGGCAAGGCAGGACAATCTCCGAATTCAAGGATAAGTGGGTTTACAGAGTGAGTTCCAGGATAGCCAGGGTTACAGAGAGAACTCCTGTCTCAAAAAAATTTATATATATATATATGTATATATGTATGTATATATGTATGTATTATGCGTGTAAATATTGTAGTTAGAAAATCTCCAAGAGGCTGGGTGTGGTGGCTCACACCTTTAATCTCAGCACTAGGGAGGCAGAGGCAGGTGGATCTCTGTGAGTTTAAGGTCAGCCTGGTCTACGTGTAAACTCCAGGACACCAGGATTGTAACACAGTGAGACCCTATCTCAAAAAATCAAAACAAAACAGAACAAAAACCCCAGAAAGTCTCCAAGAACAAGCATGTGGCCTAATGTGTGAAGGCCTGGGCTTAAGTCTAGTACCACAATACAAATAAAACTAAATAAGAACAGAGCAATCTCTGACATAGCCAAAAAGGCAATACTAATGGGATGCTAATATAGTTAAATATAGTTAAAGTTTGACACTGAATTTGTGATACAAAAAAAGGGGCAAATATTATATTCCTAAAGGTGTGTTTTATTTTTAATTTGAGGGGTGTGTGTACATGAGTTACAGGGCTGGAATTACAGGTGACTGCAAACTGCTGGATAGGTGCTGGAAATTGGACTTAAGTCCTCTGCCAGAATAACATGTGCTCTTAACCACTGAGCCATTTCTCTAGTCCTAATTACTTTTGTTTTTAACTCGTAGGAATACAAAACAACAGAAAAACCGAGCAAAAGAAGACGGAAGACTTCAGGGTTCAGCTATGACTATAATTGAATAATCAATCCATAAAAAATGTTAAAGCTGATTATCAATCTTGACAAAATGATGTCTGTGTAACATAACGCAAGTGGAAAGAAACTGAAATTCTTATCTTCTGTAATGACAGGTCAATGAAGGATTACAGAACAAAACCCATGAAGTAGTAGTATAAGCTATTACAGACAGAAACAGGAGAATATACAAATCAGACCTAAGAGAGCTAAAGGTACAGGTTAGGGAGATGGCTCAGGGGTTAAATGCAGTTGCCAACAAACCTGAGCTCAATCCCCAGGACCCAGATGATGGAAGAAGAGAAACAATTATTGAAAGCTGTCCCCTGACCTCCATATGCACTTCATGAAACACAGTTCCTCATTTACATACCTACAGACCACAAATACATGAAAGAATAAGTAAATAATACAACAGGCAATGGGATAAGGATAAAGAAAACTACTGGTTTTATAGCTAGTGCTGTGTAATTGTTGACATTCTAAATAATATACACATATAATTTCAAAAAAAGAAGAAGCAAGCATAAAGAAGAGCACAACACTTACCAATACACTTTTCTTGCTTTTTGGATAGAAGTAACTGTTTGTACTTCTTTTAGGGTTTGCTTCGTTTTCTTTTCTGCTGATTTGAATGCCTATTTATATAAAAAACATTTAAAAAATAATTTTAGGATGTATTTACATAACACTGAAGTGCACAACAGCATAACAAATTGCTTTAGACAGCTTTCACTGGCCTCTAACTCAGAGAGATCCTGCTGCCTCAGTCTCATGGCATGGTTAGGGGGTCACTACAACATGAAGAACTGTATTAAAAAGTCCCAGCATTAGCATTTCATCCAGAGAGACTAGCAAGTACTAAGATCCTAAGAACAGCAGTGTACTACAGTTTTAGGAACAGCTAAGATTCCAGTGTAGCCAGAAAAGGTAGGTAGAAAAATTTCAGGCGAGGAGGTAAAAGGGAAACAGATTAAACAAGGCTCAGTAGGCCAGAGAAGAAGCTCCGAATTGTATTAAAATGGTAAAGAACCGGAAGCTTTGAGTGGAGTAAAGACTAATGGAATTTGCTTGTGATTTAAAAATATCACTATGCCTGCTAAAGTGCAAACAGACTGCAGTGGAGGAAAAGGTAGAGAGCACTCTTGTAGTGGTCTACTAATGTGGATCCAGATAACCAATTCTGCTTATACTGATTGTTGTTGTGTGTGTCTCGTGTCAAAGGCTGGTCTCAAACTCACTGTACAGCTTAGGATCATTCTGCCTCCACTTTCCAAGACCTGGAACTATGATCAAGTAACACAGTACTCTGTAGGTGTTGGTTACGCATTAAATTGAGAACGTAAAGAATATGGAACTGGCAAGATGGCTCACGGGGTGAAAACACTTGCTGCAAAGCCTGATGACATGAGTTTGATTTCTGGAGCTCAAATAAAGTCAGGAGAGAAGCAACTCTACAGAACTGTCCTCTGCCTACAAATTCCCTGTGGTCCAGTGCACACACATTGCACAGACACATTAACAACAGTAAACGACAGATCTGGGTGTAGTTTATGAGAAGAAAGTTCTGGAAATCTTTAACATTTGAGCACGTAAGAATGAAAATGCTATTTGCTGAGAAGAGGAAAAAGCGGGAAGTGCAGGTTTGGGAAAGAAAGTAAATATAGGAAATACGCACATTTAAAGAAAATTAAAACTAAAAGACTGCTAAATTAGAAAAGCCCACTTAAACAGAAAAAGTCATTACAGCTATCCAAAACAATGAACATCATTCTACCAAGTTACCTTCTCAGCAGCTTCAACAGTCCTCTGTGTTTTTTTAGCAGCATACCTCTTATGGTCATAGTATCTAAAAAAATAAATTTATCTTAAATATTAAGTAAAATATGTCTTTAGTTTTTAATTTTATAGTCTTAAGTCATATAAAACCAAGTTATATATTGCACAAAATTAATGTTTACCAAAGTAAGTATACACACATGTTCTGCAGCAGTTTCCTTCAAATTGAAACACTCCCTTCCAGGAGGGGGCATTTAAGAGACCCAGGAAATGAACACACTTCACATGTGTGAGAAAGCTGTAGCCTGCAAGGTTCATCAGGGTCTCCAAGCAGTTAGAGAAGCAGAGCACGGCTGCTCAAGGAGACTGCCAGCTCAACTGCAAGAGATCTCTTGGGCTTGTTGAGGTGCCTCCAGCTTGAGCACAGGGCTCCAGATGTGCAGTTTTCAGGGATGCAGCTGCTTCTGCATTATCCTTGTTCCTGTAAGTCAGCCCTCACTTGTGCTCCATTAGTATCCCAATACAAACTCATTGGTTCTTCAAGTTAGACTTTAGTGCAACAGTTACTCTGGTATATTGTAGATCCCTTCTGGGATGTAGAGATGTGTGCACATATTTCATCTCATACAATAGGAAAATAACTGTTCTTAACATCCTATTGGTTTACTGCAGATAATATTCTACCAAGGCTTTATAGTGGGGACTGGAAAGATGACTCAACAGTAAGAGCACTGGTTGCTCTCTCAGAGGACCCTGTTCCTGCTGCCACACTGATGCTCACAATTATCTATAACTTCAGTTCCAAGGGGTCAGATGCCCCTTCTGGCTTCCACAGGCAAAAAGCACATAGTTGAGCGCATAATACATGCAGGCAAAATATTCACACATAGAATTAATAGTTAACAGCTTACTTTTTGGCATTGGCATAGGCTGACAGGCTAAGATCCACGTCAACAAGCAATGGCTTGTTTTTCTGAGGCTTCTGTAGCTGATTGTTCTTTTGCTTTTTCTTTTTCCCTTTTGGTGCTTCAGCGTCACTGTTCTCAACACTGACATCACCATCACCATCTTCCTCCTCTGATAACAAGTATGGATTTCTATTAAAAATATTCAATAGTATTTCACTAATGTCAATGACATCATTTTTCACTTCAAATTTTCAATAAAATTAAAAATGATTCAATTATATATTTTCTACTTCTGAAAATCCACCCCACCCAAAAAAAATTTTAAAAAGAATGCAATGAACAATTAACAAAATAAAACCAAGCATTAACTGGTAAGGACCACACTTACCGCAGAAGCATTGTAACGTGGTTTGTTTGCAGCTTTAGCTCTTTGATTGCATTTGCCACAGGGTCTCCGTGGGCTTGTGCTTCTTTCACAATCACTCCAATTTCTGTCCAGTCTATCTGGTTGGCTAATGCACTTCGAACTACCTGAATGGCTCTGTCGACTATCTGCAAATTCATCTCTATGAGCTCGCCTTTCAGTTTGTCTATTTCCTAAAAAAACAAACCAACTGTATTTACTATAAAGCCATCTGAGAGGTCATATTCTGAAAAGTAGGGAAAAGCTAAACATAATACCTGAGCCTGCTGAAGAGCTTCTAATCTGTTTTCATGATCCTTTCGAACATTATCTAATTTCTTCAGTGCTTGTTTTTCCTTTCATTAACAAAACAATTTTTAAAAGTTAGATTACTTTCAATTACAGCACTTCCACCTCTCAGTTCCCAAAACTTTTTGTCCTAACAATTCCTTTGCTCTGTCAATATTGTTATACAAGCAGCTTGAAGAGTTTTCCCACAGTTCACTCCCTTAAGCCTTACCCTCTTACTAATGTCATACTAAAATATTACCTGTATTTACCTCCCACTCATTGTACAGAATGTGTGCTTCGGTTACAGGTAAATTATATATAAAGTATGAACCCAATTCCTTTGGCATTATTCAAACAGACAGAATTCAAGATTCCCTATGGCATTTAAGATTTTCTTTCTTAGGTGATATTAGGGATCAAACGCAGTCTCATGTATACAAAGAAAGAAGTCTACCACTGAGTTACACCAATAGCCCTAAATACACCTTTTTAAAATTTATTTTCATTACATGTCTGTGAATGCGCACTGTATTGAGGTACCCACGGAGGCCAGAGAGGACACTGGATCCCCTGGAGGTGAGTCAGAGGTGATTTTATCAGCCCAATGTTGACACTAAAACCTAAACCTGGATACTGCTCTTAACAGCTGAGCTCTCTACACTCTATAAATTATTTTGTAAGATATGTATTTAGAGATTTCACTTTCACTCGTGTGTGTGTGTGTGCTTCTGTGTGAGGGCAGTGCCTGTCAAGTCCAGAGAGGGTTAAAACTCCCCCGCACTGGAGTTACAGGCAGCTGTGAGCCTCTGAGCAGGGTGTTAGGATCCAAATGTGGGGCCTCTGGGACAGCATTATGCATTCTTACCCAGGGAGCCATCTCTCTAGCCTCCCAAGTAGTTCTTTAGAAGTATAAACTAGGGGCTGAGAGATCGCTCAGTGATTAAGAACACTTGCTGTTCATACAGAGGACCCAAGTTTGTTGCTCTGAATCCACATGGTGACTCACAACCATCTGTAACTCTAGTTTCAGGGAATCTGACACCCTCTTCTGTCCCCCATGGGCACCAGGCATACATGTGGTAAACATAAACATGCAGGCAAAACATACACATTAAAATAAATACATTTAAAACGAACATTTTAAAAGCACAAACTTATTTTATTGACATTTTTCAGAAGGCCTTTCACTCACATAATAATACAAGGGTTCAGTGAGGTTATTTTATCAGCTATAACTTATACTTCAGAGTTTGCTTTGTATTTTAGGAGAGGGTCTCATATGCAGCACAAGCTGGCCTCAAACTCCGGAGCCTAACTCCTGACCCCCTGCCTCCAGTTCTCATCAACAGGTATTATAGGTATATACCACAATGTCTGACTCACATTTCAAAATTATTGGTTTGAGGACTATTTTTTAAGGCTTTATAGCATCACCAATTAATTCTTTAAATGTTAGATGAAACAGCCATAAAGTTTAATTTGTAAGAGTGGTAACGATCTTTAAAAACTCACAATGATTACCACAAAAACTTATTGGTATAGTTTAAGTATCCTTAATGCTAAATGTTTGGTTTAAGAAGTATTTCAGCTTGTGGAGTTGTTTTGGATTTTGTAATGGTTATGTATACATAACCAGCTGTGCAGCCCTAATCTAAACATCTAAAACCCTTGGAGTACCACTGGTACTCTAATGCATATAAAAAAAAAAAATAAGTATAGCTGTGCATGGCTTTAATCCCCAGCACTTAGACAAAGGGTCTCTGTGAGGCCCAGGACAGCCAACGCTATGCAGAGACTCTGTCACAAAAAAAAAAAAAAAAAAAAAAAAAAGATAAATAATAATGGGTATTGGGTATTCCCACTAAACATCTGTTCTCTAGCCAAAGTGCTGCCATCATGTGACAACAATCACATCATACAATTTATTTAAATAACATGCTTAGAAATTGTAGCACAAACATACACTAACTTGAAATTTTGCACACTTATTTTTGTTATGTTTAACTTTTTTAAAACAACTTTTTTTTTTGAAACTACATCTTTTTCCTGTTCCTTCAAGCCCGTGCATATCCCCTTTGCTCTCTCTCAAATTCACAGACTTTTTTCAACCATTATCTCTCTCTGACCTCCCCCCCCAAATATGAAAATACAACCTGCTCAGTCCACATCATACGACAAGTATGTATGTGATCTCAGGGCTGCCCACCTGGTACTGGACAACCCATTCAGGAGCTCTTCTCTAGGGAAGACCATTTCTCCCCTTCTCAGCATTCCATAGTTGCCCATAGTTCTTTGTCTAGGGCTAAGCCCCCATGGCTAATATTTATTTTTAAATCAAGTCTCTCACAAATTAAAAGTGACTTTAATCAGTTTATGAAACAGATCTGCAGCACATGCTCTAAAAACATTGTCAAATGTGCTGCAGAAATGGTGCACGTAAAATCCTCATGGAGTCATAACAGAACAAACAAGACAAGCTTAAAGCAGCTTAACAAAAGCAGCATAAATTTTATAATAAGGAAACTTAGTGCACAAAATAATTTTTCCCCCTGACCCATTTAACATGTTCCTCAGAACAGTAGTCTCATAATGGCCAAATTTGAGAAGCTCTGGGTTCCTTTAATATACTGAGTCATACTAGGGTATAGAACAGGCTAACGTTCCCACTATATTTCATTTCCTATAACAAGACCTAAAATGAGAATAAAAGGGGGATGGAGAGAATAGAGTAAGGGCATACTTCTCAATGAGACTCTCCTAGGCTCTTATCATAAACTAAGAGAAGGGCTGGTCATGGTGGCACATGCCTTCACCCCTAGATCTCCAAGTTTGAGGCCAACTTGGTCTAAATACCAAGTATCAGGCTAGCCAGGATTGCACTGTAAGTCCTTGTCTCAAAAACAAACAACTGGGTGGAGAGATGCTCAGTGGTTAAGAGCATTTATGCTCTTCCAGAGGACTAGAGTTCAGTTCTCAGTATCTATACATTGGTTCATAACTATCTTTAACTCTATATAGTTCCAGGGAATCTAATCTGAGAGTATAATGTCCAATATAATGTCCCATACTTCTGGAAGGCAAATGATTTTTGTTTGTTTCTGTTTTTGTTTTTCGAGACATGGTTCCTCTGTGTAGACCTGGCTATCCTGGACTCACTTTGTAGACCAGGCTGGCCTCAAGCTCACAGAGATCCGCCTGCCTCTGCCTCCCCAGTGCCACTGCAGGTGGCTTGGCAGCTGATTCTTAAATACCTATCCTCCAAACCATTCTGACTAGCTAGGCTAATATAAATGTTTTAAGTAATACCATACCTGTTGTAAAGCTTTTAAATCAATTTTCTGACCTTCTATCTTGGAATAAAATTCATCCACGGCCTTATGGAAAAAAAAAAGACAATTGGCTGTAAGGAAAGAAAAGTATAGTCTGTACCTCGTCTTGCACACACACAGCATTAGCCTGTTTTATACCATAGTTCCCTCAATGGTCCTGACTACATTTATAGTGATTTAGTATATAGCTAACAATGTCAAGAATAAAACTGAGATCAACTATGTGGTATTATCTTTAAATGAAAATGGCAACAGTTGTTTTTAGTAGTTGTACCTGTGACTGCAAGGCAAGAATATTTTTTGGGTTTCTTTGCTTGCTTGCTTTTGCAGTGTTCAGGATTAAATGCAGGGCTTTGTTCATGCACGCACACTGGGCTGCATCCCCAACCCCACAATAGCATAAACAATTCTTACAACCCATGCCATGCTATCTAGTAAAACAGCAGAAATAGAAAACTCACCTTGTCAAATGATTCAAATTCTATATATGGACATTGTAAATGTTGAGAAAACAAGAAAGGATGAAATTCCTCATACCTATTAAACATATTTAAAATATCACAAATAAGAATATTAATTAGCATACAAAGCAAACTGACTCATGGCTAAATATGTACTTACGTAAGTATATCTTCAACTGGTTTATTTGCGTCCAGGCTTGGTTTTACCTCTCTTTTCTGAATTATGTAGCCCTACAAAAACAAAAAACAAAACCAGTATTAGACTCACCTATATCCACAATGAAAAGAGATTTGACTTTTTGACTGATATTTTTTCCAAATTAAAGATACATTTTGAATATAGAAGAAAAATACTAAAGTATGAGGGTTTTTGTTTTGTTTTTCAAGACAGGGATTCTCTGTGTAGTGCTGGCTGTCCAAGAACTCTCTTTGTAGATCAAGCAGGCCTCAAACTCACAGAGATCCACCTGCCTCTGAGTGCTGGGGTTAAAGGTGTATACCACCATGGCCAGCTAGGTTATTTTTTAATTGTTTAACTATTAGGAGATTATAAACTACTTTTTTTTTTTTCAAATGCTGGCAAATTAAATGCTTCTCTAAAATCAATTCAAGATGAAACATTCTGGACAGGTATAGTGACACCTGCCTATAAACCCAGCACTAGGAAGGCCTAATGTGGAAAATCTTGACTCCTAACACCTATCCTGGCGTCCTACAGAAAAGACCTTGTACCAAAGAAAGAAAACCTGGCTAGACAGAGAGTTCAGCAGTTAAGACTGCTTGTTGCTCTTCCAGAGGGCCCAAGTTCAGTCCCCAGCACCCAAAATAGGAGGCTTAAAACCACCCATAACTCCAGTTCCAAGTGATAAACATGCTCTTCTCTTTTGAGCTTCAAGGGGGTCCACATTTTATGCATAAACCCATATAGACATATATATATATATATATATACACACATACACATACACATAATTAAAAATATTTTTTTAAAAAGTCAAACTTATTAAAAATATAAATTCCTCAACTGTTACTGTTTTTATTTTTTGTTTTTGTAAAAGGTTGGGTCTTGTGTATCTCTGGTTGGTTTTGAACTTGCTATGCAGACAAGAATGACCTTGAACTTCTGATCCAACCTCCTCTACCTCTCAAGTGCTGAGATTACAGGCATGCACTCACAGTGCCTGATTTAACAGTACAAGGGTTCAAACCCAGGGTCTAGGGTACTCTAGACAAGACTCTAGCAACTGAGTTTTATACTGAGCCCCAACACAGTATTTTCTATAAAAAATGAAGACCAGAAAAACATTTACAAGAAGCAATACAAAAACAAAGAGACTATCCCAGAAGTAGGCATACAGCCTAATGTTACAGTATGAACATATATCAAGGTCTTGGGTTCAAGCCTCACACAAGAAAAACAAATCAAAACTCTAAGTTAGAAGTATTTTATTTCTGAAAATTCAAATAAGATCAAAATAATACAAGAAAGCTGGTGAGATGGGTCAATGAGAAAAGGTGTTTGTCACCATGCTGAGAAGCATGAGTTTGAGTGCTAGGGCCTACAGAGTAAATGAAAGTAGTCAACTCCTACAGATTGTCTAACCTCTAAAATGCTATGGCATCCCAACACCCAATAAAGAGATACATGTAAACGCAAAGTAAGTATTTACATGGTGCTGCTACCTTTCCATTGAAGTTGGATGTTTTTTTCATATAGTCTTCTGCCTTCTGCACACAAACCAGTACCTTTTCAATATCTAGTGGAAAAAGAAAAACAAAGGGAAAAGGAATGCCAATCAAGTTGATTAAGCACTTTTAAACAACTATATTGTTTATTTATTGGTTTTTCAAGACAGGGTCTCACTATCCAGACTTGGCTGGCTTGGAATTTACTATATAA
The DNA here is from genome assembly GCA_028658305.1 of Pachyuromys duprasi. Taxonomy (NCBI): domain Eukaryota; kingdom Metazoa; phylum Chordata; class Mammalia; order Rodentia; family Muridae; genus Pachyuromys; species Pachyuromys duprasi. The sequence goes on along the minus strand of CM053765.1, from coordinate 42,572,094 downwards.
AACAAGGCTGGTCTCAAATTCATAGAAAACAACTTTCTTCTGCCTCCCAAGTGCCATAATAAAAGGCATATGCCACCACGCCTGGGTTAATATACTAAAAAACAACAACAGAAAGGTAGCTGAGTATGGTGGTACAGGCTTGTAATCCCAGCACTAAGGAGCCTGAGGCAGGGCAATCATGAGTTCAAGGCCAGCTTGGGCTGTGCAATAAGACCCTATCTCAAACACCACAAAATTGGGATGCTGTCAGGTCTCTAGGAAAGTAGAAGGATGATGAGCAACTCCTTATAAGCTGTCCTCTGAATAGACCCACAAACACACTAAAATTGTAAAAATAATGAAAACAAGGAACAGGCCAGCGAGATTACTCAATATGCAAAGGTACTTGCTATACAAGCCAGGAGACATGAATTCACTCCCCAGAACCCAGCATAAAAGTGGAAAAAGAGATAGACTCCTCAGAGCTGGCATCAGACCTCCACACACATGCTAAGGCATAGTGCCTCCCCAACACATACACATCAGGCACACACAACACACTCACACCAACACTCAGAAATGAAAACAACCAGGAAAGTATTCACTAATTAATGTAAATGCTTATGAAAATGAAATAGTTGTTTCATTTGCGAAATTGGCATATGTACATAAGGTTATGTTTTAGTCAGCCTATTACTAAATCATCCACCTTTCTTACAATAAGATACTTTATGCATACACCTAATTTCCTAATTTTCATATACACTTGTTTCTGGGTTTTTTGTTTTTTAATCTAACCCTTTGCCAAAAAGTTACTATTTAATTACTACAGTGTCATAATACATTTTAACTTGTGAAAAAGGTTATATAGATGACATTAAGTAACCAGAGTTGTCCCATTTTTCCATGCTTTTGACTCCAGAGTATCCTGTTCATCTTATAACAAAATAACAAAAATACTAATACCATCTGTTGTCACTGGAGACAAGGAGGCTATATGGCAATAGAATATTTCAGAAACCATTTGATTTGTATTTTTAAACAAAATTTCATTCAAAAAATTAAAATTATCTCTATACCTTAGGAAATAATAATCCTGAAACACTAGGAATGTTTTGAACATCACACAAGGGACTGTATACATCATAATTTTCCAAGAACAAATCTCCCATTTTCCTTTCATTTCCTTTACTTTTAAAATTCCTTTTTAAGTAACAGCTTTACAATATTTTTGTTTGTTGTGTGCTTGTGTGCACCTCAGTGTGCATGAGGAGATTAGTACACAGCTTGTAGAAATCAGTTCTCTCCTGCACACAATGTGAGACTCAAGAACCAAAGTCAGGTCATCAGGCTTGGCAACAGGTGCCTTCTACTGGACCATCTCACTGGCCCTCCTTTCTTATGTATCTTACTCTGATAAGTTAGCTTCCATAAGTAATTACTACAGCCTAACTGACTCATGCAGCCACTCTGCAGAACTATAGAATTCAAGTGGGTGATGAATGCTGTTCCTAGATGCACCCTGTGCTCCTACTATACACGTGATCAGTGCAAACATCCGATGGTATGAAAAGAAAGTTCTAAAGTTCAATGGCATGAAGGAAGGTAAAAAGACTATCGTGTATATTAATAGGGATAAATGTCCGCACTGGAGGAGTAATGGAGAAAAACCCATATATGTCAGGTACTTTGATCAAAATGTATTTGTTTGGGGTTTTTTTGTTTTTGTTTTAAACAGGAATGACTTTGTAGCCCACACTGTCCTCAAACTCACTATGATTCACTCTAGTGTTGGGATTATAGATATGTGTCACCATTATTTACCTTCATGTATTTATATTTATATATATATAGTGAAGGTGAGGCTCAAATGTAGAGGTCAGAGGACAACTTGAGAGCTGGAATTGGTTCCTTCCTTCCAATATGTAGATCTCAGAGGTCAAATTTAAGGTCTTTAGGCTTGACAGCCAAGTGCCTTTACCTGCTGAGCCATCTTGAGAATCACATATCAAAGTGCTATAAGTCTAGAATTATCCATTCAGTTATGACTCTAAAATTATTTCTAGTAAAGAAACAAGGTGCAACAGGCTAGAGGCTAGAGAGATGGCCCAACAGTTAAGAGTACTACATGCAGGGACTGTCTGACATGAACTGACTGGCCTGCTCTTTGATCACCTCCCCCTCAGGGGGGAGCAGCCTTACCAGGCCACAGAGGAAGACAATGCAGCCACTCCTGATGAGACCTAATAGACTAGGATCAGAAGGAAGGAAAGGAAGACCTCTCCTATCAGTGGACTCGGGGAGGGGCATGAGTAGAGAAGGGGAGGAGGGAGGGAGCTACAGGGGGAATTAATTTTTAAAAAAGTAAAAAAGATAAAAGAAAAGAAATGTTGCTTACTAAAAAAAAAAAAAAAAGAGTACTGGATGATCTCTCAGAAGATACAAGTTCAATTCCCGGTATCCACATGATGGCTCATGTGAGTTGTAATTTCAGTCCCCAGGATATGTGACACCTTCTTCTAGCCTCCTAGGACATGCATGTAGTAAACTGATGAAGAAGAAAGCAAAACACTCATACAAGTTTCAAATAAAAAGAAGAGAGAAAGAAGAGCTAAGTGTGCTAATACGCATTTGTAATCTTAGCATCTAGGAGGTTGAGACGGGCAGATTCAGAGCTCAAAATGATACTGTGCTACAATGTAGAAGAAACCTTATTTCCAAAAATTTCAAAACAAGACAATATATGTGGTGTTTGTCAGTAAAACATTTTCTCAGCACTTGTAAGACCTTACTTAGGTTCAATTTCCAGCATCACAAAACCACTTCAAAGAAGAAAAAGGATCAAAGGAAAACAAATTAAAGTGTACATATTCTGGACCATGCAGACATACCTTTGCGTTCAAGTTTTTCATCCACTTTGACACTGCCAGAGAATCCATTTTCTATAAGACAGTGCTCAATAAGAGCTGGACCATAGGCTATAAAAAAGTAAAACGTATTGTTATTATATTCCTATAAAACTTCACATTTAAAACACAGTACAAATTTATAGCTCAATATGAATAACCTACTCCATATAATTGGCCAGTAAAAATAATTTTACTTCAGCAAAAAGGTTATTTCAGCCCCTCCTGCTTTGTTTCCATGGGGGATTTCCTGTTTTGTTTTGTTTTGGAGGATGGTGGGGTGGGGCTTGATAATGTTTCTCTGTGTAGCCTTGGCTGTCTACAAAAATCCGCCTGTCTCTCCCTCTCCAAGTGCTGAGATTATAGGCATGCACCACCACGCCTGTTGTTTTTGCTGCTGCTGCTTCTTCCTATATTCTGTTTCAAAAAAGGCTGGGAAAATGGCTGAATAAGTGGAAAAGTTGTTAATGGAAATGAAGGGATCTGAGAAGCAACTAGAGAGGTTACAGGTAGAAAATGAAATGCTTGGGAAGCGAAAAGCTCCAGAAAAGGTAGAAATAAAAGGTTCAGACCCAGTGACAGAGAGCAGGAGCTTCCTCCAGAATAAAAGAGGTAAGCAGGAGCTAGAGAGATACCTCAGTGGTTAAGAACACTGGCTGTTCTTCCAGAGGACCTGAGTTCAATTCTCAGAAACCACATGGCAACTCAGAGCCCCTGGACTGATGCTAGCTTCTGGCTTCCACAGGCTCCTGTATACGCACAGTACACATAAACTCACACAAGCACACACACAAGTAGATAAGAAAAAAAAAAGAGGTAAGCAGACTGGCCGAGAAGGCAGATTGCCACCCTGCCCTTGACCTTACACTTTTGGTGCAATACCCCAACCCTAAAGTGTACAATGAAATGCAAAGGGATAGTCAAAGGCTTTGGGAGGCAAAAATAAAAAGCTAAGAGTATTTAAACTACCTGATTTCAAAAGCCACAGAAATCTGCCAAGGTAATCTGTAGCAGGAGGATCACAGTGGGTTTAAGGTTGCCTGGACTACATAATAAGTTTAAAACTAGCTGAGCCATGCCTGTGTCAAAACAAAACACCATCAAACACACAAAAAGACTTGGCAAAGCTAAGAGGGAGGGAGGAGAGAATTAATATCTGACAGATGCAGTCAGCCTTGAGTCCCACAAACTTTATAAAATAATAGCAACAACAACAACTAAGCTAAGTGGTAATTAAAATGTATTTGAAAAAAAGCAACTGCTCTGAATTCTAAAATAACATTCTATACCACTTTTATTTTAAGACTATTATTTATTAGCTGGGCACAGTGGCACACACCTGTAATCCCAACACTCAGGGAGGCAGAGGCAGGCGGATCTCTGTGAGTTGATACCAGCCTGCTCTACAAAGTGAGTCCAGGACAGCCAGGGCTGTTAACATAGAGAAAGCCTCCCTGTCTCAAAAATAAAATAAAATAAAAATAAATAAAAAGACTATTATTTGTTGTAGGATATTTAATCACATTGTGAACTCCAAGACTGAGTTGTTTACTGGAAAACTTGTTTCTATTTGTGGTATGGCTCAGCTCTAACATACACCTTTGGTCCAGGAGATTTCTGGTTGAGTACTGTAAACAGAATTAAATAAAGTCCATAGGTCAAGAGGCAGAGCAAGCAACCAGATGACAGGAAGTGAACTTAGGAAAAAACCATAAAGAGTGAGTAAGAGGAAGTCAGGAAGATACAGAGATTCACAGCAGTTGGGGAGCATTCAATCTGAGGGGTATTTTAAGATGGTGTGAAGGAGCACGGACAATGGCTGAGGAGGGAGTCGGCTGGGTGCGTTCTCTGCCTTTCTGAACAGGCTGGGTTTCAGACTCTGGCTCCCCACTCTTCAGTGGCAAAAATCGAATGCTTGAAATTTTGTTACAATTATTCATGTGTATTATGTGTGTGAATATGAGTTTATTTGCATCATACAGGATCATACAAGAGCCCATGGCGGCCAGAACAGTGTCAGATGCCCCAGAACTAGAGTTACAAGCGTTAGAGAGGCAGCAGGTGGGTGCTGGGAACCAAATCGGATCCTCTGTATGAGCAGTAAGCACTCTTCACTCCTAAGCCGGTCTCTGTTTCTTTTAAGAAAAGGGCCGTTCGTCCTCCTGCCCCTCCTGCCTCACGGAAGTCCCGGGGTCCTCGTGTGTCCAGGCCTACTTTTATGTGACGCTGGGGAGTGAAGCCAGGGCTTTGCGACTGCTGAGCAAGCGCTCCGCCAACTGAGCCCCAGCCCGGCCCCATTTGCACTGTTGTTAAATAAATTTAGTCACTATAAACATCTCCAGCTTCTAGGTCGATATCTGCTCATCATCACAAAGCCCTAAGTTCAGTCCCCAGTACCACAAAACAAACAAAAACGTCTTTCTTTGACAACAAAACCCTACTGATTCAAAAAAGTCCTTTTATACTTGTTTAAAAAAAATTAATGCTTTATTTTTATTTATTGTATGTATCTGTGTAAAAGTGTACCTCATGTGTGTGCATACCCATGAAGGCCAGAAGAAAGTGTCACACCTGGAGCTAGAGTTCTAAGTGCTTGTGAACCATTGCTCATGGTGCTGTAAACTCAACTTGAGTAACTCTATAGTTCCTTGTTCAATTACTTGAAAAGAAGAAAAAAAAAGATTTAAATATATTCATGGAAGTGTTACCACACAATATCTTATTACAACATGCAGGAGTACTCACGAAGTAATGGATTAAGAACTCTCTTCAGCAGTTCACCCTTAGGAGCACTGTCTATTACTTCAGTCAATCTGTGAATACAATTGGCACACTTTTTATCACCTTATATTTAATAAACCTTGTATCAATATTCACATTCATATTAACCTTATCTACATGCATTTATTTCATCTTTACAAGAATCTGAAATATAGCAGAAATTTATCTTGTAGTTATGAAAAACGAATTTTGAAAAATTATCTATGGGGCTAGAGATGGCTTCAGAAGTTAAGAGCACTTGTGCTTGCAGAGAATCAGATTCAGTTATCAGAAACCACAACAGGGAGATCTCTCACACACACACACACACACACACACACGCTCTCTAAGAATTTTATTTTTTAACTAGAACCGAGTGTGGTGATGTATGCTTATAAAAGTGAGGCTGAGATACATGGAACACGCTGAGTTCAAGACCCACCTGGGCTACACAGCAAGATTCTGTCTCAACACATACATACACATGCCCATAAGTTATCCACAATCAGAAGGTTCTTGGAACCTGAGACTTAACTCCAGGTTTTCTAAAAGAATTCAGTATTTTTCAACAAAGTCATGGATTGCTCATCAACAATGTGACATAAAAGTTACATGTGGTTTGTAAATCTACATGCTATACCTGAACACCAACAACAGTTATACCTAATTAAACATTTGCTAAGAACTCAAAGGATGCTGTGGCTCACTGCAGCCCCAAACCATAGGAACTGTCTGAGAATTGTAGAAAATGTAACGCCTGCATCTACTGAGTCAGCAAACACAGAGCAGTTCACAGTTCAGCAAGCCCTCCCCAATTATGCTGAATGCTGAGCTTTGAGGACCACCAAGCGCACTACTAGAGAGCAATGCCTGCCAGCCAGAAGAAGCTGAAATCATCACTTTATCCTTTCACTTTTTCCTAAACTAGGTCTACCCTCTGCCACTGCACTCTGCCTGCCTCTGTATCTGTCTTTTCACAAAACAGCCAAATCAGCACCTCACTTGCCAAGGAACCAGAAGCATTTTAAGTAACCCAAACTGTAGCATAAAGACATACAATTGAGGGCTGGGCGTGATGGTATATACCTTTAATCCCTGCCGTTTTAAGGCAAAAGCAGGTGGATCTTTGTGAGTTCAAGGCCAGCCTGGTTTACAAATAGAATTACAGGCTGTCAAACTGTAAGACTTTGCTTTAGAAAGAGAAAGATTTGCTGTCTATAAATAAAATATAATTGCTTATATGCGTACTTGTATATAGTTCAGTGTAAGTTTAGTTATACAAGTAAACATTTTTAATTGAAGTTTTAATATGAAATATAACCTAGTTTATCATTTAATAAATGGGACATAACTGTACGAACACTGTTACCTTTCCAAAGTCAGCAAAGGTTCAGCAGCTCTGGCATGATCAATGGGATAGCGTTCACGAACAGCAAACTTAACATCATCTGCTTCGTCAGTTCGAAACCTTAGGATATTTAAAATTAGGTACTCATAATCTGTAAGAACAATGTTCCCCTGCAACAGAGTAAAATATAATTCAATGCTTTTCCAAATCAGTCTTAAAATGTCTTAAAATCTGAAAAGATGTCTCCTAAGACCTATTTATAGTTACAGAAATGAGTTTGCAAAACAAAAAGCACCAGTCACATCTAAATAGGGACCTTTGCCCAACCCAATTAATTAAATTAGATTCTGAGGACTCCAAGTTGGAAGCAGCCAAAGAACCTAGGAAAACTTTACATACTTTGTCTGGTTACTACACGTTACCTGTAGTACTAAATACTAAAACCTAACAGTTGGGTGCCTTTAATAAGTATGCCAAAACCAAGCATTAGTACATGCCTATAATTCCAGCACTCAGAAGGCAGAGGTGGTAGATTCAAGAGTTCAAGGTAATTCTTGGCTACATAGCAAGTTTGAGGCCAGCCTCGAGTACATGAATCTCTGACTCAAAAAACAACTAAAGTTCAAAGTTTCAAAAAATTCAGGTCTGGTAAAAAATTCACTTGCATTTGAAATGAAAATGCACAGAATTACGAAATAGCATCGTGTGTCTATAAAAGGACAGTGTGGCACAGCCAGGTGTGGTGGTGTGCAACTCTAATCCCAACCTTCAGGAGCCTAAGGCAGGAAGATGCCAGGTCCCAGGCCAGCCTAGGATACACAGGGAGCTCTGATTTGAAAAAATAAAGCCAGCAAGCCAGGGGGGAAATGGATTGGTGGTTGAGAGCACACACTGTTACTGTACAAGACTCAAGTTCAGTTCCCAAGGAGGGCATCCCCCAACTGCCTCTTACTCCAACTCCAAGTAAATCGGAAGATATTTTGGCCTCTGTGAACATTTGCATTCATATGCGAGTGCACACATACACACACTTTAAAAATGGGAGAAAAAACATTTTAAAAGATCCATTAAAAATTAAGGGGGCTGGAGAGATAGCTCAGCAGTTTAGAGCACTTGTTACTCTTCCAGATCACCAGGGTTCAATTCCCAGTGTCAATATGGAGGCCAACAACTTTTAGTAACTTCAGTTCCAGGGAACTGAACATCCTCTTCTGACTTCTGCAGCAACCAGGTATATACGTGGTGTACATACAAACATGCAGACAAAACACTCATGTACAGTAAAATAAAATGAAAATCTTTTTACAAAATTTAAAGCACTGCCGTAGTGCACGTCCGTAATCAACACTTGGGAGGCAGAGGCAGGTGGGTCTCTGTGAGTTCAAGGCCAGTCTGGTCTACAAAGCGAGTCCAGGACAGCCAAAGCTACACAGGGAAACCCTGCCTTGAAGAAAAAAATAATTAAAAACTAAAACACTAAATAAATAATTACTCTCTCTTCTGCTAGGCTACTTTCTGATCTTAGGTTACTTTTCTCAGAGTTGTTCCTACTATAAAAGTATTATAGCTAAAAAATTTTAACTTTCTAATCATTGTATTCTATATGCCATGTGTATGGCGATGAAGTGGCAGGACTGTGTTACCCTGTGTGTGTGTGTGTGTGTGTGTGTGTGTGTGTGTGTGTGTGTGTGTGTGTAGGTCAGAAGACAGGTTTTCGGAGTTGGTTCTCTCCTTCCAGCTTTACATGAAACTCTGGTCAGACTTGCATAGCAAGCTCTTTTAGCAGCTGAGCCATCTCACCAGATCATATTTATTTTATAAGTTTTTATATTTGGTTTCTTAAGATCATTTTGAGTTGCCTCTTTGCACCAAAGTTTACTCAACCCTCAAAATTCAGACATGAAAGCTACAAGGCCAAACTCCGGTACACTGAATAGAAAGAACCTTTAAAATCTCTTCTTAAGCATCAACAGCTACCTCTCACAGATAGCATGACTGAACAAACTTTCAAGTATACACTGTCATTTGTAAATCCTTAGTTTTTAACCTCAAATTCATCACTAATTAGATTTCTGGAATCTAGACAGTATAAATGCCTACTTACTCAGATCCTTCAGACTTTCTAAAGTCAATGAGATAAACTGGAACAGAAAAACCATGAAAACAGACTATAATTCAATTAATATTATGTGCCACTGTTTGTTTTAGCAAACATCAGTAAAACCTAAGTATGTGTACATTACACAAAAACTTTGCGTTATCTCCAACTTTTGAAGGTAAGTTTGTAGAAGGAACTGCCTGTGTTTGAAAGTGATGTCTAATTGAAAGGCAGAATAAATGACAAATCAGAGAAAGATTTCACAGAATAGGATATTCCCCACTCTCACTAGAAGAGAGTGGAAATGGAAGCTACTTAAGGGACAATGCAGAGACAGCGGGAAGGAGAAATAGGAGACAGAAATAGAGAGATAGGTAGCACAGAGAACTCTGGTGAAGACCAAATGAGGCAAAGAATGAGAAAAAGCTAAGAGATTAGAGCATATTACTGCAGTTAGTTTGAGGCCAAGAGGAACAATTCAAGGGCTGAGAGAGAAGCCAGACTGAGTAAGCTAACTGGCAGAGGAGTTTGAGCCAGAACAGTTGAGTTGAACCAGACAGCCCAGAGCTCAGTAAGAACAAGAGAGGGTGAGCTTAAGTCTCTAGGCCGAGGTTAGATTGTAGGGAGGCTAGAAGCTTCCAGGACTAGGCCTTGGTTTCCAGACAGAGGCAATAAGCTTCCAAGACAACAACTGAAACAGGCAAATAAAAAATTTCCTTTTACAGATCAGTTTCCCCCCCCCTAAGCAAAGTCTCACTTTATAAAAGCCCTAGGTGGCCTTGAACTATAGAAATCTAACTGCCTCTGGCTCCCAAATGATGTCATTAAAAGTTTATACCAAAAAAAAAAAAAAAAAAGTTTATACCACCATGGCCAGCTAATCAGCATTTTATGAGGGTCATGTGAAAGGTATTTTTTTAATCAGTCACCATATCTAATACTCATAAAAGTTATGACAATAAAGTAAGTTTTATTTAAAAAATAAAAAGGTGGGTTTTTTTAAGCTTTATTTTATTAAGAAAAAAAAAGAAGTTGTTGTGGGTGAATTAAGATACAGACAAAGCTGGTTGGTGGTGGCACATGCCTTTGATCCCAGCACTAGGGAGGCAGATCTCTGAGTTTGAGGTCAGCCTAGTCTACAGAGTGAGTTCTACAACAGCCAGGGCTTCAGAAAGAGAGAAAGAAAGAGAGAGAGAAGGATTAGCAAAGACGTAGATTAAAAGAACGATTAACATCAATTAAAATGACACTGTGTTGAACATGATGAACTCCTTAAGAATAACAATGACTGAAAGGAGTGAGAAACAAGCACAGCATACGACTCTATTTCTTTCCATCTCTCAATTTGACTTACCCTATCATACAGCTCAATGATTAAGTGGTAAGCAGCTTCATCACTTCCAAATTGGAAATCCACAATTCTATCCACACCAAGCTGTTTTGCACTGACTAATCTGCGACTCTTCAAATGTTTTCGGCACTAACAAGAAACAAAAGAAAAAAAAAACGTTTAATAAAAGTAAATTCCTAACCACTTAGTACGAGTTAAGGGAAATTATCTTTATGCCATCAAGAATATTTAAACGGTGAATAAAGCAGCATGGTCATAAAAAATAAAAAAACTGACAAATATTTATTTCGGGTGTGTGTGGCAACACATGCACGCCACAGTATACATGTAGAGGTCAGTAAATAACTTGCATGAACTGGTTCTCTCCATGCACATGCCACCATGTGAACTCCAGGGATCAAACTCAGGTTTTCAGGCTTGTAGCTTTTGTCCAACTGAGTCACACTGCCAGGCCCTAGTGCATGAGGAAATTCTTAAGCCTTTTATTCTGGTAAGTTCTGACTGAAATAGTTACTTTGTTTTCTATTTTTTAGAATAGTGGCAAATACCAGAACTACAGCAGCCATTGATTTACCATATACTGGACATTTTAAAACTTTTCATAAATACTTCCTGCTCTACTGCAAAAAAACACAAAAAAATCTTACCACTTAATTAAACAAATATATTTAACTCTTCAGAGTTGCTGGGCATGGTAGCACAGGCCTGTAATCCCAGCACTCAGGGAGGCAGAGGCAAAGGCAGGCTGTTTGCTCTGAGTTGAAGGCCAGCCTGGACTACAAAGTGAGTCCAAGATAGCCAAGGCTACACAGAGAAACCCTGTCTCGAGGAAAAATAAAATAAAATAAAAATAGGGCTAAGAGTTTGTAGTTTTTGAGGCAAAATGCTACAATCTTCCTACCTCAGTCCCCTGAACGTTGGGGTTACAGGTATGAACTACCAAATAAACACACCCCAAGACATTTTTAGAGTGACACATGATGACAAACTTCTGCAATCCTAGCCCTGGAAGAAAGAGCATCCTAAATTTGAGGCCAGTCTAGTAATACAGCAAGTTCCAAGGTAGGTGTGGTGCCATACTCCTTTAGGTCTAGCACAGGGAGGAAGAGGCAGGTAGACCAGTAGTTGTAAATTAAAAAATGAATGTTGGGCTATATAATGTATATTATTATTAGCCCTAAGATTATCATGGCAATATTATTTAACCTGCTATTACAAATAAGACACAGACACCTGTAGGTTTTATAATTGCCTTAATTACCTTGGGCCGGGCAGATGTTTCCACCTATGCTGTCTAAATAACTTCACCATCCATCTCCCAGCCCCAATCAATGCCATCTGCCTTAATCCCCCTCATCTGGTCTCCCTTTCATACATAACCCCATGGCATTTGCTTGTATTCTTCACCCGAGCCTTTTCACGCCATTATTGGAGTCCTTCCGCTCTGCCCGCTCACATGGTTTTGTCTCCACGATAACCCATTGTGGCATCCTCCTCCTCCACCTCTCTTCCCCAACAGTCTGTCTCCTAGTCTGGGTCTAACTGCAGAAGGCCATTCTTTTGCTCCTGGGCCTGTTTAAGAGTCTCTCTTAAAAAGCCAGTAATTGACCCAGGAGTTTTTGTTTTAAATTTGGATTGTATCACAGGGGGTTTATTACATCACCAAACTATGTATAAAGTATGATTTAAAGGGTATAGATACTTAAACTAGTTGGGTGCCATTGGAATCAGGTGAAGAATACAAGCAAATACCATGGGATTATGTATGAAAGGTAGACTAGATGAGGATGATTAAGGTGGATGGCACTGGAGGGGGCTGGGAGATAGATGGTGATGTTATTTGGGTAGCAGGTAGGAATATCTGCCCAGTCCAAAGTAAATAAGGCAATTATAAAATCTAGCAAGTGTCTGTGTCTTATTACTTGTGATAGTGGGTTAAATAATACAGCCATGATAATCTTAGGGCTGGTAACAATAAACATTATGTAGTCCAACATTCATTTTTTTTTTTTTTATTTATAACACAGATCCCTGAGTTTAAGGCCAGCATGGTCTACAGCAGGAATTCTGGGACAGACAGGGCTACACAGAGAAATCTTGTCTTGAAAAACAACAACAAAAGAACAAGTTCCAAAAACAACAAAAGAGTTCCAGGTCGGCAGCTTAAGTGACAGAGACGGAATCTCAGGGTCTGAGTTGGATCTTACTCTTCATATCTCACAGCAGAACTGATTCCTCACAGGTTGTCTTCTGACATTCACATACATGAGAGCCCCAACTTGCATCCGTTGTTTCCACCTACACACACTAAATATATAAATGCTTCAAACTTAAACTTACCTTCATGGCAAAACTAGATGGCATCATATTCTTAGGCCACTCAAATTCTGTTGTGTGAATACGTATACCAGATTCAAGTAACAGTGTAGCTTTAAAATCAGGTCTGTTCAAGAGAAAGCCAAGTTTTTCTTTAGGGAATTTACCAAAGTTTACTCTCTGAAAAGTAAAATGCAGGTTATAAAAAAACAAGAATGTCATATTTATTTATTAAAAATAATTCTATATTCTTACTTTTGAAGCCGAATAAGATATGTCTTGTTATCCACATCATAAACATTGTTTACTCTCATTCCTAGCAAGCTGCAAAGATAAAAAGAAACATGTAACAAATCATACTCTTGCTCCCCTCACTTATTAAAGGTTGCAAAGTGGGACTCTTCAGCTAGCACAACCGACTATGAAGGCCATACCCAAAATAACTGTAGGCATTTAAGCACAAAAGTGGCTCAGGAACACGGGACAATTACCTTCATTTGAAATGGCCCAGTGCTTTGCGGGGGAATACAGTAAACTTTAATCTGACTTATTGTGAGTGGTGGGAATAGCTGAGAACCCTCCCCCACGTGCAACAAAGCTCGCACAGCTGAATATGAGACAAGTCCAGAATACAGGTCCAAATCTGCGAGTTACAGCAGAAAGGCACTGTTCCCTCTCTTGGGGATGAATGGTGGGAGATCTGAAGAAACCAGGCTGCCAAGTTGGTGCAATGACCATCACTCTGGCATCTCCCGTTTGCTGCGGAACTCAGCCCACCGAGGCACGACCCCTCGGGACCACGGCAGGGAGAGGCAGGGAGAGGCGGCACGCGTCAGCCGGGGATCTCCCGAGGGCAGCGGCCCGGAGCTCGGACCCCAGGCCTAACCAGACCTCGGAACTCTGGGACAACCGTGGGGACCCAGGGCCCGTCTCGCGGCTACCTGGTGCCCGGCCTCTGCACCCCGCGCGCCCAGCGCGAGCTGCCCACCCGCACCACCGCACCTCGCATTCAGCTCCGCGAGCACCGCACGGAGGTCAACCGTGCTGAAGCGGCTCTTCATGGCTAAGGTGCGAGTCACTACCGCAATCCTCTCAGCTGCTGACCCCGACGCAGCGCCGCTGCGCGTGTGCGCACGCGCACTTGGCTGGCCTCTACGGCAGCCCAGAGGACCCAATATTTCCTACAGCGGAAGTGCGTCATTTAACTGAAAAAAATGTTGTCAAGTCGTGATCAGCTCGTTTTTCGCCGTGTTAAAACAACTCGAAATATCAATTGTCTTCTCGAAACTGTGTCCCTTCCTTCGACACTGTCAGGGTTAGTCCCGTCCCCTGTGTTTCGGGGTCCAGGCTGGCCTCCACAGTGGTCCTGCTGGCCGTTAACGATTTTGACGGGAGTTGACGGAGCATTTCCCCAGGAGGGCGCTAGCGCTCTGGGTGGAAGAGCAAGTACACTTTCTAAACAGGAATTTGAGACCAGACAAAAACCGAACTTTTGGCTTTCTGTGACGATAGAGAGGGGTCCCTATTTTGATGGGTAATCACTCTCCGAAGTACCTTCAACTTGATTGTAGCGGGTGCTGTACAGCCTGAGCTGCACAAATTCTTGGCACCTCACATATTCAAGAACTTCGCTAAGATGTCAGATAAAAATGAAGTGAGAGTTCCCGTGGGAGAAGGAACGTAATTACTCCTCCCACACATTCCAGCGTTCTCTGAACCTCTTCTGGTTCTGCATGCCACTGATTCATGAATTATTCAGCGTTCAAATATACGCTAATTAATTATCCTAAATTTTTCCTTTCAAAAGTTCTAGTATTAGTGATAATTTTTAAACTAAGAATTAAAAAATCTATTGGTTTTGGACAGTGACGGGTGTGTGTGTGCGGAGTGTTTCTTTTTTGAGACAGGGTCTTGCTATGTAGCCCAGACTGCCTTAGAATTCTGTATTCTCTTGCCTCAGCCCTTTCGAGTGCTGCAGTTACTAACACACTTAACAACGTGGGCAACTTTTAAATCTGAAATGTGTACTTAAAAGTATAAGCATTCAGATGGCTATAAGTTCTTAGAATGGGTGAGACACCTCAAAGCAAACAACAAAAAGCAGGAAAAGGGTCTGATTAGTACATCTAAATACATAAGGATTTTTGTAATTATTATTATTATTATTATTTTTTGAGACAGGGCATGCTTATAGTCAAGGCTGGTCTAAACTCACCATATAACCCAGGCTGATCTCAGACTACTTCTGATCCCAGTCTCTTTAGTGTTTGAATTATAGGCACATACTATCATGCCCAGATCATAAACCTTTAATGTTGGCAAATATTTTAGTCTATTTTCTCTTGTTATAACAATATTCCAAAGGTTAGAGAATATGCAAAGTTCACAGTTTTGGAAGCTGGGATTTGATATTGGCCACCTCTATTTCCCATCTAACAAGGGCTGTCAGGCATCATGAGGAAAGCACGTGTGAAAGGGAGAGGTCAGTTACCAGGTGAGACCGGAAGCAGTAGCGGCTGTGGAGGCTTCCTCCTCCTCCTCTTCCTCCTCCTCCTCCTCTTCCTGCTCCTCCTTCAGTGGGAGGGTGCTTGGGCATGGATTTCAAGACAAGGTTTCTCTGTGTAAGCAAGGTTATAACAGTTTTCTTTCAAGAGAGTGAAACTGGTTTCTTCCAAGAACAGTTCTGTTTCTGAGATACGGGATTCGCAGTGTTCTAACTACCCACGAAGTAAGATTTTTAAAGGGTCTATCACCACTACACCAGGCACCAAGCTTCCAGTGCATAAACCAGATCGAAATCACAGTACATACGCACACAGTTAACATCCACACTTGAACCAGAGGGAGATTTTTGCCACGCCTCCGAACCTCACCCTAGGGGGAAGGCTTTGCCTTCCATGGGTCTTAATGGGATCCTTGGAGTCCTTGCCGAGACTGTGCCCATGTCAACATCAAATATTCACTCAGGGCTTCATAGTGTTTTGAAGGTCAGAAGTTACAAAGCATCTGCAGAGCTGCATCTGTGTGTGTGTGTGTGTGTGGAGGGGTGTGGAGGGGTGTCTCAGGGAAATCCCTTGTGTTGTCTCTCATAGCTCCCAAAGTTGCCATATTCCTTGACTGGTGATCCTAAACGGCTACAAATGGCTTCAACCTCTGTTTCCAGGCCACATCTCTTTCCATAATCTTAGTACTCTTGTCTTTTCATAAGAACCCTTAGATTATATTTGGCCCATTGGAATAACCTCTCTACTTCATGACCCCAAAGTTAATGGACTCTGTGAAATCCTTTTATCCCCTACAGTATGGTCGGTTCCAGACGTTAGACTATGTCTTTTGGAGAGGAAGGAACTACGACACCACTCATGCTTAGGCTCCACAAAGCTGAGAAGTTCTTCAATAGGTCTCAGAAAAGACTAAGGGGGTATAAACTCCAAGGCTAAGAAGGTAGCTCGCTTACAGGTACAGCTAAGCGGACTGAATTCAGGGATCTGTTCAGAAGAGGAGAAAACAAACAAAGCAAGAACAATAAAACAATGAAATGAGATGTGCCAAAATTGTTTTGTCTCTATTTTTGTAGTACGGAGAGGGTAAATTACTTGTTATTGTTGCTTTTGCTTTAAAAATATTCAGTATCCCTGTTGTTTCCACCTAATAAATATGTATGACTTTTAAATTCTTTCTGTTCTTTTGTAGTGATAAGGACAGAGACCAGACCTTATGTATTCTAAGTTAGGACTACCGTGGGCTACAGCCTCAGGCTTCCAAGTCTTTAAAGGTTCTGTAATCATCTGCTGTAAACGGATACGGAGGCATGCTAAGAAGACATTACAGAAAAATTTCCAGTTTTTACTCGCCGTTAAGCTGCACACCCAGCTCTGTAAACTGCTGGAGAAAGCACTTTTTGTCGGCTGCTTTTTCTCTTCAGCCGCTTTTAAACGAACTAGCAGTCCCTGCTGGTTCCTTGGGTAATAACATCTTTTTTGGGATACATTCTGGCTAATCTCCGGCAGGAGTCAGTACTGAGGCGACTACAAGTCCCTGAATATCGAGGAAACCTGTTAAGTTTTAACCCTAAACGAAATATAAAACTGGAGATTAGAAGGGCGGGGATAGGAATGAGAAAGCCAGAGGTTTAAGTAAGGATAAAAGCGAGTAGCTGGATATATTTTTATTGCATGTATTTATTAATTCGTTTGAACCCTAAAAACCATACTTTCAGCTGAATTGTCTTAATATTTGAAGGCAAAACGCAAAAAGTATAAATCAACAATAAAGCTAAAGACCCCGGATGCTAAAAGAGACGGGGTCTCGCTATGTTGCCCAGGCTGGAGTGCAGTGGCTATTCACAGGCGCGATCCCACTACTGATCAGCACGGGAGTTTTGACCTGCTCCGTTTCCGACCTGGGCCGGTTCACCCCTCCTTAGGCAACCTGGTGGTCCCCCGCTCCCGGGAGGTCACCATATTGATGCCGAACTTAGTGCGGACACCCGATCGGCATAGCGCACTACAGCCCAGAACTCCTGGACTCAAGCGATCCTCCTGTCTCAGCCTCCCGAGTAGCTGGGACTACAGGCGTGCGCCACCGCGCCCGGCGAGCGCTGAGGGCGGCGGCGGGGTACTAGAGCTGCCGAGCGCCGTGACGTCAGCGGGGGCGGGGCGAGGCCTCCGGGTCCGCGTTCAGGCACGCCCAGCGCCGGCGGCCTTAGAGGCTGGGGCCGCGCGACGTCACCTGGACCCGCCTTTTTCCTCCGCAGCCTGCAGGATTTTGTTCCAAATCGTGTGTATTATTCTTCAAAAAAAAAAAAAAAAAAAAAATCAGCTCGTGTTTTCTTTCTTCCTGTAGCTGTAGGCGCCACGAGAGGGGAGGGGAGAGCACCACCTCGGCTGCTCTGTGTCGCCTTGCTTCCCAGGCCAGAAGTCCCTGCTGCATCTTTTGGGAGAGGCCAGTTATGAGCGAATCATCTAGTGTCAATGCTGTGCGGTTTACAGGGTACAGCATGGGCTGCGGTGGCCGAGGTTAGGGGTCCGCGGGGGTGACGAGACTAGCTGGGAGGAACGGAACCTAGGACATCTCTCTGCCCTCGCCTGTTCCTGGAGGAACGCTAGTAAGTGGGCAGATGGGGGCAGGCGCGGATTCCTTACAGTTGTGTTGTGTTTTAGAACAAGCTTAGGTTAAGAAGGCATGTAAGAGAGAGGAAAAATTCCGACCACGGGGCTGCAGGCCTTCTCTGAGTTTTCCTTACGCCCTCCGTCCTTTCTGGACCTTAGAGGGAAAAAGTCTTTCTCAACCCTTTTCTTCTCCCGTAAGTTTAATCTTCCCGTCCTGAAAGGGAAACCCTCTGTGGTCTCTCTCCAAATCAGTCAAAAACAGTTGTTGCCTTGACGACTCTTTCTAACGTAAAACAAAAGCTGGGACCTGGAGGAGGAGGTCGCCGTGATCTTTTGATAGAGAGCAACAAAGACTCAGTGTAAAGAGCTTCTCTTGAGGGATTAAATAAAAACGGAGACGCGGTCGAAGGTTAGTTCTACCCAAAGTCTTTAACCCTATTATTACACTAACACGTTTTGGTTTGATATTTTTATCTCAGTAGACCTCATTTCATGATTTCCTACCATTTTGAGTTCTCTCGCCAGTAGCACATAGATGAAAGTGGTGTGATTTGCAGTACTTGTTTAAAAATAGAATAACTTCCGTCCAGGGAGGCACACTCCTGGAATCCCAGCACTCAATGGGCGACTTAGAGGGTCAAGAGTTGAAAGGGAGTTTGAGGAATGAAGAGAGAGAGAGAAAGAGGAGAGAGAACTTCCCCTTCCTTTCTGTGCTTTTGCCTTGCTGGAGCGCTAGGGGGCGCCAATGAACACTATCTGCACTGTCCTCCCCCTTTTAGCCTAGCATGCAAATCAGAAAGAGACTTGGCCATTGGCGATCACATGCAGGGCATGGGACAAGCCTTGGGAAGAAAGAAACCAGAATCTAAGGATGAGTAATGTCGAGCCACTCCGCCAGCTCAGGACAGTCAGTAATACACTTCTTCCTCGTTTAAATCACCTTCCTGATGCTGCGAACCTTTCATACATTTCCTCGTGTTGCGGTGACGCCCTCAACCATAAAATTATTTCGTTGCTACGTCATAAATGTAATTTTGCTACTGTTATGAAT
Organism: Pachyuromys duprasi; assembly: GCA_028658305.1. NCBI lineage: Eukaryota > Metazoa > Chordata > Mammalia > Rodentia > Muridae > Pachyuromys > Pachyuromys duprasi. The sequence goes on along the minus strand of CM053765.1, from coordinate 42,553,174 downwards.
CTGATATGCAAGACACCTGGTATTCGACTGTGGTGGAGGTCGCGAAACACAGGTTGAGAATCACTGCACCTAGCGGGTCATTCACAGGAGAAAAAAAACCTAGATAACTAGACCTTAGGAAAGGTGAGGAACCAAAAGAACCCGGCTACAGGGCGCCTAATGGCGCGTCATCCTCAACATTAATAACCAAATTTCTAGTTTCTCCTACAATTTCTATCTGTACAGTCTCTATATCCACACCTTTATTACTCTTGTAAAGAAAACTTAGTTTCTACCTTTCCATTCATCACTATCCGTTAGTATCAGTAAATATTTAATTTTATTTATCTGTGGTTGTGTAGGTTGAATCACTATCGGTTACTCTAACTACCGTATATACATGTATACACTTGTATTATGAGTCAGTGAGCAGCAAAATAGGGCTTATTTAGTGGATTCTGTACAAGCCAAGTAGTTGAGTTTAAGAAAGTTTTGGAGGTGTTGCCCAAGTTGGTCTGGAATCCCAAATTAAAGCAACCCTGCTTCATGCTCCTCCGTAGCTGAAACAGGATGCTGTCACCAGGGACAACAGTTGTTTGCTTCTTGGTGCAAAACAAACACAAAACACAAAGTAGAGTCTGTCTGTGTGGGGTTTTCCTTTTATGTGTGTGAGACAGGTCGTCACTACGGCCTTCTATGAAGGTCAAGTGCTCGCACTCACAAGTATATTCTCTTGAAATGCAACCTGCATTAAGGGGAATCCGGGTCCCGAACACTCATTCCGAACGAAGTGTAAGCCCGTCTGCAAAGATCACCTTAGGTCTCATGGTGTTTAAATTAGTCCTGTGAAGTCATTAAAGCAAGAAGAGCAAGGGGTCAGACGGAAAAGCTCTGCAGGGCCTTGGCCTGGAGACAAAGGCAGTCTCCTGGGGAAGAGGCGCAGGACCAGGAGCAGCTGGGCACGGAGAGGACGCCGCAGGCGGAGCCGAGTTTATAGACGCGCTCGCCACAGAGGGGCTCAGGGGCAAGCTCGCTGGGCGCGAAGACTCGCAGCGCAGTGAAAGCCCGCAGCTCTCGCGGAGGGAGGGCGGGGCCCACAACGGAAGGAAGGGCGGGGCTGGGGTCGGAAGGGTGGAGGCGGGGGGCGGGGGGCGGGAGAGGGGCCCGGGCCCTTGCTGAGCGCAGAGAAAACGGGTTATGGAGCGTGAGCTCGCGTGAGCACTTGTAGCGGTTGTCCCCGAGCTGGGTCCTTCGTACCAAGCCCTCGCTTGCCCACCGTGGACACACTTTTCTGCGGTTCGCCATAATGGGGTCACCTGATACTGAATGCAGGATATGTATTAGGGCAGATTTTATTTGCGTTTTAGAGACACGGTACCTTGTAGTCTGACCTTGACTCTTATATTTAATAATTGAGCTACGAGGTAACTAGAATTACACTTGATATGATATAGCACACATTTTCTTAATGATAGCACCGTCCTTGAAGGAAGAACCTTTAATGAGATTAATATTTTCTTATTAAAACAAACAAAAAACTAGGCTGGGAATGTAGCCCACTTGACAAAGTGCTTGCCCAGCTTGCATGAAACCCTGGCTTCCTGGATTAGATCACCAACATCGCAGAATCTGATCGCGGTGGAGCGTGCCTGTAATCCTAACTCCTGAGAGTTGGAGGTAGTAGGAGCAAAGTTCAAGGCCATCCTCGAGTGAGTAGGGCGTTCCGTGCCATCTTGGGATAGGTGAGACACCATCTCAAAAACGAAAAATTAAAGACGAATTTCTTGTGTCAGGTTAAATTCTGATAGTTACTTAACCGGTGTCATATTTCGTAGGACTATTTTCTCCCATTTAAATATATTTGACTTGCACACACATATACATATATGTGTGTGTGTATATGGCAGCTGTGCATAGACGTATCATAAACCCATTACAGTGCGGCTATTTATTATGATTCTGATCATATTTCCCCAATATTTAACAGAATGTGAGAATACCCAGTCTGCTTCTTTACAGCAGTGTGGCCGAGGCTCTTGGTATTTATTTTGAAAATCATTCCAGTGCTTCATTTAAATCAACCAATGTTTGAAGGATTCTTCCTTTGAAGGGTTTTCTAAGCCTGATGTCACATTCAGTCAAAACAATTGGCATTTCAAATTGCCTTTCCTGAATGTCTATTCTCAAGTATGATTATTTGCCACAGTTAATGCATTTGAACAGGCTAGTTGTTTAAAACGGAAAACCAGAGATGCCTTATTTTTTTTTACTTCTAAATTCAAAGGCTAAGTATAGCAGAGTTATAAAAATGGTGCCCCATTTAGTTTAATTCACAGAATGCTAGCATTTAATCCTCAAGCAGCCTTGGTTTGATAGGAAATCAAGTTCTTCAAATTGGGTATTGCTCTCATGTGCTGTGGTAAGAGATCAAGATAACATTCTTTGTCTAAACCATTCTATGTACTCATCCAACAAATAGGTACTGAGCTTCTGCTGTATTCTAGGTGTTAATTGGGGGATAAGTGTTAAGTATTGAAATTAAAACATGAGCAAAGACTATATTACTCAACATGTTATAGGCAGTCTAATCATGTACAAATTTATGTCTGTACGCCTTGAATCCCAGGGAAAGGGGCATCGTTTCTGAGTAAGGACTGAAGATATGTATAATCTTGTGTAATGTTTGATCTCCACCATGAGTAACACAAGAATCTAAGGACTTTCCTTTTGTGGAGGCTTTAGGGCAGTAGCATCTTCCTGGAGACTTCCTCCTCTTAACTAATGTGAGACTTCTGAAAGTGTAAATAGCCTTCTGAGGCTCAAATGGCAACCTACTTTCACTTTTTTTATTGTGGAGGGGGGATTTTAAGCTTTTCTGTGTGTGGTTAGTCGAGTTGTTAATATTCTGTTTCAGTTTTATCATGCGATTATTGAGTGCATTGAGTTAAGGTTTGTGCTAAGGGGTACTTCCTAAATACTATACCTTATTACAGCTCACGTTGTCAATAATTAAGAATGTTGCATTATACTGTGGCTTCCGCTCCACTTTTTATGACCACAAGGATTCACACTTTCTTTAGGGGTTGCATTTAGGACTAATGCACTCTGCAAGCAACCTTATCTGTATGTAGACTACACAGAAGGCACCAGCTGCAACTGACCCCTGACCCCACTCCGCTATACAGAGACAAAGCTTTGATTCATTTTGTGTCACAGTTTATTCTCAAAGGGGAGCATAGCCTGAGGTATGTCAAGAAATGAAGGAAAATCCACCTTGTGTTACAAGGGACAGTATAGCCAGGCATGATGGTACACTCCCAGCACTCAAGGCAAAGGCAAGAGGAGGTCTGAATTCAAGGCCAGTGGAGGCAGACTAGTTCAAGGTCATCCTTAGCTACATATGGAGTTCAAGGCCTGCCTAAACTACATGCATCCATCTGTCAAAAGATGAGGGCAGGCAGATGGTTCGTTGAGTAGACATGTACCACCAGCTAGACAAGACTACTTCTACATAAATAAAGTTCTTAAAAACTCTAGAGAAATAATTCTGTCTTTTAAAAAATGGAAAAAGAAGCCCAGTAAGGTGCAACTTCAGGCTCACTATGATCATGTGGAAGCAATAATAAAAATGTAGTTAATACTCAAATAGTGTATACTTGAAAATAATTAAAATGGTAATGCTTATGTTTTGTGTTGGGCGTATTTGTGTGGGGCATTTTTCCATTGTGTGTTGTGGAATATTCATTCGACTGGAGAGGGCTTCTCTACCCCAGCTAGTTCCCAAATAATTGAGACAGAGACCTTTTAGATTTATAATAAGCTTCAAAGCACAATACCTGGGAAGGTACCAACCCTCTGAGCTGTTTTGCTATTTCCCAGCTACACACCGCAAGTTACTTGCTCTAATTGTTCCTGCCTGGGTGGACTGCTTCTGGTCCACCAAGACAGCCCCCATGACCATGAGCTCATGATCCACACTGCCCCATGATGACTTCCTTCTCTCTGGCTTCCTCTTCTGCTTCTCTCTACAGTGTCTTTGTCCCTCTCTGAGACCCCAAGCCCAGGAACCTAAGCTCCGCCTACCTCTTTTCTGTCTAGTTACAAGCTTCTAGCTATTTTTGGTAGCCAATCAACTTTAAATTGGGGAACAAGGTTTATACAACATCTTAGTGTACATGAAAATTTTACTAATCTGGACTGAAAACAGATCTTGGGGACCAGTACTTAGCATGTGAATACACAGCACCAGACCAACCCCCAACAGCTGTGTTTCATGGGTCTGTTTGTCCATCCCCCACCAACACAAGACAACCTTAACTATAATAGATATATAATAATATTAATATTGGGCATATTGTCCTTTGCACTGACAAAGAGATTATTTAGCTATTCTAGCACTTTAGCCTTTCTATATGAGAAGTTTTCTTGTTTTTGTTTGTTTGTTTGATCTTTGAGGCAACGTCTTACTTGTAGCCGAAGCTAGCCCCAAACTTTATTATGTAGCTTAGATTGGCCTCAGACTCCCAAGTTCTGGGACTACAGGTATGCATGGTCATTTCAGCTTCAATGTATAATTTATAATAATCTTTCCTACATCTTTAAAAAAAGTAATCTTGCCAGGACAGCTGGATGTGTAGTGAAACATGCCTATAACCCCAGTGTGTAGGGATCTGAGGCAGGAGGATCAATTTTGGGACTCTTCTGGGCTATATAAGTCAAATGTCACCCTGGGATAGCAAGATCCTGTCTTAAACAAAATAAAAGATGTAATGGATAAACAAACACTAAAAAAAATTCTTGCCAGCATTTTTATTTTGAGACAATTTCATTACGCAGCTTTGGCTGGCCTGGAACTCTGTAGACCAGGCTGGCCTTGAACTCAACCACAGAGACTTGCCTGCCTCTGTCCCCCAACTGCTAGGTTTAAGGATGTGTGTCACTACATCCAGTCAGGATTTTTTTCCCCCTTTTAAGACAGGGTTTTATATAGCTCAGGCTCTCTTGAAATAACTTTGTAACTAATGATGACCTTGAAACCCTGATCTTCCTGCCTCTACCTCTCAAATACTAAGGATTAAACTCATAGTTTCATGAAAGCTAGGTGTCACCACGCCCGGCTTATATCTTCCATGTTTCTGCTGAGGCTTTTTTCTTTTCTTTTGCCAAGAATTTATATTTTTTTCAGTTCTTTGAACTATTCATAAGTGCTTACTAAGGCATTTTAATTCTAGCTGGTGTTAAGATCTTTGTTAAAGAGTCTAAGATGATTTTTATCTTGGTATTGGCATTTATTATATTGTTTTTGTTTGTTTGCTTGCTTTTGTTTTTTGAGACAGGGTTTCTCTGGGTAACAACCCTGGATGTCCTGGACTTGCTTTGTAGAACAGGCTGGCCTCCAACTCAGAGATCCACCTGCCTCTGCCTCCTCAGCCCTGGGATTTAAGGAGTGTGTCACCAGGCCTGGTCCACTTAATATCTTTTTAAACAAGTCACTTTAAGTTCTCATGATGAATAAGTTTGCGCTGAAAGTTAAACATTTTGAGCACTGTAAGTTTCTCGATTTTACTTAGACTTCTGTTTTCTGCTGTTTTCGTCTAGCGTCTCTCCAACAGGGAAAATGTTACTGGGATTGGCGCTGGACCACTCTCCCCTTCCCTGGCAGCTCCCCAGTCCTTGAGATGCTAACAAAAGAATTCAGATAGAGCTGAGGATTCTCAGCTTGTAAGATGCCTGTGTGTGATCCCGTGTGTGGTCACCAGCACTCTGAACCTGGGCGTGGTGGTGTGTACCTCTAATAGAGCACGTGAGAAGTGGACACAGGGAGATTAGACTCTGAAGGCCAGCCAGAGAAACAGGAGATCAGGAGTGAGAGAGCAGAAAGGAGGGAGATGGGGAGAAGAGGGGAGGGGAGGCGAGGATTTGCTGCTGAGTCCTCAGACTTCAATTCCTGAAACCCAGGGTGGGGAAACTGACACCTGCAGCTTGTACTCTGACCTCCACATTCACATTGTGCTCCCCCCCAACACACACAGTAAAAAAATAATAAATAAGAGAAAAAACTTAGGAGGCACACAGTGTAGTACAGAAGATACTTTGTTTCCAGCAGAGTACAGGAGTAGCATACTCTGGAAGCTTAAGAACAGCTAGTAGCCAAGAGATCATTGTGCTGACCTACTTGTTTTTAAAGGTGTGTGTGCTCGCGTGTATGTTCAGAATGTGTGCGATATCTGAGGCCAGGGCATCAGCTCCCTGGAGTTGGAGTTGGAAGCTGCCTGATCTGAGTGCTGGGAGCCAAACCCCATGACTCTTGAAAAGCAGCAAGTGCTCTTAACCACTGAGCCTTCTCTCCCCACCCATCCTGGCCTGTTTTTTTTAAGTAGGAATTTTACTATTTCTGAAGTCTCCAGAGAGACAGCTTTTCACGAGGGGTATTTTCCTGCCCATGCGAGTAGCATAGCCGCTTGAATGGACTTTGATGGGAGAGAGCCATGCTATGTTTTTCCTCTTTACCACAAAGCCTCCAGATAGATAATAATCTCATAAGGCCTAAGTAGCTGCCTACTGAGGTCTTTCCAGGCAGTCTTGAATGTCATTCCTCCACCCAGGGCCAGAGATATGACTCAGACCCCATTCTGTATACCAGCGGTCAGAGTCCTGTGGTTACAGTTCTTGTTTTACCAGCTGCTGATCATGAAGGAGTCAGAACCCAAAGACCTCAAAGCCTGCTAATATTGAACTAGCTTCCTAACAAAAGGGAACACCACCTTGCTTTTTGCCAGGTAAGGACAGCCAATAGTGTAGGTTTCCTGTTGGCATCTGTTGATGTGATAAGGGGCGGGTGAAGTCCTTATCACTGTGGGGCCACTGGCTCCCCACCTTAGCTGGAGAAGGTAGTGTGATACCTTCTAACTGACCGTCTTGTTTTTTACTGACACTTCTCAGAGGTTATGGTGATATTGGGGTCGAAGGGTAAAAGAAAAACCATTTTTCTATTCACTCATAACATTTCTGATAACCAAATGTGGAAATTCAGCTCACACTAAGCAGTTTAGTGATTCCCTGGACATCAAATGGGTGCCCTACAATTCAGTTCTGATGGGACTGAGTGAAACGTGTTAGTTTGGACCCTACTGGCTAAGGGCTTATTTTGAGTTTGGTTGTACATGCCTGTAACTTCAGCAGTTGGGAGGTGGATGCAGCAGGATCAAGAATTTAAGGCTATCTTTGTAATACACAGCAAACTCCAAAGCCAGGCTGGGCTGCATGAGACCCGTAATAAATAAATATTTATATAAACAAATAAATAGGACGTTCCCCTGTTTCAAGTATGAGTTTCAAGAGCTTGGTGTGGATTGAAATTTCCAGAAAAAAAATTATGACAAAGATTCTACAAGGCTGAGTGACTGATTAGAGTGTCGTGATTGTAGATAGGATGTTGCAGGTTCAGGACCAAATTATCTTACGTTGCCTTTAGTCCCCTTAGAAGCTGTTTATTGCACACGTCTATGTCTGGCATGACATGCTTTTGACTATATGGTCAAATGTATTAACTTAGACCACTAGTTTCCACTAACCAGAAGCTAAGAATGTCACCAGATGACATGAGACCTCAGCAAAGTTTTCTCCACTTTGCATAGCCTGCCAACCCAATGTTCCTACCAATGTATTTGGAAAATATAAAAAATTTAGAACTTTTTTGTGGTTCCATGAGTATATAAGAGTTCATGCAACTGCTTTCATACTGGAATGTTTGGGGCAACTTGTCTTCCTGGACTGTGGGTAGCAAGGACGATGCCACCATTTCCACAAGTTTTTGTTCTCTAGACCATTCCTTTCCTGATGTTTTTCTAAAGAGGGAAGGCTTTTCTTCAGATGTCTGGGCTTTGTGTTTGTTTGGTTTTGGTTTGGGGAGTTTGCCATTTCTAGGTAGCTGGCTTCTTAAGCTTCGGATCTGGAAGATATGAGGCAAAAGAAAATTCAGAGTACTCACCACAAGGCTGCCTCTCTCCACCTTTCAGTGTTTTCTTTTCCCCCTTTTTTTTTTTGAATGAAGCAGAGTTTGGTTTAATGAAGTTTTTTTTTTAAAGATTTATTTTATTTATTACTTATACAGTATTCTGCCTGCATGTAGGGCACCCAATCTCATTATAGATGGTTATGAGTCATCTATATGTGGTTGCTAGGAATTGAACTCAGGACCTTTGGAAGAATAGCCAGTATTCCTAATCTCTGAGCCATCTCTCCAGTTCCCCTCATGAAGCTATTTTAATATAGGCTTAAGCATGATGGTTAAGAAACAGGCAGGAGCTTAGAAGGAATTAAGACACATATAAGAGCATGGGTTGTGGTTTTTCCAAAGAGTCACATAAACTATGACACACCCACATGATGTGGGTTCCTTAATGAAGAGTACCCCAGAACATGTCTTTTATGTACAGCCTGTAGTTCTTAGTTCTGCCTAGAAAGAAGAATTGCGAATATATATATACCTACTCTATCATCCCAGGTCTATTGCATTGGTTTTTATGACTATTCTCTGTTTAAGCTTAATGAGTTATTGAAAAACCGCCCCAGGGATTTTGTGATGTCCCTTTCTTCTCCCACATTAAGAAAATTACTTTTAGGCTGGGCACGTTAGAGTATACCTGTAATCTTAGCACAAGGAGGCAAAGGCAGGTGGATATTTTGTGAGCTTAGTGTCAGCTTCATCCTGGTCAACATAGTGCAGTGGTTCTCAACCTTCCTAATGCTGCTACCCTTTAATACAGTTTCTCATGTCGTGGTGACTCCCAACCATAAAATTATTTCATTGCTACTTCATAACTATAATTCTGTCACTGTTATGAATCATAATGTATATATCTGATATGCAACCCTTGTGAAAAGGTCATTCAACCCCAAAAGGGTCACAACCCACAGGTTGAGAACTGACAGGTTAGCCAAGGCTACATAGTAAGATACACACACATAAGAAGAGAAAGAAAGAATGAAAGAAAGAAAAAGAAAGGAAGGAAGGAAAAAAGAAGGAAGTGAAGGAAAGAAAGAAGGATGAAAAGAAAAAACTACTTCTAGCTCCACATCATACACATCTGTAACACAGCAGCTGGGAGGCAAGTTCAAGGCTAGCTTGGGCTATATCGAGAGTTTCAGGTCAGCCTAGACTGCACAGTAAGGTTCTGCACATCAACAAAGCTACTTCTTTAGCCTGAAAAAATGTATTATTCTTATTTCTTGGTTTTTTAATAATTTTATGTGCACTAGTATGAAGGTGTCAGGTCCCTTGGAATCAGCATTACAGCAGTTGTGAGCTGCCATGTGGGTGCTGGGAATTGAACTCAGGTCCTTTGGAGGACTAGACAGTGCTCTTAACCACTGAGCCATCCCTCCAGCCCTCATATATTCTTGTTTACCTGCTTGCTTTTCTTTCTTTCTTCTTTTTCCTCCCCTTCTTTTTAAGATAGGGTCTTGTGTGCCTCAGGCTTGAACTCCTGATCCTTTTGTCCCTCTCAAGTACTGGAACTGCAGTATACCACCACACCCAGCTAGGAATGCACTGAGTTATTTTAAGGGCTCCACGAAGCAAGTCAGGGATAGGTCAAAGGGCAAGGTCACATAGCAGTTTAATGTTCTTTATAAACTGAGTTAGAATGTACACATACCACATATACACACCCCAAACTAAAATGTATTGAGTTAAACTTATCAATAGTCTACTCCTGCCTCCCACTATTCTAATGCCCAGAGAACAAGAGAACTTTGAGGTTCTCTCTCTCTCTCTCCTCTTTTCTTTTTAGAGACAGGCTAGTCTTGAACATGATATGAGATGAGGATGAACTCATACTCCATCATCCTCCTGCTCTGCCTCCAGATTGCTAGTATTACAGATTGTGCCACATGCCTGTCCCACCCACCTCCCAGACAGGATCCCATGGGATAGCCCAGGTTGGCCTTGAATACGTCTGTCATCCCCTCTTGAGTGCTAGAATACAGACATGCATCACCTATGCCCAGCTTGATGCAATCGTTTTGATGCTAAAATTATTTTACCTGCACACATGTTTTCCCTTGACATGTTTTGTAAAGCTGTAACTTCTGTTTACATGTAACAGAAGCTGACTGGAACTTACCTTAGCAAAAGAAAGGTAACTTAATATGAAGATGTAATCTGTCTCAGAAAGCTCAGGGGTTGATATACAAAACCAAGGAAGGATCTGTAACTATAGGGCAGTAGCCTGCTCTTTTCTTTCTCTTGGGCACAGGAGGGGTGAGGAATGGGGGAGGGAAGGGGGACTTATATTGGCACCCAGTGTCCACAGACACAAAGAACAGACTTTGACACAGATCCTGGTTAATGGACGGAGGTGTGCCGAGACCGCATTACAGTCTTTGTATCTGACTCTAAATGATCAGGGTTAGTTTGATTAGTGACAAGTGCAGTGCACACCTAAGATTTTAGCGCTTAGCAGCAAACACAGGAGTAACACAAGTGTGAGGCTAGCGTGGGCTACTTATTGAGACTGCATCTCAAAGAACAAAATATGGGGATATACCAGTGGTCATGCTGGTAGGCAGGTTCAATCCCCAGCCTCCCCCCACCCCCAAAAAAGAGAAAGGAGGGAGGAAAGGAGGAGGAAGTAGGTAATTGGAATAGTTTGTCTACCTAAGGTCAGAGATGTGTGCCAAGGGAGATCTGAAAAAATGGACCTCACGACTCGGCTTTTTGTTCTATGTTGTGGGTATGTTCCCAAAGGCATCTGAATGTCCAGGCAGAAGGACTCATTCTATTTCTAGCATCATTAATACACTGTTAAAGATGTGTGCAGCCAAAGCGGTTATGAAGTTCTAGGTCAATCTTCTTACATAATCAAGGTTACTACTCTATAATAAGCATGTTGAGTTCATGAGACTTTTTTTCTCATGGTGGTCAAAGGATATAATAAACAGAGGAAAGATCTGTTTTTACATTGGGAAATGAAGCCATGCCTTAAAAACTGCTGCAGAGTCCCTGGAGCTTCCTTTTTGTGGCGCTGCCCTAGTAGATGCTGAAGTCGGTACACAGTGTAACTGACCTCCCATAGTGAATGCTGCTACCCAGGAGTTGCTGCTCCAGGGTCCACCAGAGTCTCACACCCCTGACCCTGCCCTTCTCGCCCTGTGATAGGACTGCTGTTTGTGGACATATAATGTAGTAGGCGTCTTTCTAAGCTTACTGCGGTGTAAATCTTTCTTTCTCAAAATAGAGACCCATAAATTGTGCTCAGCTAAGCTGTTGTTAGGTTATAGTATAACATTTACCTATGATTTTACAACCATTTCCACGCTCATAAACCTTGACTCTCTCTCAGAGTAGAAGTTACGGCAGGTAAACATACGGATGGTTCAAAGGCTCCATCAGCACCAGAGCTACTCTGGTGCTTGTTCTTGGTCCATGCACTGTGTGTGCTTACAAAGCAGGACCTCAAAAGGATATGGAGCAGAGGCTCTCGTTCCAGGCTTACGTTTTTTGGTGGCATTTCCCCTTCTATCCTGAAGCTGTCCACCTAGCACATGCCCTGCATTTCTAAGCTTGATCCACAGGCAGCAGAAGAAGACTGTTAGCCTGGACGTAATTTGAGCACAGGAGACCTCCAAGCCTATTCCCACAGCAACACACTTAATCTAACAAGGCCACACCTACTTCAACAAGGCCACACCTCCTAATAGTGCCACACCCTATGGGACAAGCATTCAAATACATGAATCTATGTATTTGATACATAAATACATTCAAATCTATTGGGGGGGCATACTTATTCAAACCACCAACACCAGTTGATCTATATCTCCAGCCCCTCTCCTTCATTTCTTATTTTTCTGAAACAGTCTTCCTATGCTCAGGCTGCCTCTGAACTTGAGATCTTCTTGTGTTGGTTTCTTGAGTGCTGGATGACAGGAATACATCATGCCTGGCCTGATTCCCTTCTTTTAGTAGCACGGACTAGTTGATTCTGGTTCTATTGACAATTAAGCTATAATTATGGTATGCTGTCAAAATACCTTTAAGAATCTCAGAAAGGAGGCAGAAGCAGGTGGATCTCTATGAGTTTGAGGCTACATTGGTCTACAGAGCAAGTTCCAGGCCATCAAGGCTACACAGTGAAACCCTGTCTCAAAAAGCCAAAAACAATCTCAGAAATTGTGAATAAAAGATAAAGAAGAATAATGGGGTGTGGGGTATGAACTAAGTACACTAACATGTATCAGTGAAAATTTCAGAATTAAACCCATTATTTTATGTAAGTAAAAAGAGGTTTCTTGTTTTGTTTGAGACAGGGTCTTGACTATGTAGCTCTGGCTGTCTTAGAATTCACCATGTAGACCACCAAGGCTGGCCTTGAAAAGAGTTACTTTTTAAAAATCATTTTTGAAGGATTTCTGTTTTTACCTGACAGATTTACCTTGATAGGTTACAGTAGATTTTTCAGGTATCACTGCAACATATATATAATGTATGTATATATACATGTATATATATATAAAATGTATACGTATATATTATAGAATTTTAGGGATGGGAAATGGTAAGTGGGAGTCAAACTTCACAGAATTCTGAATGTGAGAAAAACTTAGCAAGCAGTTCTCAACCTCAGCTGCACACAAGTCTCAGACTCAGCTAAAACATGAGTCAGGAGTGGAGATGCACCCCTGTGACCCTAGCAGGTGGGAAGTTGGGCAAAAAGATTGCTGTGAGTTTGAGGCCAGTCTGCACTACATATGGGCTCCAGGACAGGCTGGACCTCAGTGTGAAACACTGTCTCAGGAAAACCAAAACCAGACACCAATAAAACACAGCCAGAATCCTTAAAACAAACAAACAAACAAACAAACAAAGGAAAAACCAACCCCCGCCCTCAGGTATTTTGTCTGCATTGATCTGGGATGTGGTTTCAAAGCTCCTCAGGTGATTTATTTTTTTTTTTAATTTATTTATTTTTATCTCAATCACAGGTTAGGTACTTTGAAACCTCAGGTGATTTAAATGTGCAGTCCGTGCTAAAAGCCATTGATTTAGGCACCTTCCTGAATTCACCCATAAACACAGTAATTTAGTACACAGAGAAAAAGAATACCAGGCATGGAGTGTTCAAAATCTTAGCACTTGGAAGGTTGAGACAGGAGGATTTTGATTCTAGTGGGTCAGTCTGGGTTATATGAGACCTTGCTTTACAGACTAAAATAAAAGTCATCTTTGATGGTATATGCTGTCATCACAACACTTGTGTAAAGTTAGAGGAGTTCAGGATTGCTTTGCCTATACCATGAGTTCAGGGCCAGCAAGATGGCTACGTGAGACGCAATCTTATCATCAGTCTCTAACCAAATAAATAAAATCAATCTTAATTTGAATTTGTTCTACATCATTTATTGATCTTAAGATCTTGCTCACCCTTTTCTGTATTTCAGCCTCTTCTGCTGTTAAGATGAAGCAGACAGATTGCTAGATTCATTGAAAAGAGATATTTTTTCTCCCAGACAGGAATAGAAATTGATAAGCAATGATGAGTAAGTTACCCAAGTAAGCCAAGAGGAGCTGGGCAGAATTTAAGAATATAATTAGTTGGACTCAGTGTCATGCCTTTAATCCTAGCACCTGGGAAGTGGATTTAGGAGGGTCAGGAGTTCAAAGCCAGACTGGGTTAAACAACAACAACAAAAAAAACTGCCTCAAAAAAATCTTATTAACACTTATGTTATCAACACTTATAAACGAAAATGATTTTTTTCACAAGTGGGACTTATTTTTCCCTGTTAAAAGTCTGAATTTTAGGGCTAGAGAGATGGCTCAGAGGTTAAGAACACTGGCTGTTCTTCCAAAGGTCCTGAGTTCAATTCCCAGCAACCACATGGTGGCTCACGGCCATCTACAGAGAGATATGGTCCCTCTTCTGATATGCAGACAGAACATTGTATAAATAATAAATAAATAAATCTTTTTTTAAAAAGTCTGAATTTTAGACAGATTCTTGTACTAGTAGTTCATATCTATCAGCTCATTCAACTTTAGCACCTGTTCTACTGATAACCAATGGTTTTTCCAGAACTACTACTTTTACCATGGAGTTCCATGAATTTTCTCAATTCAAACTTGGGTTTCTTTGGCATTTTTACTGTTATAGCGAATACATTGTGAAGAGGATAAATGGACTAGCAAGCCTTTCCTATGTCTTTCCCAATGCTGACTGAAAACAATTTACTAACCACTTCCTTTGGGTCATTTGTCTGCACTTCACTCTTCCATATCTGCTGGCTCTGCTGGTGCTGCCCAGGGGACTTTTGCCTATCTGGTTTTGGTTTTTAGTGAAACCAACACAGAGCAGATGGAGCAAATAACCATCAGTTGTCTTATGATGGTTAATCAGCTTATATTTTCTAGATTCAACTTTGTCATTCTGTAAATTAGCAAGGCTCACTTCAACCACAGGACCCCTGAGCCCATCAGATACAGTTTTAGTTCTTTGAGTCCTTTTGACTATCGTTTTTCCAAAAAAAAAATTTTCCCCCCAGACAGGGTTCTTCTGTATAGCCCTGGCTGTCCTGGACTTCCTTTGTAGACCAGGCTGGCCTTGAACTCATGGTGATCTGCCCGTCATTTTTCCAGTGTTTTTAATAATGAGCAGTGCTGGGTTTACATCATGCCAGTCTTTCTTAGAAAATGTATTGATGACTACTTTCTTTTTGCTGCCTTTCATCAGGTGCTTGTTCTTGCCAACTTCCATGGTGCCGCTCAGAGAGCCAAAAAGATGAAAGTACATTGTCTAGCTTTATGTTGAAAAGTTTTTACTGTTTTTGTTTTCATTGAAATACCTTTTAAAAATCACAATCATGTTGCACTAAGGCAAAGGATGCCAAGTTGGACACTGGCTTGGACAATCCTCCCAGCCTTGGTTTTTCCCAGGGCTGGAATTATAGGTATCTAGTCTCCAAGTACCAGCTGAGAAATACAATATTTTGTTTCATAAACACATATGTTATTGGTAGGGGAAGGAAGCAGGATTGCTGTAAGTTCAAGGCCAACTTGGACAACTATGGAGACACAATAGCTCAATGTAGTCTGCTAGCCTACAAGATTCTACCATGGTTCAGGGCCCAGGGTTCAATCCCCAGTCTTGCAAGAATTAAAAATGACAACAGAAACAAAGTGTATACACACAAATGCTAGTTTGTTCATAAAATAGTTCTCCAAATGGAAATATTTCCAAAACTGAAATGCCTTTGATTTTTAACCCCTGACACAGAGTCACACAATGTAGCCCTGTATGGGGCTCTGTTTGTAGATCAGGCTGGCCTTGAACTCACACAGATATGCCTCCACTGTGTCTGTGCTGTGATTAGAGAGTGCACTGCCATACTTGGCTGGATTTTCTTTATTGTTTTGGAGACACTAGCCTAGACTGGCTTTGAACTTGCAGTGATCCTCCTGCCTCACCTTCCCAAGCACTGGGATTAGCAGTGTTAGTCACCACTATTGGGTTTAAATTTTATTTAAAATTTTTCCCAATATTCCAGGCGCAGATGAACAAGTAACACTTCGTCTCACCCTTGTAATTATAATATAAAAAGGTGACTTCATAGAAATGGAGAGAATGGTCATTACGAGAAACTGGGGAGAGTAGGAGGAGTTTGGGTGGGAAATGTTGATCAGATCAGTGACTATGTTGTAGATAACACCAAGAAGCCCTGCTATGATGGTGGTAGATGGTAAGACTCAGTTGCTAGAGATGCCACATATCTCCATTACAGAACATAAGGAAATCAAGCTGAAACTGGGCAGAAAGCATCCTCCTTGCTGGTCACTGCTTAAAGTACTAGAAAGTGCTATGTAGGGTGTTGTCATCAACAGACTTACTCACCTGTGAATTCTTTGTGCAACAATATTGACTAGGCAAGATGAGCCTACGGCTGCAACAGTGGCAGTTCTATTATGAGATTAACTAAATTTCTGATTGGAAGTTATGCCTATTCCACAGGAGGGAATCCGTGCCTGATACTGTAAACCTAGCCATGGGCCCCAGTGGGTGCTTTGTTAAATAACCTGACCCAACTATCAAACTGCCTTCTAAATATGTTTAGGCCCCTAGCCTAGTGCTGCTATCAGCAGTGGACCGCAGTGACTGCATGGACTCCTAATGATTGTTGAGTGCCAAGTCATAACGATGTATCTGTATCACATCCTCCAACTCTCAGAGAATATCATGGAGCAATGTAAGAGCCTGGGGAAGGAGGTGGAGAGGTATGGAACACTGACTTCCAGGCATGGCATGACAAAGCTGTTGGCACTCTTGTACTCACAGCAGCCATGATTTACCTACATGTGATTGGGCCTGGAAATAGCCATGGAAGTGGGGAAGGGCTCATGTATCTGTCCTCTCCCCATTTTATATGCAGCTAACCAGTGACTGGGGAAGAGGCATACATTAAGTGGTGTAGCCGTTGGTATGGTGCTCATGTTCCTGTTAACAACCCTAATGGAACTTACTGTATCACAAAAAAAGAAAAAAGAAAAAGGCATGAAAGTAGATGGGGGGCTAATTGAAAAAATTAAATCAGTATGACTGAAAAATATGTCCATATTTTAAAACGTCAAAATGAAACTGATGTTATATATAATTAAGATAATAGAATATTCAAATAAAAATCATTCCCCAGAAGGAGTCAAGAAAATGTTTCATCTGTGGAATGGTTTAATAGTTGCCTAAATTGTTACCACTTGGAAGTGTAACATTAAAATGATTATATTAAAATTTCCTTTTTTTCTGGTAACCTATGTAACCTTGGCTGGCCTGGAGCTAGATATGTAGACTAGGTTGACCTCAAACTCACAGATATCCATCGGCCTCAGTGCTGGGGTTAAGTTACAAGTGTATGTGTGTGTTACTGTGTAGTCATCAGTAGAGTTCAGAGAACAACTTGTAGGAATGAAGTCACCTTTCATGTGGATCTTGAGGATTAAAACTGAAGTCAAGGTGGGTGACAAGCGCTTAGACCATTGAGCCATCTGGACCAGCCCCCAAACTGACTTTTTATAAAGAGAAGCATGATATGCAAGGTTTAAAATTCTCACTATCAATGACTATATTCTGGCCATTGTTATTTGTTTTGTACCATAGTTTTTAAAAATAATTTATTATTGGGACTAGGGAGATGGCTCAATGGATAAAAGCACTTGCTCTGTAAGCAGAAGTACCAGAGTTTGAATCTTCAAGTCAGCACCTAAGTAAAAATCCTGGTGTGGTTTCAAGTACCTGTTGCTCCGCTGGATCACTCCTGTAATAGCCCACCTTCTATCCTGGGAGGTGGAGGCTGGAGAATAATAATTTTGAGATCATCCTGAGCTACACAGTGAATGTGAGGCCAGTACTTGTCAAATGGAGTGACACACGCTAGCCTAGGCTGACCTAGAATTTATGGCAACCCTTCTGCCTCAGCCTTATCAGTTCTGGGCTAGGTGTGAGCCACCATGTCTGGCTGATAGTTTCAAATTTTTTTAAACCATAAAATAAAAACATTGCATTACCATACGCTATTGTAGAAACTTCTTTTAACTTTCCTTTTTTTCCCCCTCTTGTGTTGATTTTTGTCCTTTTATGATAAAGTCTCACCTTATTTTAACCATAACACTATCCATTTAATACAAAAAGGTTTTTTGGGCCAGCAAGATGGCTTTAGCAGGTAAAAGTGTCCGTTGCCAAACTTGACCGCCTGAGTTTGATAGCTGGGACCCACCCAGTGGAAGAAGAGAATTGGCTCTGGCAAGTTTTCCTCTGACCGCTGTGTCCACGCACAAGAAAGAGTATTTAAAGATTAAAAAAAAAACCCAAATAGTTCTCTTTACTGTGCGTGGAGATCAGAGGTCAATTTAAGGGAGCTGGTTCCCTCCCTCTCCTTCCACCGTATGGGTTCTGGGGGCTGACCGCGGGTTCGCGCTCTTGGCGGCGCGCTTCGCCCACGGAGCCGTCTCGTCGGCTCCGAAACTCTAATTCCTGAGAAACGTGGGTGGTCCTGACCATACTTACAAAGAGAACGAGTCTGAGCGTTCGAAAAGGCAGGGCTTAGGCGCAAACCCCAGGCTAGTGAAAGCGCGAGCTACGCTGGCGGCTTCTACGGAACACAAGCCTCCCACGTGTCTTCCAGGAAACTGGAGGAAGTCGGGAGGCGACGGGCAAAGGGGGACGGGGCGCTGGGAGGCTGGGGCGAGCGGGCGGGACCTCGCTCGGGGCGCCCGGGAGGGCGCCGACCCCGAGGGCCGGCCAAGCCCGCTCCGAGCGGCGGAGAAGAGCCGGGGCGACCCCCGCAGAGCGACAGGTGGGCGCGCAGCCAGCCCCGCGCCGGCGGCTTCCGCGAGGCGCCTCCGCGAGCCGTCCGGGCCGCCGTAGCCCCGCCCCAGGCGCGTGGCGCCCGTGACGTGGGGCGCGCGGGCCACTCTCCTTTCAGAGGTCGCGCTCTTCCGAACGGTCGGGCCGAGCTGCGCCTGCGCAGTCGGGAGGGGAAGTGAGGCGGTTTCCTCGGCGCCTTTTCCGGCAGCGGCGGCGGCAGAGCTAGGAGGAGGAGGTGGAGGCCAGAGGGAACCCGCGCTCGGGGAGGCGGCTGGAGGTAACCTCGCGGGCCGAGCCCGCACGGCGGGCCGCGTCGCTCTCCGCACCCTCGGAGTCCCGGCGGTAACTCCCTTCTCCCTCTCTGTGTCCCTGCAGGCAGCACGGAGTTCCCGCGAGGATCCCATGACCTGACGGGGCGCGGAGCCACGCTCCTCGTCGGGTGACCAGGGTCGGTGCCGAGCCCCGTGCTCGCGGGCCGGCGGGAGGGCCGCGGTTGAGCCGCCGCTTTGCCGAGGCGGCGGCGGAGGAGCTGTCGGCGGCGCTCGTGCGGCGCCCGCGGGGGGAAGGGCAGTTCCGGGCCGGCCGCGCCTCGCCCCAGCAGGGCGGCGGCTCTCCCGGCGCAGACGCAGGGCCCGGGCGGCGGGCGATGCCCGAGTGAGCGCAGGCCGGGCCCCCTGCCCCTTAGCAGGCAGCTTCGCGCAGGCCGCAGGGCGTCCTCCCGGCGGGGCGGCTTCGTTTCGGTCTCGCGGCGGCGGCGGCGTTGTAAGCTTGAGGGGACCCGGGACACCTGAATGCCCCCGGCCCCGGCTCCTCCGACGCGATGGGGAAGGTGCTATCCAAGATCTTCGGGAACAAGGAAATGCGGATCCTCATGCTGGGCCTGGACGCAGCCGGCAAGACAACGATCCTGTACAAGTTGAAGCTGGGCCAGTCTGTGACCACCATTCCCACGGTGGGTTTCAACGTGGAGACGGTGACTTACAAAAACGTCAAGTTCAACGTGTGGGATGTGGGCGGCCAGGACAAGATCCGGCCGCTCTGGCGGCATTACTACACCGGGACCCAGGGTCTGATCTTCGTGGTAGACTGCGCCGACCGCGACCGCATCGACGAGGCCCGCCAGGAGCTGCACCGCATTATCAATGACCGGGAGATGAGGGACGCCATAATCCTCATCTTCGCCAACAAGCAGGACCTGCCTGATGCCATGAAACCCCATGAGATCCAGGAGAAACTGGGCCTGACCCGGATTCGGGACAGGAACTGGTATGTGCAGCCCTCCTGTGCCACCTCGGGGGACGGACTCTATGAGGGGCTCACATGGTTAACCTCTAACTACAAATCCTAATGAGCATCCTCCACCCATCCCCCGGAAGGAGAGAAATCAAAAACCCATTCATAGGATTATCGCCACCATCATCACCTCTTTCAATTGCCACTCTTTTTTGAATCGGAACTCTGGAGTTCTACGGTTTAGTGGGGTTGGGGATTTTCTTTGTTTCCATTTTTTTTTCCCTTTTGCTCTCTCTCTCTCTTTTGCTTTGTGTTAGGATGCTCTGATCTGACATTTGACACGAATACAGTGCTAGATACTCTTGTGACTTCCAGCAGACGGGGTGGGGTAATAGCAGCTCTTGGTAAAGTCCTTTATAATAATGGTTTGATTTTTTTATTTCAAGAGAATCTTTTTTCCTCCCAATGTATGCTTTTTTTTTTCCTTTTTGCCCAGTTTCTTATCACTTGCTGTAGATGGCTTATTTTGCATTCATGCAGACTATGTTGCAAGTCTGTTTCATCTAGTAAACTGAAAATTATTGCTTAATCAAACTGCCGTTTGTCTTTTATATTTGAGGCCTCCCCCCCTTCCTTGTTAGCTCTAATTTTAGCAATTTCAAATGTGACCTTTTATATCCAGGACCAGTATGGTGAACTTAGCCCACAGTGGCAAAATAATGAGTAATACCAGTGTAATGTTCCAGTTGCACATCGGTGTGTTAAACAGGTAATGTAAGAAATCCCTTGAAGTTTCAGCTATTAACATGCATGAGTAGGAGTAAAACTCAAGTTCCCCTTACCATAGCTAACTTTGCTGCATAAAATAAGCGTAACCTGTACAAGGGTGCAGATCTTTTTCACTGCAGAGTTAGCAACTTTGCTGTCTCCCTCTCCTTATCTTTAAAATAGACTTTTTCCAGAAAATGGAGCAATAATGGTGTATGCCACACACAGATGAAATATTTGTAGATATTTTAAGTGGCTTTTGGGCAAAACTGGAATGTTACTTGTTTCAAATATCTTAAGACCAGTAGTTTTAAAATTACTAAACTTTACTGTGCTCACTAATAAAACATTTAAAAAGTCAAATTATATGCACCTTTTAACAAGCTGGAAAAAATACACATTCCTGTTTTCACATTATAGCAACTGATTAAAGTGAAGATAAGACATTTTTTTAATAGATGAGTGATCTACATCTCAAGACACTGGAAAAGATGTTTTATTAAAAAGAAGGTATTTAGTTTTGCTTGATTGTAGGATTAACTCATGCAAGTGGATGTTCTGTTGGTTCAGTAGTATAACATCTCCTTTAAGGAAGGAACCGTGCGAATGAATGATGTAGACTCGGATGACAATTAAAGGGGAAGTAGGGTGGAGAGAAAGAACCTACAGATGACAATGAATGTAAATTAATTTTTCTTTAAGGGTAAGCATTGTGCTCACTGGTCATACCGAGATCTTAACAAGATGAACTGACTAGGACCAGTAACTAGATTGAGACCACTATGGTAATGTTTTGAACCAAATGTTAATGTTGACTCAGATTTGTGAAACAGCATCTGGTTCTTATGTAGCCTTAAGGATTAATTTAGTGATCCTCAAGGAATTAAACTTAGGGAATTTGGGAAATGTGGACTGCAAAGACAGTCTGTATACAGGAAAAGGTGGAGTGGTTTCGTTTATGAGGGTGTCTGAAAATTAAAATCAAGCCGGATATCATGGTATAGTTGGACAGTATTAGTCCTTCATGTTTTGGCCATATTGTATAATGGAGCTTTTACCAAAGATGTTTGAGAAGCAGAAGGCTATACAAAAATGAGCTGTAAGTAAAACAAAAACACTTAACTCAAAGCAGATGAGAAAAGGTGCTATGTTGTAGGCTCCTATTGGTGCAGAGGGATTTTTGAATTCAAGATGCAACTAAAGTCTAAAGTTTTCAGTTTCACATTAATAGAAATATCTCTAGAAAAGAGGCTGGTACATATTTAAGATCATTTTAGTTGCTTTTTAAAATTCCCAAAGCTCCATCGTAAATGTAATTCTTAGTGTTTTAAAGATTACATTTTAAGGTATATAAATATGGTTATACAAATACCAATGCTATAGTAACATCCTGAAACAAAATAAGCACAAAGGTATAAATGCCTAAACTGGAGGAAACTTGAAACCCTCATGTTGATTCTTAAATGTAGTGTTCTAACTTGTGACAGACAGATTGGTAGACAGCCATTTTTTTGTGTGTCTTAAAATAATTGGGGGCATAGTTAAAAATTTTATACAAGTGATTGCTATTACTGAATGTTGCAGGTGAGATGAGTTATTTTTAGTTTATTTGAAATGTCTGAAAAGGTGGGAGGGGGGAAACATTTGAAATTTGAAAAACCCTAAACCTTTTGGAAAGAAATTGTAATTTTCACTTACATTTCTTTAAGCATATAAGAGGTTTATAATTGATGTAGCTAAGTCACCATTATCACCATTGGTGATAATGAAGCAGAAAATTAGAGCCTGCAGAAAAAGTTATACTGGAAGAATTAAAAATCCTAAAGATTTTGTTTAAATGCATAATTTCTGTATTTGTGTGAATTTATAAACATGCAGTAAGATTTGAATGAGGTTAATCTTGTCTAATATAAGTAAATGAGTCTGTAGACTGTGATCTCCTCCCCCAGCTAAAAAGTGCAGTACTTGGAAATTGTTCTTTATGGTTGTAGTGTTGCTGAAGCACTAACATGCAGAAAATAAAGGAATTACACAGTGCAGTTTCTCACGTTATGTTACTTGGAGTAGATAAGTGGGATGTATTGGTATCTTGGGCCATCTTATTCTCCAGGGATATATGGTAAAAAGTTAATGTGAAACTCACCTGATTCTTAAGATTGATATAAAAAGAAAAATTTCCCCTAAATATTGGCTGATTAAGGTGTTCCCTGTTTTAGTGAAGTTTTTTGACAACTGAGGATATAGTAACAGTTGAAGATACTTAGATCTTCCCTCCCTCCTGTGAAGAGAAGGCAAGTGCTCTATCACACTTGGGATGCCTGACCATTTTTGCTTTGGTTTTTATTTTGAGATCGGGACTTGCTAAGTTGCTCAGGTGGACTTTGAACTTGTGATCCTTGCTTCATCCTGCAGTAGTTGGGATTATGAGCCTGTAACCTCAGGAGTCTATCTTTTTTTTTTTTTCCTCTCTCTCTCCAAATTAGTCTTAGCATTTTGAAAATACAGAATTGTATTTGTAAGGAATTGGCTTTCAGAGTTTTTTCTTTTTTTAGTTGTCTTAATCTTTAATAGTAGAGTTGGATTTTAAAATTCTTTTTAGAGATTGAAGTTGCTTGTTCAGTCATAAAGGCAGAATTATAGTTACATAAAAGGTGAAATTGTGGATGAATAGCTGATTTTTGAAATATTCTTGTATGCGTTCCCTACTAATCAACCAAGTTTTTTTTTTTTTCCTCATAGTTTGAATAATGTCTTGATGTGATATTTAGTATGATGTAGAGCTCACATTAAGGCTTGGTTTGTTAGTGCCTGGAATTCCAGTACTTGGGAGATGGAGGCAGGAGGGTCACAAGTGTGAGGTCAGCCTACACTAAAAGAGGCCGTTTCAGCCAACTGATAAGGCTCATATTGACACTTAGTATGTTTAGTACTATGACTTACTGAGCTGTCCCAACGTAAGTTTTTTCAGTGGTGACAGGAATTATTTTCCAATGGTATGTAATGCTTTAAACAAATTGAGTCACTGTAATTTGAATAGTGATACATTGCAGTTACTATCTTGCTTTCTGTCTTTGTGCGTGTACACACACACACACACATGGCTTGTAGTCAGAAAACACTTGTTTTTTAGAGGTAATTATATTTGTAAAACAACAGCAGTTTTTAAAATATTTTTCCAATCAGGTTAATCACTGAGCATAATATATTTAGAACTTGGCTGTCAATGGAATCTAACATTTTGTTCCTTTAATCAAATGGTGGACAGTAGGAGAAATGATAGTAGTCAGAAGCTTATGTATTGAGTATTGTGAGGAGCTGTTAAAACAAAAAACCAAAGTAAGGTCTTGCTTTGCAAACTTGAAAGCTGCCAAACTAGTTAAACTGGCAGGGAACACTTTCAGATAAGATCAAAGAAAGTAGGACTGGTCTGTAGAACTTAGGAATTGTAATTGAAATTTGTTTATTAGCTAAGATATGCTTCAAGAGAATTTAGAGTAAGAACCAAGCTAACTTTGTGGGTTAGTAAAAAGTACTTTAACTTGTTATTTTGAGATTGAGCCTTAATATGTAGTCTAGAACAGTTTTGAATTGGCAATCCTGTCTCAGACATGTCTGGCAAAAATTTTTTGAGACAGGGTTTCTCTGTGTAGCCTTGGCTCTCCTGGAACTGGCCCTGTAGACCAGGCTGGCCTTGAACTCACAGAGATCCCCTGTCTCTGCCTCCTGAGTGCTGGGACTAAAGGTAAGGGCCACAGTTGTCAGGCATGTGCTTTAACACCTCTTTATTTAAAATGTCTTGTGACTACTTGAAACAACTTAAAATTATTTGGCAAGTTTGTCTTTGCGCATTTTTCTTTTAACCTGTTGGATTATTTTACGTAGAGTACACACTTCTTCCTTTGTGTTACCTGTTACGTTTGAGGGTAGACTAATTTATTGAGAGCCTAATATTCCTGGAACTGTTTTCCTGCAGTGAAAAAAAAAAAAAAGCAACAAATGCCTATCTTCATGAATTTATAAGGGTGGGTGGGTAGAGAACAAAGATCAGATGTTAAGTATAAATATTGGTGATACACTGTTGCATAGTATGTTATATAGAGAGGGACAGGTAAGGACAAGTTCAAAAGGCTTTACCAAGGTTATGTTGGAGCAAATATTTGAAGGACAAAAATAATGTAATTGGTACTGTAACAAAAAGATACAGTTTAAGCTAGGCTGGGCAGCTTAGAATCAAAGGCAAATCTAGTGGCCTGTTTTTTATAGCAGTTGTGCTAAGAATAGTTTTTATGTTTTCAAAGGAGTTTAAAAGATTATAAGAAATTTGGGCTGGGAATGTAGCTTGGTGGTAGAGCACTTGGTCTAGCATATGCAAGGTTTGATCCCTATCATAGGAGGAAAAAGATGATAAACAGTGTGACAAAGGACAGTATATGGCCTAAAAACCCATGTCCCTTCATGGAAAATGCTTGCTTCATGTCTAAAGCCACATTTTTCAAATACTATAAGCACATAGGGCAACCCTGACTCCAAAGAAGACTGTTGTTAAGCAGATGAGTTGGCTCAAAATTTTGAGAAACAGTGGCTTATATAATGTACCTCTATATTTAATGAGCCTGAGACTTGTCTGCGACTTCTGGGATTACAAGCTAACGTGGAGTTTTTATATGGTTTTGTTTGTTGAAGGCCCTTCACTGGTGTAGCCCAAATTTATAGTGGCCTTCTTGTCTTAGCCTCCCAAGTGTCGAGATGACAAGTGTACATCACCACACCCTGCCTTTTTTTTTCTTTTTTTACATGTAAATGTGTGAAAGCAGTGGTTTTAGTTCTATTTCTTGAAAAATTTGTGAATCTAAGATGTTTATTTTTATG
Source organism: Pachyuromys duprasi (assembly GCA_028658305.1). Taxonomy (NCBI): domain Eukaryota; kingdom Metazoa; phylum Chordata; class Mammalia; order Rodentia; family Muridae; genus Pachyuromys; species Pachyuromys duprasi. The sequence continues at coordinate 42,527,972 of CM053765.1, read as the reverse complement.
GTGCTTAATTTTTGAACTTAAAGTGCACTTCTCTGTAGATGGCCTAGATTAGTTTGGAATAGGTTCAGATGACATCATTGTGGCCTTTATTTGCTTGGTGTTACTGTAATCAGTTCTGAATCCAGTTTTTGTATTATGAAACTTTGCAAGAGGAAAAGTTTTATTGGCATGGCAACTAATATATTTGGTTCCACCAGTATTACCCTGTTCCATATAAACTAGGAAAAAAGAATTGATTCCATATGTGAATTTCTCTTGCCTGGAAAGTTGTTCTTTTCTAATATAACAGGATGTGGGAATTAAACAAGTGTAGTTAAGAGGAATTATGGAAGTAAGATGTTTTTAGTTTAGTTTTTACAGACAGGGTCTCACATAGTGTTGCCTAGGCAGGCCTCGGCCTCCGTAATCCTGCCTCAGCTACCCAAGTGCCAAAGTTATAGGTAAAAAGTACCACACCTGGCTGGGAGTAAGTTCTATGAAGGACATTTACAAATGAGCACTCAATGTTTTAAATCACATTTATTTTATTATATGTACATTGTGTTAGGCCTATGTGTCAGGGTCAGCTTCTGTGAGTCAGTTCTCTCCTTCCATCTTGTGGGACCTAAGGATAAGACCAGTGCACTGGAGGCAGAGGCAGGTGATCTGAGGCCCGCCTGGTCTACAGGGCGAGTTGCGGACAGCCACGGCTACACAGAGAAACCCTGTCTCGAAACTAACAAAACAAGACAAGCCAAAAACAACAAAAACTCAGGTCAAGGCTTTGGTGGCATGGACTTTTACTAGCTGAGCTTTTAAGAAGTGAAAAACTTGGAGCTTATAGACAATGTAAAACTCATTATTGATGAGCAAAAAGTTTTCAATTACAGCTGATTAGACTGAGGAAGATCACAGCACATGAAAGGAAGACAAAAGCAATTTTAAAAAATGTTTTTTTTGTTGTTTTTTTATTTTGTTTTTTTTTGTTTTTTTTGTTTTTTTAGTTATAGAAGCAGGGATTTGGATCTTTAAAGTTTATTATAGTATGATAAGTCAGCTGTAGATAATGTTTTCTAGCCAAGTTCTTGCCTAGCATGGGTAAGGCCCTGGGTTTGATTCCAATCATTGAGAAAACGTTTATCAATAAGTTCTTTGTTGCAATTGGAACTAAAGAAATCAAGATCAGGAACTAGTCTAACAGTCATTTGCTGAATGTCTGCCACATGTATGACATTGTTCTAAGCAAGTAGTACATACACATTCTCAATATCCTGACAGACTTGGGAGGCAAGGCTCCAATTTTACAGTTGAAGAAACAGGCATAGAAAGGTTTGTGTCACTAAGTGGTGGGGCTGAGATTTAGGTTCAGGTAATCTGTGACTATGGCTACATAACACAGTGATTATTAACTTTCTTAATATTTTTTAGCATTTTGTTTAAAAAATTACTTGATTTGAATAGTGTCTCTTAATTTTTTAATTGGTCATTTTGAGTTCCTTAGACTGATATAGACTCAACTTAAGAGACATCTGTAAAAATCAAATGTTAAGCCCCATGTAGTGGCTCATATATTGTAATCCTAACACTTGGGAGTCTAAGCCAGGATTGTTGCAAGTTCCAACACAACCTGGGCTAAAGACTGTTTCATAAAGCAAATAAAAGTACTGGTGAGCCAGCATGTCTTAATCCCAGCACTCGGAGGCAGAGGCAGGCAGGTCTCTGAGTTAGCCTGGTCTACAGAGCAAATTGCCAGACAGCCAGGGATACACTAAAAATGCCTGACTGGGGGGAGGGGAGAAGAAAAAGAAAACCAAGAAACAAAACATAAAAATGATAGTGGATTGTTTCCAGGTTCTGGCTATTAAAAATAAAGCAGCTACAAACATGGTTGAGCAAATGTCCTTGTTGTGTACTTGAGCATCTTTTGGATATATGCCTAGGAGTGGTATAGCTAGATTTTGAGGAATCACTATTCCTAATTGTCTAAGAAAGTGCCAAATTGATTTCCAGAGTGGTTGTACAAGTTTGCATTCCCACCAGCAATGGAGGAGGGTTCCTCTTTCTCCACATCCTCTCCAGCATGTGTTGTCACTTGAGTTTTTTATCTTTGCCATTCGCACAGGTGTGAGGTGAAATCTCAGGGTCGTTTTGATTTGCATCTCCCTGAAGGCTAAGGACATTGAGCCGCTTTAAGTGTTTTTCTGCCATTAAACAGTCCTCTACAGAGAGTTCTCTGTTTAGCTCCATACCCCATTTTTTAATGGGATTACTTGATTTGTTGCTTTTTAACTTCTTGAGTTCTTTATATATACTGGATATTAGCCCTCTGTCAGATATAGGGTTGGAAGGGGGAGTTAGTATGACCTGGAGAGGACAGGAGCTCCACCAGGACCAAATATATCAGGGCACAGGGGTCTGTTATGAGACTGTTTCTCCAACCAAGGACCATGTATGGATAGAACCCCTGCTTGAATGTAGTAAATGGTAGCTCAATATCCAAGTGGGTACCCTAGGAAGGGGAACAGGGACTATTTCGGACATGAACTCAATGGCTGGTTCTTTGACACCCCTCCCATACTCCTCCCTCCCCCCG